>PPKL02000007.1:0-586904 GCA_003707665.2 Ogataea pini | reverse complement strand
TTGTGTTTTTTTTTTTTTTTTTTTTTTTTTTTTTTTTTTTTTTTTTTTTTTTTTTTTTTTTTTTTCTGTTTTTTAGTACCTTTCTTTTGAGACACGGCCTTGGCGGTACGCCAGTTTCATGATTACGCGCGCCAGTGAATCACCGTTCATCTGATTTTTCCGCCTGATGAACAATTTTCTGCTGGGCGCAGAAAATTCATGCCGAGCTACGTCATAGAGGGCTCGCTAGGCGCCCAAAAATTGTAAAAGACAAGGGCCATCTCAAAAAGAAACGAACCGAGGTGCGTCCGAAACTGTAGAAACGGTATTGTTTTGTATTTCTATGACGTCGTTAGGCAGACCACATGTTACTAGCGATCTGGAACAGATATCCATAGGCAGTGTATTACGGACCCCTGTGTGCCTTAAGGCTTGGTAACCACGCGTTTACACAGATAGTCAACTTGGAAAAAAATGCGCTGGCAAACGGTATAAATGGAGTCAGTAATCCAACTGTTCTTGATCGAAAAAAAAACAGACCATTGAATTCTTCATTTGTTATCCATTAGCATATACACTCATTTCATCATGCCAATTTCCACAGTCACTGCCAACGTTCTCGAATTCGACCTTGACGGAACCATTGTCGACTCCACCAATGCTATTGAAAAGGCTTGGGGTGAGATGATTGAGAAGTTTCCATTCCTCAATGAGGATGGTCTTTTTTTCCACAAGATCCACGGTGTGCGTGTGATTGACGTTTTCAGAACATTCTTGAGCGATCACTACAAGACTGAAGAGGACCTTGTCGAGGCCTCTCTTGAGTTTGACAAAATCATGGTTTTTAAATATGGAAATTACAACTTTGCTATCAATGGTGCCCCAGCTTTGTTCAAGGACCTTCACAAGCTTGAAAACAAGCCATTCTGCATTGTCACAAGTGGAACTTCCGTGCAGGCTAACGGCCACTTTGAGACATGTCTTTTGAAGGCTGGTGTCGAAAAGCCAGACATTTTCATTACCGCTGACGATGTTACCATTGGAAAGCCAGACCCACAAGGTTATCTCATGGGTGCTAAGTTGCTCGAAGAGAAGCTTGGATTCCCTGTTCCATCTAGAATCATTTTTGAAGACGCTCCAGCCGGTATCAAGGCTGCCAAGACTATGGGCGCTCCTGTCATTGGTATTTGCTCTACTTTCGACGCTGAGAAGCTGTACAAAGAGGGTGTCGACTACGCTGTTGAGGACCTCAGTAAGGTGAAGGTTGTTAAGTACGAGAACGGTGTGATAACTTTGGAAGTTGACCACTACTAGATTGTCGGAGTTGGGTTGAATAGTTTTTATAGACTTGTTTGCTTTTCCTGCCATTAGTGGCATCCCATTGGTTTGCTTTATTTATCTCAATATTAGGTTGCATATTCGAAACGATCAACGACAACTAAACAATTAGTGACTTGGTTGCCTTCCATAAATCATTTGATTGTAGGCCTGAGCAGTGAAGATGATTGATTACCCTGTCAAATCAAACTTACCATTGATTTATGATCTATTTACAAGAGACTACTCATTCGAAAAACGTCAGTATTTTTCAAAGTGCCTCAGTGCTTACCCTCTTTGTTCTCGAGATACCTCTCGTAGAAATGGTGAATTTCGAAACAAACCTCGATCATGATTAGATAAATGATGATCCACTCTAAACGAGTGCCCTTTCTGGTGGTGAGGATATCCATCAACGCGCGAGCCTCGTCACTGGTGTAATCCAGTTTCCGGTTGAGTATACTGATCCGAGTATTCACGTCTAGAACCCGTGAAACATCGTTATAAATCTTCTCCAAGTTTGGCTCAGTCCAGTACAAATCTGGGGTTTCAATGAGCTCTGAATACAAGTTCAACTTGCCCCGTAAAAGCATCAGTCTCCCTGAAGATACTAATACCTCGTCCGCACTAATACCGAGTTCCCGTCCCTTTGACAAATTTTCAGTGGTTTTCCTAGTCAGTTGAATGTGTTTTTCAAGTGAAGATTCAAGAATTGCCAGTCTTGTGGATCTAGAAATACCGTACGAAAATGCAAGTTTATCCAGCAATTTTTGGTACTGATCTCCTTTCAAACAAACAATTTCGCTTTCTAGCCAAGAACCTTCATGGTTGTCTTTCTTGCCTACAATTTCGGCTCTCTCTAAGTCAATATAGTCCATATCTTCTGTCTGTATTTCGTATGGTGTGGTCATGGCATCATGGAACATCGGGATCAGTGTCTCAGTTGTCTCTATTTCAGTTAAATCCCAAGCAACGATCGTACCGGATTGAAGTACAAACACATCTGCCGTTCCGTATTTGAAGTGCACAGCCTCATTGTGCACAATTTCCTCGCTTTCTATGTTTTTAGAGGTCAAAATCCGTTCAATTTTACCCAAATTGTAGGTCTCACAAGTGGTCACTGACACACACGGTTTAAGTGGCAGACCTTTGTAAGTTTCAGTAGTCCGTTCGTCACCTCTGTACGACTGATTTATGAGGGAGTCGTTATTTTGAACAGGTCTGCGCACTGATTTTCTAGGGAAATTGCTTGCTGTTGACGCAGATGATGCGCACCGGCGAATCAAGCCCGTTGCAAGTGGCTGAGAGAACACATGGTATTTGGCGAGTGATATGCCTCGAATCGGAAGCAAATTTCGTAACATTTTTCTTTAGACTATGCACGAAGAGATTTTCAAACAAAAAGAACTAGACCCAATATTACTACGTTTTTTTTTTCTTACTCTATTTTATTTGTTCTATAAAAACTGAGCGTGTGGTGGTGCAAAAAACGCGTCGATCGACGCAAACGTCTCAAGCATGGCAGGCTACATGGTAGTTCACAGTCGACTACGACCAAGTCACTATGAACCAATAAACTACACCTCCACTTTCTGCATTCACTTGTTCAACTCCTCCTTGGTCACCCTCTGTGAACTTTGTATCTGTAATGGTAAGCCGCTACCATTTACGCCGAGCAGCTTCAATTCCCAATACGGAAAAGATAAGAAAATATTAGCGGATCTTGAAAAAAAACACAGGTTTCGCTTCAGTTTCAAAAAAATAACTCCAACCAGATTTCACTGATTACGCATTTCTTCTGCCTTATCTGGAGTAACTCAACCAACAAATAACCCCGATGCTGACCCAATTGGTTCAAGAAAACTCCACAGAGCTGCTAAACACGCTCGCTTTGGCATTGGCAACATGGGTCACATACTGGTACATAGTGTATCCGATCACATTCCATCCACTAGCCAAGGTCCCAGGACCAAAAATCTGCGCATTTTCGAAGTACTGGATCCTTTATGTGAGTTGGTCAGAGAACAGAAATAAATATGTGCATGCTCTCCATATGAAATATGGCCCCATTGTCCGGATCGGTCCTCAAGAGGTGGACATTTCTGATGTCTCTTATATCAAAGACGTGTACGTGAACAACCTCGACAAAAGCAACTTTTATGCTCAATTTGGAAACTTTGGATCTCTCAACACATTCTCAACAACTGGAAAAGTGCTTCACAGAGATAGCAGGAAAGTGTCATCTCAGTTTTACTCCAAGTCGAATGTGGTTTCTGCACAAGTGCTGGTTAAAGTCAAGAATGCCATGTCCAAACTTCTCAATGTCTTAGAACGCTATAAGGGTACAGAGGTGAATGTTTTTCTTCTTTGGTCGTGTTTGGCAATGGATGGTGTGACCAGTTTTGCGTTTGGTTCGGAGTCTTACAGCTCTTTGCTGGACGATCCATTCGGAATCGGACGTCGCGTGATCACGGCATTTCTCACGCAATCTTCTTCGTGGTTTTGGACGACCAGCATGCCTGAGTGGTATGATTGGGTCGTTCCAAAGAAGGTTTCCGAGGCTTCCAAAGTTGCATGCGACTGGATGGAAGACCAATATCTGGACTCTTTGAGAAGAAGAACCGAAAACACTCTTGTGAGCTCATTGCTGCCTCCAGCAGAAAAGGCCAAAAAAAATTCTCCGTTTAACGAACTGCGAGCAAAGAGTGAATGTTTTGACCACATCTCTGCTGGACATAACACTACAGCCACTACATTGAGTTACTTCTACTACGAGCTTGCCAGAGATAAGAAGAAACAGGAAAGACTCATTCACGAATTGAAAGTATTGAATGGTGATGATTACATGAGCATCTCAGACCACACCTCGTTGGATTATGTCAATGTGGAGGAGCTGCCTTATTTGAACGCCTTTACGCTTGAGACGTTTAGAGTTTATGCTGCAATTCCGGGCCAAGAGCCCCGTCTGGCACCAAATCAAGGGCTGTGGTGGCGTGGTAACAGTGAGACACCTTCGTTGCTGCTCCCAGCAGGAACTACACTCACTATGCAACCATGGACTCTGCACCGAGAACCAACTTTATTTGAGGATCCTGATAATTTCAACCCAGACAGATGGTTGACTAAGGATACAGAGAAGTTGAAGGCTATGCACAAGCAGATGATACAATTTGGTGCTGGATCACGGATGTGTTTAGGACTTCATCTTGCGACATGTGAGATAAAGCTGAGCGTGGCCAATGTTCTCAGCAGATACAAAGTGCGACTTGTGGAAGGGTACGATTATAACAAGATCTGCATGAAGGATATTTATACGACCATTCCAAGCTCCCAAAACGTTCCTATCGTTTTTGAAGCTTTGAAGTAGATGTTTATAGCTTAAATGTTGTTACCAAAATCCCTACACCAAATGAGAAATCGGGCCGTTGAAGATTTTTTTTTTTTTTTTTTTTCAGTGTAACTTTTCACTGATAGTCACTGATAGTGATTGTAGATTCATCTTATCTTGGGTTACTGAGCAATCACAATCTTGGAAACATACAAAATGGCCGGAGATTTACCAAACTTGGCAACAGACGCTGTTCTCAAACAATCAGTGCCTGTCCCAGAACACTTTTTCGAAGTGAAGGGAGTTGACTACTCCAAGAAAGAAAGCAGAAATGCTACTGCAACTGAGCTGGTCAAATCCATGAAGACCATGGGGTTCCAAGGTTCTGCTCTTGCAAAGGCCTGTAACATCATTGATGATATGAGGAAGTGGAGAGGAAAACACATTTCGGAGCTTGAAGAGCACGACAGAAAGGGAGAGTTTGATGAGGACGGATATCAAAAGACCACCATTTTCATGGGTTACACCTCTAACCTCATTTCTTCTGGTCTCAGAGATACCTTGAGATTTCTTGTTCAAAATAAAATGGTTTCTGCTATCGTGGCATCTGCTGGTGGTATTGAAGAGGATCTCATCAAGTGTCTTGCGCCAACATACTTGGGTGAGTTTTCTTTGCCGGGAGCGCAGCTCAGAGAAGATGGTATGAACAGAATTGGTAATCTGATTGTTCCAAACGACAACTACTGTAAGTTCGAAGAGTGGATTGTTCCTGTGTTGGATACAATGTTGGAAGAGCAAGAGGCTTTTGCCAAGTCCCGTGGTCCAGATGCTTTGGACGCTGATACTCCATTTTGGACTCCTTCAAGAGTCATCGACAGACTCGGTAAGGAGATTAACGACGAAAGTTCTGTTCTTTATTGGGCTCACAAGAACAAAATTCCAATTTTCTGTCCTTCTTTGACTGATGGATCTATTGGTGATATGCTTTTCTTCCACACGTTCAAGGCTTCTCCAAAGCAGCTTAGAATCGATATCGTTCAAGATATCAGAAGAATTAATTCCCTTTCTATGGAGGCTTCTCGTGCCGGTATGCTCATTTTAGGAGGTGGATTGGTGAAACACCACATTTGTAACGCTTGTTTGATGAGAAACGGTGCTGATTATGCCGTTTTCATCAACACTGGTCAAGAATTCGACGGTTCTGACGCTGGTGCTCGTCCAGATGAAGCCGTTTCTTGGGGTAAGATCAAGACTGATGCTACATCTGTCAAGGTGTTTGCCGACGTTTCTCTCGTTTTCCCGCTTATTGTGGCCGCCACGTTTGCCAGCGAGTAAAGAAAGGACGTTATAAGTAAGTCAATAAATAAGTAAAGGAATAAATAAGTAAATAAATAAATAAATATAATAAAAAGCTTGGCTAGTAAATAGTACGGATTGTCCACTCAGACGCTTGTAGTTTCAGCGACTCTGGACTGGACTTTTGGCTCCCACACATTAACCTTTGGTTTTGCAGTATTGTAAGGAACATACGCTCCCTTGGTGTTGGTGAAATTGACAGGATGAACCTCATTCACAGAAAAATTGACTGCGCTTTCTTCTTGTTTGAGCTTGCTTGGAGGAGTGTCAGTTCCGTAAGCCAGCCAAAAATGCCAACCTGGCTCCACATGAGACATGTCAAATTTCCAAAAATCCTTGTACTCGACCCACCGGGTACGCATGTGGATTTCAGCGGGATCTGTTGTCTCATAAAACTTGTTTCCGTAATCGTCCACGCCAACAAGTGTACCGGATTTTGTATCGTTGATCATGGCAATTTGGCGAAGGGACCGCATCACACCACTCCGCCAGAAGTTTTTAACAGTTCTGGCAAAAGAGACAGACATCTAGGGAGATTTTGCACGGTTGTTTAATCTGTATTGTAGGATAGACAAGTATTTGGTACCCTTGTTGTATAATCTTTCTTTATCTCAAATTTAGTTGGCTACTAAATTTGAGTTCCAATTCTGGTGTACGGATGTCAAAGCTGACACGCAATTTGATGAGACAGATAGAAAAAAGGCTCCAGGTGTTTGGAGGATGGTGTGAGGAGTGTCGCGCCGTTTACAGGCCCGGTAAGTCAAGACCTGAACGTTCATTGGACGATCAAAACAGATTTTGGGATCCCAGTTCCCGGTTTTATGAGGAGCGAGGACCGACAAAAAGCATAGCACCGGGCGGGCGCGGGGTCTTCACTGTGAGTCACCGGGCACTGCGAAGTGCGCATCGTACGACGGCGTGCTAACAACACCAATAAGTTTCTTACTTACCCCCTCATGGTGAAATTTTTCACCGGAGAAAATTTTCAACGACGATGATGAGAATTTTTCACTCTCCATATAAAGAGATCGGATTCCTTTTTACCCACCCCTATTTAATTACACGTTTTTTTTTAGGATCATTCCACATTTACGTACACTTAATCACACAAAATGTACAGAAACGTTGCTAGACTTTCCAGAACCGCTGGTTCCAGACTCGCTGCTTCTGCTTCTTCCAGAAGAGCTCTTTCCGCTTTGGCTTCTGCTGCCAGACCAACTGTTGCCAGAACTCAAGTTTCCGGTGTCAGAGGTATCAAGAAGATCAACTTCGGTGGTGTTGAAGAGATTGTCCACGAGAGAGCCGACTGGCCAAGAGAGAAGCTCCTTGAGTACTTCAAGAACGACACTCTTGCTTTGATTGGTTACGGTTCCCAAGGTTACGGTCAAGGTTTGAACTTGAGAGATAACGGTTTGAACGTTATCATTGGTGTTAGAAAGAACGGTGCTTCTTGGAAGGCTGCCATTGAGGATGGATGGGTTCCAGGTGAGAACCTTTTCGACGTCACTGAGGCTATCCAAAAGGGTACCATTGTGATGAACTTGCTCTCTGATGCTGCTCAATCCGAGACCTGGTCCACCATTTCTCCATTGCTCACCGAGGGTAAGACTCTTTACTTCTCCCACGGTTTCTCTCCAGTCTTCAAGGAGTTGACCAACGTTGTTCCACCATCCAACATTGACGTTATCTTGGCTGCTCCAAAGGGTTCCGGTAGAACTGTCAGATCTTTGTTCAAGGAGGGTAGAGGTATTAACTCTTCTTACGCCGTCTGGAACGACGTTACTGGTAAGGCCGAGGAGAAGGCTATTGCTCTCGCTGTTGCCATTGGTTCCGGTTACGTTTACCAAACCACCTTCGAGAGAGAAGTCAACTCTGACTTGTACGGTGAAAGAGGTTGTTTGATGGGTGGTATCCACGGTATGTTCTTGGCACAATACGAAGTTCTCAGAGAGAACGGCCACACCCCATCGGAGGCTTTCAACGAGACTGTTGAGGAGGCTACCCAATCTCTTTACCCATTGGTTGGTAAGTACGGTATGGACTACATGTACGATGCTTGCTCCACCACTGCCAGAAGAGGTGCTCTTGACTGGTACCCAATCTTCAAGGACAACTTGAAGCCAGTTTTCCAACAACTTTACGCCTCCGTTAAGGACGGTTCCGAGACCAAGAGATCCCTTGACTTCAACTCCCAACCTGACTACAGAGAGAAGTTGGAGGAGGAACTCAAGGTTATCAGAAACATGGAGATCTGGAAGGTTGGTAAAGAAGTTAGAAAGCTCAGACCTGAGAACGCTTAAGTCTATTGAGTTTTTTTCTTTCTTTCCAAGCGTGTCGTAGCGTGGCTCTTGGTATGATTAGTGGCTCCTCCAAACTTGCGATTTATGGTCTCGAATGACTGAAGTCGAGGAGTTTCTCCAGGAGTATATTGCTCTACACACGTTATTTTACTAATATACTGGGTCTATTCCGCAATGGTTATATTATATGTTTCTACATTTTATTCTTTCTATTCCTTTTTATTCTTGCGTTTTATGTTATGTACACTTTTTTCCAGCTTTGCATTGGAACAGCATGTTTAATGAATAAACAAGTTCGATTATTACAAAATCTCCTGTGATTGCACCACTTTTAAGTTCCTCAAACCCCGCTGGTGAAATTTTTCACTACAGGTCACGTGCCCTGTCATAATATTTTTTTCCAATCCCGAGACCCAAGTCCTTGTTTGCTTCCAAACCCGTATTCTGCTTCATGATAATTATGCTGCACACAACTGCTGATGACTTGGAAAACAAGGTATATAAGGCGGGGTTATTGACATCTAAACAATTTCCAGTTTTCTTTTATTGAGATCAGCAATCCACTTGCTAGTACTCTAGTTTCACTAAATTTTTTCACCAAAATGTCCATCCCAGTTCCAAACAACGGCACCCTAAGATTGGGTTCAGTCGCTCCAGACTTCAAAGCTGACTCTTCTGTTGGCCCTATCCAATTCCACAAGTACATTGAGGGTTCGTGGGCAGTTTTGTTCTCTCATCCAGACGATTTCACCCCAGTTTGCACCACTGAGCTTGGTGCATTTGCCAAGCTCGAGCCAGAGTTCACTAAAAGAGGTGTCAAACTCCTTGGTTTGTCTGCAAATGACACCAGCTCGCACAAGGCTTGGATCAAGGACATTGATGAGATCACCGGTTCGAATCTATCATTCCCGATCATTGCCGACCCAAAGAGAGAGATTGCACTCAAGTACGATATGATTGACTTCGAGGACGCTACCAATCTTGATGACAAGGGAGTTCAACTCACTATCAGATCTGTGTTTGTGATTGACCCAAAAAAGAAAATCAGACTCCAGTTCGCCTACCCTGCTTCCACTGGTAGAAACACTGCCGAGGTTTTGCGTGTCATTGACTCGTTGCAGACCGGTGATAAATACAGAGTCACTACTCCAATCAATTGGGTCCCAGGTGACGATGTGATTGTCCATCCAAGTGTTTCGAACGATGAGGCTAAGACCCTTTTCCCTAAGTTCCGGGTGATTAAGCCATACCTGAGACTTACTCCGCTTGATGTTAGTGAGAAATAATGTGTAAAGGTAGTCAATGAATGAGCAATTTTCAACCAATGGAAATTCACCGTGTAAACATATTGTAATGAACGATGTATTGATGGCCAATGACTTGCTTCCACTGTGAGTCGATAGACGCGTCGATTTGTCTGTTTTTTATATGCGCGCTATTAAGCACGAAATTGAAAAGTTTTACTTCGCTGCGCGCTTCTAGTAACCCAGTTCCAGGGCACCAGGCGCGACGAGGCAAAGCGGACGAAACAGGTGATGAATCACATAGTGCACCCCGCAATGTCACTCAAAACTGCTTGTCACGCATGCAGTTCTGTTGACTGGTGGTATTCCGAACATATCATCTGAATCCCGCCTTGCTCTCCGCCTTTGCTTTCTCCTACATTCGTCCGATTTGCAGGGCTCGTCGTGCCTACGAGCCAGTGTCAGGAGAGTTTGAGATCTCTGTGGCTGAGCGGCGCTCTGTTGAACAACAAGCTGCGGCTTTTTACTGGCCAAAAACAATACGCCGCACAGGCAATTCTGCCATCTCGCCGTCCGGGCACCTTCGGTGGAAAAAATTTTCGATTCGTTTGATGCCAGCGGGCTGCTATAATTAGATCCCATGTTACATTTCATAGTGGGAACTGAGGGTTCTAGGGCTCGCAAGAGATCGCTTGAAACCAAAAGGACTCTTGGGACACAGCTCAGCTTAGCCGGCGAATTATATAGAGCGCAAAGAGGCAGAAATCGCGCGATTCAGACTGGCTGACTGCAATATTAAAACGAGATCTAGCAGATCTGGGGAGTGTTCACAAGATCCTAAAACTATCAAAAGGGTCCTTAAAGAATAGGAAAAAGGCACCAGAGTACATCTTCCGTTCCTGAAAAATGAGCCTGCAGCACAGTACCACTGAAAAAAGCTTGAATTCCGAGTCATCAACCGGAAAAGAGCACAATGAGCAGCCGAAACAGCGTCATTCCACCTGGATCAAAGTGATTTTGGTAGCATTTGCAGTCCTGGCGCTGGTCGCACATCAGTTGACCGGCCTTTTTTTGCAAAATTGTCATCCAGAACCCACTCAGGATCACGAAAGCCCAAGCACGGGCAGTTCCTGGCTGGAGTCACCGCTCTCATCGTCAGAAATAGAGCAATGGGCAGCGGAAGAACAGCAAAAACTTGATGCAGAAGAAAAAGATTTGGAGATTCTTGACGAACCAGTTGCAGTTCGTTTGGGAATGGTGGAGGAACAATTCAACGAGCGTGTGAGTTCGATCGTCAATAATATCAAAGATGGCTCTAATAATGCTATTGTTCCTCGTTTCAAATTGGTGAGAAGAGACGACGGACCGTCAAACAGCACGTTTCATAGAACATCAGGCGGTTCTACTTTACCTGAAACAGCATCTGCTTCAACGGACTCTTTTGATGATTTGACGAGTAGCGTTCCGACGTCATCGGATCCTTTTGAGGTTACAACTGATGGGTCGGAGGACTTAGGTTCGTCATCCCTATCTTCTTCTTCTTCTTCTTCTTCCTCGTCATCCTCCTCCTCCTCAACGAAGACTTACGCTTCCTCTCATATGACAGCCACATCCTCGTCGACGACCTCTCCATCTCCGTCGCCTTCATCCTCAGTCTCGTCGACATCAACAGAAAGCTCTTTGGCCACATCTCCATCGACCTCGTCCTCATCGACTTCGTCTTCCTCAGCCACATATTACTCAGCCGCAACGCCATCAGCCACAGAATCTAGCGGTTCTTCTGTCCCCACGGAGTCGTCCCCCTCAGATTCAGCTTCCTCCTTGTCGTCGACACATGCCACAGAAAGCTCCAGTTCGAGCTCCAGTGATGAATCAAGCTCTAGTTCCAGCTCTAGTTCCAATTCAAGCAGTTCTGAGTCCGAATCCACAAGTTCTACCACCTCCAAATCCTCCTCATCGATAACATCCTCGCCAAATACAGCAACCACTGCTGGACAGTCCACGCACACGCAGACACAGACACAGACAGTAACTCCTTCGCCATCGTCGTCGATAAACGAAGAAGGTGAGAACAAGTCGTCCTCCGGACTGTCTTCCAAGAATAAAAAGATTGTTATCGGCGTGGTGGTTGGACTTGGTGTTCCAATCCTGCTTGTCCTTGCGTTCCTTTTACTTCTTTTCTTGAAGAAACGCAAAGGTACCAGCCACCATTACGTTGACTCGAATGGACGGGACGTCGGCGTCATGGAAAGCAGCTGGCTGTCACGTCTGGCCTTTTGGAATAAAGGCCAGGCAAAGGGCGATTTCAGTCATGACTATGATGATGAAGACCTCACGAATTTCAATCGTAATACAACTGGGGAGACCGGGTTTGTGGTTAACCGGACTAAAACTCTCCGTGAAACGAACCACGCCACAAATTTCTAGAGTCATGGGAGCCGTCATTTTTCTGCATTGCAAGTTTTAAATCCCCACCTATTTATGTAACTTCGGTGCTTATCTATACCCATTTTTGCATGTATCAATTTTTGTGCTAATAATAAGAACGAAGCAGATTTTATAGACGACGACGAGGGAAGGAATGTCGTTACAAGCGAGCCCGCTCTGAATTCCCGTAAAATAAACCACTGCACTTCATAGCACTAAGAAACATTTCATTCAATCAGGTATGAAACAAAGAACGTGTATTGACGGAATGACGAATTTTTTTAAAAAACCATCAATATTTAAAAAAAGAGAGTAAAAGTATACAGGAAACCAAAAATGGTAGCAAGTAATTTTGGAGTACCATTTTCATGATTTCTTGCTGCACTGCCTTCGTAGATTGAGAACACTGGCAATGAAGTTGTAGATGAAGTAGACTCTTGTGAAACTGGAGGAACCGACACAGAAGAGGTGGTTCCAGTGATATAACTGCTTGTAGAAATAGTCTCAGTGTATGTGATTGAATAGATTTGGGTTGACTCATTGTTGGAGTAGCCAGTCGAGATTGTTTCTGGAGTGACAGAAGTTTCTGCAACAGTCTGGGAGCTTGATGAAGTAGTCGCCGAAACGGAAGAAGTTGTGGTAGTGCCAGGAGAAGTGGTTGTACTAGATTCTTCACTGCTGCAAGTGGTTGTGGTTATGGTTTCCCCGGTACTGTAAAATGTGGTAGTGGTTTCACCAGTGCTGCAAGTGGTCGAACTTTCAGCCGACATAACAGAAGAAAGAAGAGAGTCAGTAGCGGACTCGATGATCGATGTGGCAGAAGTAGATTCATCCAAAGAGTGGGTTTCCAATGAGGAGGTTTCCATTGTTGTACTCTCCATAGATGTTTTCAATGTGGTTTCTGGAACTTCACTTGATGTAATTTCAGATCTGCTGGTTCCCACACTGGTGATGGTCTTTGAAGAATCTTCAGGACATGTTGTAATAGTCACAGTCACGATATTAGATGAAGCATCGGTGTAAGTTGTCACCAAAGTAATGGTTGAATCTGGACAAACATAGCTCACAACTGCCGTATCAGCTGTGATAACTGTGTCAGAGTTTGTCAATGTTTGAGGCACAGAAACAGTAGTTGTGAAGCAGCTTTCAAGGATGGTCTGAGAAGTAGGTGATTTTGATGTGGTTGGAACTGTCAATGTGCTCGAGGATATGGATGGAATTGAAGAAGTCCAGAGAGTTGATGATGACGAAGAAATGGTAGTTAAAGACAAAACAGTTGGAGGAGTGTTCGTGGATGTGGTAATGACAACAGATGGAGCTGGTGTAGTTGATGATGTGACAACGGAAGCCAATGAGCTGGAAGAGGAAGAAGAAGAAGAAGTAGAAGTAGTAGAAGTAGAAGAAGTAGTAGAATTTTCCATGCAAATCGTGCACACAGTCTCCGTGGTACTCGACAGATCCGTGGTGGTGGTGAAGACACTCTTAATAGTTGAAGAGACGGAGGATAATGTAGTTGAAGATGAGGACGAAGAAACAGGACAACCATAGATAGTGCTGAATGAAGACAAAATGTATGGAATAGTGCTGGTTCCGGTTCCGCTTGTTTGATAATTGAATGAAGTGAAGGTGATCGGAACAACTGTCGCAGATTCTACACATTCATCGGATGAAGAGGGTAAAGAAGACATGGAACAACCATAGATGGTACTGGATGAAGTGACAACAACTGAAACGGTGGTTGTGTCGCTACCACTTGTCTGGTACTCCATTGACGTGAGTGTGATTGGAACAACTGTCGATGAGGCTGAACAGTCTTCACTGGAAGCGGAAGATGAACTCGAACGCGTTTGTGAAGTTGAAAGAATAGTGGAGGAATAAACAGAAGAAAGAGTTGTCAAAGAGCTGGAAGAAGAAGACGGGATGGAAGATGTTGAAGATGTTGAAGACGTTGTAGTAGAGATTGGTGTTGGCGTTGATGGTGTTGAAGATGAGATAGTAGATGAAGAGGAAGAAGTTGTTGTTGTCGAGCCCGATGTTGAACTCGTTGAAAGGGAGGAACTAGAAGTTGAACTAGTTGAAGTGGTCGACGAGCTCAAACTCACAGTAATACTGCTCAAAGAAGTGAAAACGGAAGTGCTCTGAATAACTCTAGATGTTGTTGAAACAACTTCAGAACAAGAATTACAAACAACACTGACAGAATGACATGAGGTGCAGGTTGTGATTGTATCTTCGTCCACATCAACTTGAGCCAAACCGATCTGACTGTTCTCAAGATCAAACACAATATATGCAGAGCTGAGGAACGACTGTCCCAGAACAAAAAGGTCATCTTTACCGGAAGAGACAATAGACAAGTAACAAGTATCCTCCACTTGAAAGAACAACTGATTAGCTTTAACTTGAATCTCAACATCGTCATCAAACACAAGTGTATAGTTGGAAGTGGAAATTTCCATGCTCTCACAGCCAACAGTGTACAGTCCTGAATCTGAATCTAAAGTGGCATTCAAGTCCGATTGAATGTACGACAAGAAGCCGTCTGGGATTGATGACAAAACATTGGAGCTATCAAGAAAAGCATAGTAGCTACCAGATTCAGAAATCGAGCTTCCAAATTCATTCTCGAGATCCGTCAGTTTGAGATAGTAACCTAAAGCGGTAGCAGAAGACTCACTATCGGTGACCATATCCAGGTATTTAATGCTACCTTCGTACAGGTTTTCATCGATTCCTCCCAAAATCAAGTAACCAGGAGATCTAGTATTCTTCAAAGCCAATGAAAACAGCTCTTTGTCAATGAGTCCTTGGGTTTTGAGAGCTTTGATCAAGTTGTTGGAGTCAGAAGCGTAACCAAGTCCCAAAGATCCTGGGAAAAAGTATTCATTGGTGGTAGCAACACCGAACTCGAATCCAGAGAGCTCCAAAGAGCTGGCAATCTTGAAACTATCCTTTCCCATAGTTCCCGAAACATAAACATCATCGGATAGAACATCTTTAATTGAAAACGAGTCGTTGACCCAAGAGAATGTGCTGGAAAGAGAAGTATCAAAAGAGTCGTTTGAAAGCCAAGTCACTGCCTCTGCAGTGTTAACAACTAGAGAGATATTGGCATAATAATCTCCAATATAGGCATCGATGAGGTAGTAATTACCGAGTAAGTTCTGAATGCTAAACTCAGTACCAGTCAAGTCTCGCTTTTGAAGCTTACTGATGGGATCGGTTTCCCTTAATTCGAATTGAATCACTTTTGGGGCGGTAGCAGTGTCAAACAGATCCCAAAAACCCAAAGGAGCGGCATGAACCATATAAACACAATGAATGAGCAATAGAGTGAGCGAAAGTTGCATGGTCAGTGTTAACGAATGAATGACTTATTTAATAACAGGTTCCAACTTCTTTTACCCAAAGAGTTTACACATCATTTAAGACGAGCGAGAGAACCAGATTTTATATTGAATGACTCAATGTTTTATTTCGAAACGTTTAGTTCTATGTTTCAAAGAACTCAACTTCAAGGGTCTCGAAGTCGTGGTAGCGGGTGCATACAATACTGTGAAGAAGAAAGCGATCTTGCTAGATCGATGCAGGAACCAGTTCTAAAAATAAATTTCCACTAACGCTTACTGAGGATCTGTCTTCACTTAGTGCTCAGAAGCTCATATGGTAGAAAAGTCGTAGATCGCAGTAGTGATAGTGCAAGTGCATCAAGAGCAAAATTTTCTTTTTTAAGTCCCGGTGCTTCGGACTTGACGACTATTACCCCAATTGGATACTACAATTACAAATTAGTAGGTCTCAGATCAGATCTGACGTGTCTACAGTTTCGAATCGGCTAATTTGATCCAGTCTTCATTGTAGGGATCTAATGTTGGTAGCAGCTGAATTTTCAGGCTCGCGATTTTTTGGTAGCAAGAAATCTAAAAAATTTCCTCTTTAGTACACCTCAATGAACTTAGCTGGACTTATAAAACATTCAAGATCATGGCGATACACTTGATTGTTGTTTCCAAGTTGTTACAAAATCAGTGTTAGTGATATTCAATGATTGTGGTGAACCACATGGTGTATTATCGTCCTTCTACCTAATTACCTAATTCTCATTCAAAAACGCTTTGAGCTCATAACAAAAATCAAAACTCTCGTCGTCGTTCGGGAACCAATTACCAACTTTCCGAATCCACCTACTCTCCTCAGATTTCCAAGCTTTGTACTGATCTTGCGTAATTGTGAAACACTCATCGAAATTTGTCGAATCAACTGATTCAATCGAAGAGGTGACAAAAGAATCATTGCTCTCACTGCGCCTATCAACCAACGGATTCGACGAGGGTATCGTTCTCTCGGAGCTGAGTTTAGGCCTTATAGCATCAAGTGTTTGGTCGTCCATTCCTTCAAATGGATCATCTTCGTATTTCCCAGTGAGACTGACCCATCTCAATTTCTCATTGTCGTAATACATGTTACCCACCACTTGCAAATTCCCATTGCTTTGAGAGGGTATCAGCTGTGACTTCTTGGCTTTTGCCAATGAATTTTTTTTTATAAGATTTGGTTTTTTGAAAGCTTCAAACTTGGAAAGCTCTTCCTCGTTACCACACCATTTCAGCTGATCTGGGTCAAATACCATCTCTCCGTATCGGTGACCGGGCATCACTTGTCTGGATTTGAATTTACCCATGGAGCGAATCATTTTGAGCTTTCCTGCTTTGCTGAGTCGGCTGTTGTGGGATGGCGAGTCTTCATAGTGAACATGGTGGTGATGGTGATGGTGATGATGATGATGGTCACGGTCGTCTTCAGCATATTGTGATAAGTCGAGCGTTCTAGTTTTCTTTTTTAATGTCCCGTAGTCGGTTATTGTGGCCATATTGTCTGTTGGAAGGTCATCTATGTCATCCAGTTCATCTCCGATGTAGTGCGAACGTTTGAGATCAGAAAGAGACACCAGAAAAGGTTCGTTGAAAGAGGTTTGACGAGGCAAATCGAGAGTAGACGAGAATTTTCGGATTGATCTTCTATTTGGTGAACCGTTGAAACTATGAATAGCGCTTGCACTTTTCACCAATGCGGGCATTGATGCTTTCGGTTTTAATCTTGGTGAGCCTCGATTGGTCGATCTCCTGAATCTGTACAGTTTTTGATTATCAATTTCATCAAAATTCTCAAAATCATCAATCATTGCGGAATGGTCGTACTCAAAATAATTGTCTGCTAAGGACTTGGAGTTTTGTCTTCTGATATTTCTGCGAATCGATTCCACTTTCTTTTCTGCGTTTATTTTGTTGAGATCCACTTTACGTTCAGCTTCTTTCAATCTCTCCTTGAATTTTGACTTCAAATCAATCTTCTCAACATCATCAAAGTCTTCTGCGTAATCACTATGTTCTGTTTCGCTTTCTAGAGCATGTGATGTTTCATTAGATTTGTAGCTGAACTCAGAAGAGAGTGAATGAAGGCTTTCTGATCTCGGATAGTTTCGGGCACGTGGGGTTAGTGTGTTTTTGGGTATCGGGATAGATTTTCTGGAGTCCGAGGGTGCACTAAGTTGAATGGCCTCTAGTTTAGACGTGAGATCAAACTCGTCAAGGTCTTCGAAATTGGATTCTGATTCTCTATATTTGGCAAAACGGTCGTTATTGGCCAAATTAAGCTTGTTTATGTTTTTCTGAGTCAATGTGGCAAAATCTAGATCGTCTTCTGACTCCATAACTGTAGACAAATTACCCTTTCGAGGCCGATCATCAAATAAGTCATTGAGTCGTTTGTGAGAGAACTGGGGTCGAACTTGTCCTGACGAAGTAGATTTACGTATCACCGAAGCCTTCAGGCCCCTTTCATCATCCTCGTGGAAAGACTGTCTTCGCCGGTGTGCCATGGAGGGAGGAGAATGCAATGGGAACACTTGAAACCATGAGGGTTATCATGGTTTGTTTATTGAACTAATTTGATTATCTTTAAAAAAATGTACACACACAACAAACTTAACTCTACACACCCGAACACGGATTCAGCCACTTGTTACCGCCACCAATCCGGAGGTTACACCCCCATGCGCCCCGCAGTTTGGTTGAGTAAAAAAATTGTTGTGGCGCAGCACCTTCACCGTCTCCTAGCCAACACCAGAACGGAATAAACTGTTTATGTTTTCCCTGATAAAGCAAAAAATAAACAGAGCTAAGCTTGCAGCGAAAAATTTAGATATGTTTCAGGTTTTGAAAAGGATGAAGATTTGACGGATTTGTAGAAAGAGTGACACACAACAGGATATAGCACAGCGCAATTAGGGAAGTACAGACATTATATAGACGAAGTATATCTAGAGTCGATAGTCCGGATATTTGTAACAGGTCACAAAGCGAGCAGCGGGAAAGATATCAACATAGACACACACACAGGTCAGACAGATGCTGCCGATGCATAACAAAAGACATGGCATGGTCTTGTCATCTCCGCTAATGGTGGAGTCTCTAGAACCTGCAGAGCAAGGCTCAGCTCGCAAGAGACATTCGACTCGACTCACTTCGCAGTCAGCTTCGTTGTCTCTAGACACATTGTTGAAGGATGATCAA
Organism: Ogataea pini; assembly: GCA_003707665.2. Classification (NCBI taxonomy): domain Eukaryota; kingdom Fungi; phylum Ascomycota; class Pichiomycetes; order Pichiales; family Pichiaceae; genus Ogataea; species Ogataea pini. Next base: position 568,381 of record PPKL02000007.1, on the reverse strand, counting down.
CTGACACCGACTACGAAGGCTGCACAGTCAGCTCATTTTGAAATTCATGCGGATCATGGTCCTACTCAGGCGCTCAACAAGCTGAAGGCGTCTAGTTCTACGCAACGGAGTGCTGGCTCCGGCGCCAGCCCAATCGAAATCAAACGCAGGGCTCCGTTACATACCCGGGATACTGCTGCTAACAGACTTTCTTCTTCTTCGATGGCATCGCTCTCGTCATCTGCGTCTGCTCGGTCAAGTATCAAAATGCTGGCTACCAAAATCACAGGCGCTGTCTCGGGCAAGGAGAATACAAGCGCCGACGGTGTACAGGTGCTGAAAAAAAAAAGGTCGCGGTTCGGTCTCCGGCACTCAATTTCCTTGCGGTCACTTGCGTCGGCACGAGGCGAAAACGACGCGTCGATGATGGGTGATCACGATGGATCAATCTACAAGTCTAACATTTCGCTGCCTGTTCCTACGCCAACTTCGCGCGATAAGCTCAAGCACAAGCTCAAGAACTCATCGTCACTGCTGTCAATCTCATCTTTTGTTTCTGGCACAACGTCGACTGCAAGCGTCGCAGACACCAATACCGAAACTAAGGAAGTGTACACCATTCGCACCCAGGAGTACAACACGTTGCAATTGAAGTTACTCCTCAAGCTTTGTTCTCAACAGCGAGTCGTTTCCTTTGCTAATTACATGAACAAGGTGCGCAAGACCAATTGTACCTTAGAGAAGCTTGCAGAGGCCTCATTCAGCGAAGTTTTTCTAGAACGTGATGCTGCCACACAACAACCAATGACTGTGTGGAAGGTGATCACATTTGGTGACGAGATTGGCGAGCAACCAGCTCTTGCGCAGTTGATTCAAGAGCAATCAATTACCATGGCAATGTCCTCGGTGCAAGGATGTGTGCGATTGAAGTCTTCTTCCGTTGTTAAAGGCACGTTGCCTGCCGAACTCTTACAAAACTGGGATCGCTACCAGGAAAAGCATGGATCTGAAAACCAGCGGCCTGACAATTACCACCGCACCCAGTTGCACCTGGTGATGCGGCTGGAATACGGAGGACAAGATCTCGAACATTTTGAAGTGACTAGTTGGACACAGGCATATAACATTTTTTGGCAGGTGGTGGACACACTCAAACGTGGTCAGGATGCCTATGAATTTGAGCATCGGGACCTTCACTGGGGGAATATTTTAGTTGAGTGCCCGGCGCAGGGCACATCAGGGGCAGCATCAACTCTCCCGGCCTCTGCTGAAGATTCTTTCGCGAATCTCTCACTACGCGACGAAACTCTCCAAGTCCGGATAATCGACTTCACACTGTCACGCGCTCGACTGGGCAAACAAGTGGTGTTCACTGGACTGGATAATCCACAGTTCTTCAAAGGTAAGGGAGACTACCAGTTCGAAGTGTACCGTTTGATGCGCCAACAGCTGGCCCGGTTAGCTGGTGTGAGACGGTCAGAATCTAGTCGTAGTTTGATCGACGCGTCAATCGACGTCTCTTTTTCTGCAAACTCAACATCGGTCGACTGGTCGGCCCGGTGTCCAGCTACTAACGTTTATTGGCTGCATTATCTTGTGGATCGACTTCTCAACCACAAGGGACTGCGACCTTTGAGATTGAATCCTTTGACACGGTCGACGAGCTGTGTTAATATGAACGAGTTGACTCAGGAGGTGGAAAGTTACGAGCGGCTGGTGCAGTTACACCGGCTGCTTGACCCAGCACGCAAGCGTGGGAGGTTCAGTCGCGAGCTTGCCAGTGTTGATGATGTTTTGATGTATCGTAAATGAATAATGTTTATTTTTGGCTATATAATTAATATTAATTCTTTGGAAATTTTGGCCTCAAAACTGCAGGAGTTCTTGCAAAAGAGAAAAATTGGGTTAGCTGCGAGAAAACTCTATTAACGCAGAAACACCAGGCCACAAGTCCGACCGAGCCTGCGGTAAGGAATGGGAAATTGAGCACGAGGCTGTCGAGCCACCAAGGTAGGAGTCCACGTGGGAAGAAAAGAACGCTTGTTCTTGAGTACCACAGTTTCAAGAGGTTGAAAGGAACATAAGAGAGGAAGAGGATAGCGGAATGGGTCGCCAAATCGAGACTTGTTTTTTTGGCACCCAGTTTTTTGTCTAGTTGAGAGATCTCGTCGGTCAATTTGTCGAGTTTTCTGTTAAGCTTTGTCCAACGGGCATAGTTATCCTGTGCACTGAGTGAATTTCTTTCACGGAGAATTTCTGTGTGCTCTTTTCTGAGGTCTTTAAGCTTGAGTAAATTTTTGTTTGTACCTATACGACTGTAGAACCAGTACACCCATTGCTGTATACGGGAGGTGGACACTCCAGCCAGCACACTATTGAGCAGGGTCAGAATTGTGGCAACTAGAAGCAGTGTAGAGGTGTTCATGGTTGATGAAAACGAGTATCTCAGTTATGATAAAGAAGTAAGGTTTGTTAATGGATAATTTGAGGTTGAAAAACTACCAAAAAAGCGAAAAAATTCAATGAACAATTTTTTTTTCTTGCGCAAAAACAAAAGGGAAAAAAAATAAAATTAAACAGTTGTTTTACTAGATAAACGTGGTTAAGGGGGTACAAATAGGCAATAAGAACCACCATTTGCTACCAATAAACACTGAATTCGCTCAGTGAAAACCCAAATATCGATAATACCACCAAATCAACTCGAGGGAACAACAAAGAACATCAAAACAACCTTAGTAACACCAGCTTTGTTTTTGCCAGAAATGTCGTCGATGATGAACATCAGCAACGAACTGGACTCGAACTCGAGCGAAGAAATGGACAGTTGGATCTCACAGTACTGCTCGGTTTTTGGTAACGATTACTTCGTGGAGGTGGCTCCCGAATTCATTGAGGACGACTTCAACTTGACTGGACTAAGCTCAATTGTGCCTTTTTACAGAGACGCACTGGACGTGATTTTAGATTTGGAGCCAGAAAAACCTATCAAAGTGTCGAATGTTCCTCTTGTTGAACACGCAGCACAACTGTTGTATGGACTCATCCATGCCCGGTACATTCTAACAAAACAAGGTCAACATTCAATGGCGGAGAAGTATGAAGATAATTGCTTTGGTTCTTGTCCACGGTATTTTTGTGAAGGTATGCGTTTAATTCCAATTGGACGTTACGACCAGCCGGGAATCGAGACTGTGCGGCTTTACTGTCCTAACTGTAACGACATTTATCTTCCGTCATCGTCACGGTATTTGAACATTGATGGTGCGTTTTTCGGTACGTCGTTTGCTGGTCTTTTCATCAAGATGTTCCCAGAAATTGAACGACAGTGCCAACAACGCACCAAGAAACAATACGAGCTTAAGTTGTTCGGCTTCCGTATCAACGAGAAGGCTGTTTCCGGGCCCCGGATGGCCTGGCTTAGACATCATCCGCGCGACAGAGAAGAGCTTGAGGAATTGAGTAAATGCGAATTTGAGTTACCTCGCACTGGAGAGGAGGATGACGCGGAGGAGGAAGAGGATTCTGCGATGAGTCATGACGGGACGGAGAGTTTGATGAGTATTCGCGATTGACGAGGAGTGGGACAATCGTACGGGAGTCAAAATTTCAAATGATTTAGTGCCGGGCGGGGCCAACGGCGGAGCCATGGAGGACGAACGTACGAGGACCAGCGAACAAGGACGGGAGAAGCGAGTCGTCGGGGAGTCGCTTTACTCGTTAGAGATCACTCACGACTTGCTTTGCTCGTCGTGGTACGCTCGTTGTTTTACAATATGTACACGCTAATATTTTCACTTCAATCAGTTTATAAAGTGGAGCACCACAAAATGGAGCACCAGACTTGCCACCACGTAATCTGCGAACGCTCTTTCTGGACTGATATTGAATAAACGTTGATTTTCCTTGACCGATTGTAATCTCAACGAAACTGTAAGAACGAATTGACCGACTGTCGCGATAAAACCACCGAGAAACGCGTTGAAAGGGAATGTTCCGACGAGAACACAAAAGGCAAACTGGACAATGCCTGCCACAACGAGGAATGCTAAGAACGTATCAATAAGCCTTAATTTCTGGTTGTTTTTCATCTCTGAGAGGTAACTTTTGTAGGATGTTTTCACCGAGTTTGCGAGTTCGAATGCGAGCGACGAAGAGCCTGCGGAGCCGGCTCCTGCTGAGGCGACTGCAGCGACTGCTGCCGCTGCTTGATTGGCCGACTTGGCCTCTTTTTTGGCGTCTTTTTTAGCCATTGTGGGTGTATTAATGAGCTTTTATAGTGGATGAAGTGTTATATTTGTTGAAAGAATTCGCATTTTTATTTTTTTTCCACCATTTATTTCAAAATATTAGAAAAAAAAAAGATGCTTGTACTTTAAATATCAACAGTGTCTTCCAATCTAATTAGCTCATACAATGGAAAAAGTGGATAAAAAAGATAAGAAACCAAAGTTGCCACCAAAAGATGCGGTATTGATTGATCAATTGCCAAATCTGTCGGCCGAGAACGAAGTGACCGCTTCAACACTCACTGTGACTAAACCACCATCGTTGAGAGTGGTTCCTCCTCTTAACTTCTGTCCTGTCGAGAGACAACTTTATCGGTCAGGTCAACCATCGGCAATCAACCATTCATTTCTCGAACAACTAAACCTCAAATCAATCATCTGGCTGGCCATCGAAGACCCTCAAGACAACTTCTTACGCTTCATCGAGGAAAACAATATCAACTTTTTCTGCAATCTCGGCTACGACTCGATAGATTCCAACTCCTGGGACGGTCTTTCCGAGTCGTCAATTATCCAGGCACTCGAAATCATCACCGACAAGCGTCATCATCCTCTATTGGTTTGCTGCGGTATGGGCCGCCACAGAACCGGTACCGTTATTGGGTGTCTCCGCAAGCTTCAAGGCTGGAATCTTGCGAGTGTTTCGGAAGAATACCGTCGTTTCACTGGTGTCAAAGGCGGAAGGATTCTCGTCGAGTTACTGATCGAGGCTTTTGATGTTAGTACTATCGAGACACGTCCGGAGGTGGCCCCTGATTGGCTGTTACGTGGTGCATAGGAGATATATTATTTGACTATGTGCAAGCTTACGACGGGTGAAATGAGTCGTCAAAGAGTTGTCAATGACCCACTTGCTCGTTGTTGTATCCATCATTGCCGATAAGGGAGTGCGAAGGAGCACAAGCTCACTCACTCAAGGCTCTTTTTGCAAGTGATTAGCAAATGACGAGCGATACTCGTCATTTCTCCAGTTATTTTTTTTGCTCACCGTTGTGTCTCTGCTGGAACCTCTCCTGTGCCAACTGAACAGCTAACTGCGATTGCCTACGCTGATTATTACACTGTTCCCAACCGAAAACACTTCCCAGGAGCATTCCACCGAACCCCCAGTTTGCAGCACGTCGCACATCTTTATGATACAAAAACAGAACCGATGAGAAGACAAATAGACATGAGAATCCAGCTAATCCAGCGTCTCTAAAACATGGAATCTCCACTAATCTGGTCAATTTGAAGTCGTCCAAAGTCAAACCCGAAATGAACCTCGTGATTTCCTTCGACTGCGAGTATTCTTGAGGAGCAGAAGGCTGTTGCGGCTGTTGCAGCACCTGCGATGGCTGCTGGTAGTTGTTGTCGAATTTGGGCGGAACGTCTTCAAGAAAGATTGGTCTGGAGGAAGCGGCTGAGTCTGCCGAGTCTGCCGGCTTCACCTGCTCGGCGGTTTCTTTCTCCGTTCCTTTGAAAGGCCACACCATCGCTGATTGAGGGGTATTGGTTGAGATCGGGATGGGAGGTGGTTGCTGAAAGAAAATTAGAAACAATTTTGTTTTTTTGGAGGTAGAAAAAAAAAAAAAATCAATTGCACAGCCCCAGAGCACAGCCACACGAAACTACCACACGAGGCGGAACTGTAGAAAACTCTCAGTGTACCAGTGTACCTAGTGTGTATATATCTATATATATATATACACACCTCAAGTACATTATCTGAGCTCTTTGTTTCAATAGCAATTTGCTCTCACCCGTGGCGTTCACCGCCGTTAGCGGCAAACAAATCTCCCATTCATCACGGCTGCCAAAAATGTGGCGCAGTAGAATTTTACGAACCATAGAAAACTGTGAGATTTCAAACCAAAAAAAATATTTATAAACAGTATCTTATCTTTAACTAAACCTGAAAAAGGTTGTCACGCTTATATCACTATTTCATAAGCCTTTTTGGCCTATCGTTGCAGAAAAATCTCTCCCCAAGGTGGCTATTTCACCATTGAGAAACGCAGTTGTTCCCTCGTTGAAAATTCTCCTTCTTCTTGACCCTCCTTTTGCCCCCCATGAGCAAATCTCCAGCACGCGGTCTGGATCTACCCCTCAGCGAAGGGGATTCCGGAACCAGCAGAAGAGCCTCAATGGCGCGGCTGGCCGCGTCTCCTCTTCCTTTGTCGGCAGCCGGGACTCCACCCAATGGGGGATTCTTGAATAGAAACGGTTCAAATTCCTCGTCTGTTTTCGCTGATGAGCCCTCGACGGGTACGGCACGAAACGGATGGTCTGCCGCACGTCACGGCGGTAGCAGAGCGTCTCCTTCACATTTACGTTCAATGTCCGGCTCAAGTACTCCTTCGTTTGACGATGATTTCTCTGTCAACGCTCGTGGAGGGGATCAAATAGGCAGTCTTGGAAACGTGCCTCCTCTCTCGTCATCGTACGGATCGACGCTAGATGACCCGACTATTTTGAAAAATGTGTCCAAACATTTAGCCACTGACCCAAAAAGTTCGCTGAAATTGCCGGGAGGTGACATCACTAGAGACTTGTACACGTTACCATCGAAAACAGGCATTTCTATTAGACGGACACGAAGTCTCACCGGGAGTGAGTTTTTTTCAGAGCGAAGAGGCTCGTCCGCTTCACAAATGAGACTCCCGGGTGGATTCAGAAGAGAATTCATAGCCACTAAGAACTCTAGATTTGGCCATCAGCTTAACAAACCAACATTTATCACTAGAAACTTTCTGGAGTTTTTATCCATTTATGGTCATTTTGCTGGAGAAGATCTTGAAGATGAAGACTTTTTGGCTTGTTCCTACCAGGTTGATCCGAAGAATTATGACGAAGAAGAAACTCCGCTATTGAACTCTGAAAATACAAGAAAGACTCATCAAGGAACCGCTTCAACTGTGAAATCATTTTTCCTGCTTCTGAAATCGTTCGTTGGAACCGGTGTTCTATTCCTGCCAAGAGCATACAGCAATGGTGGACTGGTGTTTTGCTCGCTAACTTTACTGTTTTTCGGTATCCTTTCGTACTGGTGTTACCTCATTCTGATCCAGGTCAAGACCAAGACGGGAGTCTCGTCTTTCGGAGACATTGGTGCCGTTTTGTTGGGTAAACAAATGAAATATTTGATCTTGGGATCCATTGTGGTGACTCAGATTGGTTTCGTTGCTGCGTACACCGTTTTCACTGCCGAAAATATCAAGGCTTTCGTCTACAATGTTTTCGATAAAGAAGTCGATCTTGCCTGGATTGTCTCGATAGAGTGTCTGATTATCATTCCAATGGCTCTGATTAGAAATATCACAAAACTGTCATTGGCAGCACTGTTGGCTAACGTTTTCATCATGTCTGGACTAGTAATCATTGTTTATTTTGCATCTGCCGATCTGTGGCGTAACGGACCTGCTCCAGTGACTTACTTCAATAAGGATGACTGGTCATTGTTCATTGGAGTTGCTATTTTCGCTTTTGAAGGTATTGGACTGGTGATTCCTGTCCAGGAGTCGATGAAGCACCCAGAAAAATATCCAATGGTGCTCTTTGCAGTGATTGCTGTTTGTTCTGTTCTATTCATTGGTGTTGGAACTCTGGGTTACCTTACCTATGGAGAAAATGTCAAAACCGTGGTTATCTTGAACCTTCCACAAACCTCTCTGGCTGTGAATTCTATTCAGTTCTTTTATGCATTGGCCATTTTGCTTTCTGCTCCACTTCAGTTACTTCCAGCAATTAGAATTATTGAGTCAAGAATCTACAAAAGACGTTCTGGAAAAACCGATGTTGCAACCAAATGGTCTAAAAACGCTTTTCGGTGCTTTGTCGTTGTTTGTACCAGTTTGATTGCATACCTTGGTTCGAGCAACTTGGACAGATTTGTCTCATTTGTTGGCTCTTTTGCATGTATTCCTCTCGTTTACATGTATCCTCCGATCCTGCATTACATGAGTTGTGCCGAGTCTCGTGCGATGAGGCTGTTTGACCTGTTTCTGGTCGCACTTGGCGCGGTGGCGATGGTTTACACAACATACCAGGTGATTGTGGGTTAGTTAATATAGATTGATACGAGCCAATCATGGCTGGAGAATTGGTTACGTAAGCAAAGAAAAAGTCAAGAACAATCCAAAAAAAAAAAAAACATAAAACACACTTAGTAAACGTTCAATTTAGTGCTTCTATCACATCAACACAACAATGGCCAGATCATTCTACTCCGATGAGGAGACTTCATTGCCTACTCCCGGGCTGAACGAGGCGATTCCAGATCAATTGCGCGAGAAGGAAGAGCCAGTTCAAAACACTGAGCACCAAAAGTTTGTTGAAGGCAAGCTCATCACGACAAGTCCAATCATTGAAAAATACACTAAGTCGGCAAGAAGAAACGTTCTTGAGAAAGTGGACCTTTTCCAAGCTGAGACTGCGAATCTCTGTGCCGCTTACGAAAACGAAAAACGCAATGTGATAGCTAAGTATGAGGAACTGGTGGTGGAACCGGTTCTTCCAAATTCGTTGTACGCTTTGACCGCTGCATTGACGGGATCGATTGCTGTGCGGAATCGGTCGATCGTGGCACGTTTTTTTGCTCCAGTGATTATGGGACTTGTGTCGTTCAAATATTTCATGCCTCGTTCGTTTGACAATACCGCTGGTTGGGTCAGCCAGTTGCAACAAGTTCATGCGCCACAAGTGAGTGTGGCTAGTGAACAGGCTTGCGAAATTCTAAAAGATAGCAAACAGAGCTATGAGGAGACGAAGCAAGGACTTTATAGCGAGTTGGTTTCAAATGTGAGGAAATTGAGAGAGAGTGTTTTGGAATGGAGGAAATGACCTCGACAATTTCGAGTTAAATGTGTCTAGGAATAGAGAAATAGTATGATTAACTTTGAAATGAAGTAAATGATTACATAAACTGGCCTTTTCTAATCTTTTTCTGCCTGGGAAAAGTTCAAGCTGTTCAAATAAATTTTATTCAACTATCATATGGAATAGAAAGTGAAATCTGAGGTCACCTCTCGCTCGTTGGTCAGGCCTTCTGAAAGGCTCCGATAAATCCAAATATACCCCCCATATCGACATACCTTCTACCACACTCCACCAAATAACCATCGACAATACCCTTCAACACCTCGAACCTCGCCCTATTCTGCTCAACAAGAGCATCTAACTCTCCTTGGCTCATCATCTTCACCTCCGTCTCCAATCCTCTCAGAACCCTGCGTTTAGCCTTGTCCACATCGAAAACTGATTGCAGATACAGAAGCTGATTGTACAATTGTTTGTCAGAATAAACGTAGTGCATAATTCCCTTGCAACCGTATGCCTTACCGTTTGTACCAATACACCGCCGTCCATAGACACTCACCTGTCTTGTGCGAACTCCACAGTCATCACAGGCTAGCCATCCAGCATAGTAGTTAGACACTTCTCTGCGCAGAGCATGTTCGAGTTGCGCCGCCACTGCCACAGGCGCAAGAACTGTGGCGCAGCCGCTGCATTGGATACCATTGAAAGTCACCTGGTAATGACTTGAAGCTTGAATACCACCGAAAGCAAAACTTTCACGACATTTTGGACACTTTAATTGCAACAACTGAGCATCACGGAACCGTTCGCTATCTGAGATCGTTGATTCGAGCGGTTGCAATTCTCCGTATGCTGCTCCTTGCAACATCCTTGCACGGGCCTCATACTTACGAGCATCCAAACCGAACGCAGAAGCGAGTCTAGCAACGTCGTTTCCCTCGATTCTTTCCAAAAGACGCTCAACAGGAGCAAACAGTTGTTTTTCAAGGTAGTGTTGCGAGTCTGCAGTGTAATTGGATCCTTTAGCTAATGCTTCAGCTAAAGGTCTTGCTCTCTCAGCCACAGTAGCACCAGATTCGATTCCAGCACTTGTCACGACATATGTCACCACCGAGCCTGCACGGACGACTTTACCCTGTTCCAACAACCTGAATGCTGCCTGAACTGCAGGCATTGTTTTGCCATTGGAATAATCTTTTGGGTTCTTAGAGAGTCTAGTATTAATAGCCAACTTGCCCAATGGGATCTCGTTGTTCACAAGCTGTGCACGGATGTCTTCGATATAGTTGTAGATGGTTGCAAGAGCGTCTTCCGGCTCTTTCTCACCAAGAACCTCGTTCAAAACAAAACTGGAAACAGCTTTAGAGAGAGCACAATACTCACGACGGCGCATATCGAGACCTTTCACCTCGATAGAAGTACGTTCAACACCGTCCGAACCACGAACTGCAGCCAAAGCAGCGTACTTCTTCTTTGCATGCAACAAAAGACGACGGAAAACGGCATCAGTGTCAATTTCCAAGAGTCTATAACGCTCGTTAACCTTGACTTTGAAGTCCTCACCAATCTGAAGAGCAGCGTCATAACTGTCGCAACCGGTGTCAATCATGACCGAATCTGTGTCACCGTAAACGACACGAAGCCCCAAAGACTCAGCAAGTTGTCTTGTATCCATCAGAATCTCACGACCACGGTTTGTCACAAGCATGGCAAGAGGTTTCGCATAGAACCGAGAATTGACGAAACCAAGACATCCATACATTGAGTTTGCCGTGAGCTTGAGAGCCTGTTGTTTGACGTCATACTGCGCACGCTCAGCAGGACTGGCACGCGGATCTTTGAGCAGCTTTTTCACCTCTCGACGACGGCTCACGAGCTGTTGAAGCAGTCTTGGTAGCACACCTTGTGGAACACCAGAATCTGGAACTTCAGGGACAGAATCGTCTTCTATGGCGGTGCTGCGGTCCACGGTGGTGAAACATATGTTGAACTCTTGAATAATCGAGGGATACAACGAGTTGAAGTCCATGACAAGGATATAATTTTTGTGGAGACCTTTTTCAGGCTCAAACACTAAACCACCTTGGTACTTTGCTTTCTTTGAGGCTGGTGCATCAGCCACAACATCACCAGCCCCAGCAGGCTGTTTGCTATTTTGGTACTTTTCAGGAACAATATAACCACCCCTGGTAAACTCATGCAATAGAATAAACTCGTTACGGAGGGCACGAGTTCCACCCAGAGTCTGATACCACGCATTACCTGCCAAGTTTGTCAATTGCTTCGAAAGCGACAAAATTTGAACTCTGAACGCAATTTCTGCCATCATTTGAACTCCTAAAGAGCCTTCTGCCAACGCAGAAACCAACAAAGCAGCATCCTCGCCCGCCTGCGGACTTGCCAGATTCACCTCGACAGGAACATGTTTCTTCCCGCAAACCACCTCGTACATCTCGCTCAAGTCCCACGATTGACATTTCGGAGTCAGCGATTGACCCAGCTCGTTAGCAATATCACAAATCAGTCTTCCCGCAAAAACTTCACGCACAGGCAACGAATTCGTGTTTCTCTCACCATTATTGCTCTGTCTCCTCTGTGGCCACATTCTCCTGTTACGTCTCCCCAAAACACTCCACTGCGCCACATCCAGGGCATGCATGCGCCTCATCACCACGTCAAGCGATAAACTTTCGAGGCGGTGTCCCAGGTAAACGTCGGCATCTGAACGTTTGAGCAGCGCAGCCAGACAATTGAGAAGCGCCTTTTCGCTGTCAAACGTGCGCACCGTCACACCTTTAACTGTGGCCAGTTTACTGAGCCCGGGAGGCAGCGAAATTGCGCCACCAACAGGTCTCACCAGAGTCACCATATCGTCTGGCTGTTTGGTAGCGTCATCAGCCGCTCCGTCGGGTGAAACTCCGCGGTATACCGCAAGAGAAACGGCTCCCACCTCTTGACGACCTTCGCGGACGTTGGTCACCGGCTGGATGCTCAAACTGAGCAACGTAAGTTCTGGAGCTGGCATGTTCGTTTCCAAAGCAACGATTTTGGTTCCTGAAGAGACAGCTACTTCAACCGAGCAATGCGACGCATTTTGAAGAGCTGTAAAGTTACCATTGCGAACCTCGAGCCAACAAGGACCCATCACATTGCGTTGCAGCACAAACGACTCAAAAACACCTGTACGAGTGCCGAAAACACGCGAAAAAGTCTCGCCATCTAGTTCTGAGGGAAGAGTCAAATGGCGAGCCTTCTGTGTTTGAAATGGTAACAAAACCTTGAGATATTCAGCCTCACGGGGAACTCCACGCAATTCAAAGGCGTATTTGCGTGTCTCTGGACGAGTTTTCAGCTCCGAAAGTCCAAATTTGTCCATCAAAAGTGGAACAATTTCAGCATGAACATCTTCAGCTGTTATTTTTTCACCAGTATCAACCTCGTAATCGTCACCAGTGAGTCTTGTTGGACGAGGAAGGAAGTACAATTCACGGCACAATCCGTTAACCTGTACCATTGCCGACACGAGACTTCCATCTGGCGCCTTGGCCTTACCAAACAGCAGCAAAGAGCCATCAACCTCGGTGTAATCGAGCCAAAAGAAAGGGAATGCTTCGTTTGCTGCGAACGCTTCCGCGAGAGCTCCCTTATTAGAAGAGCGCGATGGTGAAGACATAGGTTGCGAGGAGCGGGAGGTTATGGCTGGCGAACTAGTAATAGCAGGAGTTTCTGAGACCATATCTTCAGCTTCTGTAGTCTCTGGTTTGACTTTTGGTTCTATCTTCACTTTGGTAGTTCCCATGTTGACAGATCTCTCAACAGTCCTGCTTCGCGAGGGTCTGCTAAAGACGATGTCATCATCAGAATCGGATGCCTCTGCCATAGGGTCTTCCAGAACAGGCTCTTCCAGAACAGGCTCTTCCGATAATTCTTTCTTCACCTTTGTTTTCTTGATTGGAGATGATGCCATTTCCACATCGACATCGGAAAAATACTCGACTTCCGAGCTCAAACGAACACGTTTAGCCTCACGCTCTGCGCCTGGCTCATCTGCTGGGTCTTCAAGCAGTTTTTGGACATTAAGTGGCTTCACAGGCGTTCTTTTCGTCTTGAGTGAGGAGAAAACGTCTCTTTTTTTCTCGCTGGAAAACAGAGGACTGTTTTTCATCCGTGCAGTTGCCGAGCTCGTAAAATCGCTTAAAATATCGTCTAGGTTTGCATTGTCGCTGCGACGTTTTTTCTGTGCTCCAACTTCGTCAGAACTCTTGAAAAAACTCGAGATCTGAGGAATATTGTTCTTCACCTTGGTCACTTTTTTGCGAACCCGTTTTTCCTCCTCCTCTTCTCCCTCTTCTTCCTCATCTGAAAGCTGCTCATGTCTGTTGTCCCATTCATCAGCACCAGTCTCAGCATACCCGCTACCCTGATCGTCAATGATGAAATCGTCTTTTAGGAGCTGGTCTCGTTTGTGCTTGCGGTACTCCTGTTCATCAACTTCTTCATAAATGTCATCATATTCGTTTTCGTCGTCAGAGATTTTGGCTCCCGACCGAGCTGCACGAAGTCTTGCAAGCTTGTCTTTTCTCGCCATCGTTGGTGTGTCGTTGTCAGCTGGGGGAGGGGATAGTAGAATATAGTGAGACAGAGAATCAGGATGAAGATGAAGTTGAAGATTCGAAACGCGTCGTGACAAGTTTCGCGTCAGGAGTGAAAAGTGTAGAGAAAAAAAATTTGGGCAGAAGCGTCGAGCGACGCGACGATATATATTGCAAATTGTTGCGCCGATCGACGCTCAAAGTTTTCCTCACACCCAAAAAACTCAAAACAACCAGCCTTCTCCATCTTCTGCTTCATCTTCCTCTCAATTTCAGTCTTTAACTCCCCATTCAAAATGTCCTTTGCCAACTTTGACGTGGAGGCTCAAAACCCTGTTTCCACGAGGTCCGCGGGCACTATGGATGCAGTTGGCGCCGCCGAACCTGGCGCCACCAAGACCTCTCAACCCTCCCTCCTCAACACCATCTCCGCAAGGATGTCTGATCTCATCGCCGCAATTTCCAAGTTTGACAAACTCCAACAACAACTAGGAACTCGTCGTGATAATAGCCAGCTCCGTACAAGACTCAAAGATCTCATCCGCACGTGCACCAGTCTAAACGACCGAATAAACGACACTTTAAACGAGCTTGACCAACAGAACACTCCCGCCCTTTCCAATCCATCCACTGCTGCCTACACTCGCGAAAAACTGCGTTCACAGTGTACAGAGGTTTTCAAAAACTATCAACTAATTCTTCGTTCTTACAATGAAAAAATTCAGTCCGTGGTGGTAGCCGAACAGTACACAACAAACGAGCAGCAACAACAACAACAGCCACCATCATCATCTACAGAACAGCACACTTCTCTCGACGAAAACACACCTCTTCTTTTACAACAACAGCAACCGCAAATACGCGATTCCGAACTTGAATATCACGATTCCGTGATCCGCCAGCGTGAACATGCCATAGAGAATATCTCACGTGGAGTGCAAGATATAAATAAAATCTTTCGAGATCTCAACGAAATGGTCAATCAGCAGGGTGAACAAATCGATACAGTCGAAGACAATCTCATTACTTATGCGAGCGATAATCAAAGAGCACATAATGAACTCATAAAAGCCGACAACTATCAGAAACAAAAGAGAAAGTGGTCTTGCTTGTTCTTGTTTGTGTTAGTGATTGTGTTGCTCATTGTGCTCGCCCTAATCAGCTGATCAGCAATCAGACTTGGCGGCTTCCGAAGGTGTTTCGGCCTCCGATAAGTCGTCAGAATCCATGCTGGTCCTGGTTTGCCTCTGTGACTCGATCCATGCCTGTAAATCAATTTTTGGAGTATGTTTTTTGCGATGTCTCAAGCCTTCTTTGGTGGATTCTTCTTCTGCCAAAGTCACAGAATCTTCGACTTCTCTAAATTGCCCGCTACCTGCCTGAGCCGCCATGATTCTCCTGCCACGCTTCTCTTTGAGTTTTTCCAGCACATCAATTGCCACGTCCTGAAGGAATTCAGCAATCTCCTCACGATGCACGTATATAATAGTTGAGACAGCAACTCCTGCGAAAATACTAACAGAAAAGGGCACTGGAGTGAAGAGTATCATTCGTTAGTGAATTGTTGGAACCAGATGATAAGGGTAGTACATACGTGCCGGTGCGATCATTATTTAATAATCAAAATATATATAAAACACTTGATTTGCCCCTTTGCCACTCCGCCACTAAAATTAAAGCATCCCAATTTTGTTCTCTATTTTCCTAAACTTTTTCCTAAACTTCACGCCCTGAATCAATTTTTTTTAATTAAGGATCACTTTTTTTTTATAGAAAAGGGCAAAAAGCATGAATCGTTCTTTTTTATCATACAAAAAAACAACAAATATACACTTTTTTCAACACACACACGTCATAATCAGCTAGCATCACTGGTGAAGAATTCTCGAAATGTCGGTAATACCACCGGCACGGCGGTTCAAAACGTCCAGCGGATCAGGCTTGAAACTTGATCTGTCGTATATTCTATCCAATTTGGCGGTCTGTTCTGGGCCTTCGGACTCGTTCCCTATGAACCTTTACTCAAACAACATTTATGAGCTTGTGGACGTTCTTAATACAAACCACGGCGCTGGAAATTGGAAAGTGATCAACCTCAGAAGTGAGAAAATAGGGTATAACCCTCAATATATCCTTGAAAATGGTGGATCTTTTCATCATAAACCATATATGGATCATCACACGATCCCATTTGTGGAAATACTGAAAACAACCTATGAAATTGAAGAATACTTATCAGAGAATCCTAATCATGTTGTTGTCGTTCATTGCAAACACGGTAAAGGTAGAACTGGTTCAGTTGTTGTTGCTTACCTAATGTTCAAGTTCGGGGCCACATTCAATCACGCAAATGCAGTGTTCGCTGAACGCAGAAAACTGTACAAGACAGGAGTCTCAATTTGCTCCCAGGTGCGCTATCTGGGATATTTTGAGTTCTTTTTGGCAGATGTGAAGCGTCAAGCTTTCTACAAGGCGCTTCTGAAAAGTAACTTCAAGGTCACCTCCATAAAACTTGTCGTTGTGAATCCAGAAAAAATGCTGTTAGATAATTTGGACAATTTGGAGGTTTCTTTATTGCGTTTCACAAACGATGGCATGTCACGTGCAGGGTTAGGTAAGTTATTTTTGCAAGATTCACCAAACAACTCTGAGGGATCACCAGATCTCCGTCGTCAAGTTGTATTTCAGCCGAAAGACCTCGTCGAATTGAAGGAGTTGGATTTGTCATTGCAATTACGGTTCTCAGTGAACAAAGTTACAGGTGGAGTGTGTCGATTTTGGATGAATCCAATCCTCGAGTACATGTCACATTATGTCACGAAAGCAAGTCCACTCAATTCACATCTAGCGAATATGGTTCATCAGCGTGACGGTCAATCGTATCACAAACGACACAGGACTACAAAAGCGGCTGGTATCCAGACAGAAGAATTCGAAATTGAAATTCCATGGATCAAGATGGAGGGTTATAAAGGGACGATGAAGAAAGGTCTTAATATGTTTGAAGGTGTTCGACTTTGTTGTAAGGTTGAATTTGAAAGTTCTGAACAACTTGTAAACATTCAGAAACATTGCAAATCTTATTTTAGAAGTTCGAGTCTGTTTTCGAGACGGTCTGACCAGGGTTAGCAGGCTAGCTTTGGCTTTATACACGCATTTTTTTTTTTACACAGTTTAATAACACGAGAGTCTTTCTAAAGGGAAATGACGAACAAACGACGACCAGCGAAGCTTGTCGTGTGAGCCGCGACTGATTGAGTAACTGAATAACTGAAAAACGAATATCGAGCGAATCGAGTTGTGAGTGGATTGAGTAATGAGATAGTATGACAAGTGCTCATCTTTCAAACAAACCTCACACCTCAGACCTCACTCACGAGTCTCATCACTCTTCATTCAGTGGTTATCCACTTTAATGAGTCGTCTTCAGCTGAATTGCTGAGCGACTCGCCCAACTACTTTCACCAAGTTTTGTTCGTCACGAATGCTTAACCCCCTTTCCTCTCACTCTCCAAACGATCCCAGACCTCTTTAATGATCTTTTTAATATACGTCAACTGTTGATCATCTTCCTCGCCCGTTCCATTGACCACCTTACAATTCTCCACTCCATAAGGCTTGGAGATTATTAGATGATTATCAAAAACGATGATATTATCGTTTTTATCGATAGTGACGTCACCGGTTGGTAGCAACTTGAACAGCGTACAAAATATCTCTCTACCCTCTAAGGTAATTTTTCTGCCAGCCAAAATACGATTGATGTGGTATTGAGTTTCAAACTGTTTAAGAAGTGCTGGGTTGGTGGATCTGTAACTCTCACCAATCATGCCAACTGAAACTGAATGTGGGGTGTTCTTTTGGTTTTGGAATTTTTCGTTTATATTGAATGGTTTCGTTGTTGGATGTGGTAGTTTTTGTTTAGTAGTGCTGGCAATTGATTTAATGAATGTTGTTTTGATCACTGTGAAACTTTCTTTTGATGCTGACGGGTTCGAGTTCCGTATGATTGAAAGTACACCAATTCGTGGGTTGTAAGAGTGAATGACTCCAGTAATTTTGGCATCTGCCGTGGTGACGATCTCCACTCTAAAGGGTGTTAGTGGGAGGGTGATATGAGATGGTATGAGGCTACTTACTTGAGACCCACGCTGTTGTCGAGACTGAGCATTTTGGGAACGACTAAGGATTTGAGAATGTGAGAAGCCCGCTGAAGCTTGCTGAGCGATTGAGAAGCTTGATTAACCCGTTCATCGTAGAGCATTTTGTTTTTCTTGAGATTGAGTGAGATGTTGCGAAACAAATTGTTCGACAGGTTACTCCGCCACAGTGGCAAAGTTTTCTTTGTGGCGGTGTCTAATGATCTCGTATTTGATTATTATTTTTTTTTTTGGTTACTTATTTTGCCTCTTTATTCTTGAGTTATCTCTATCATATCCGTTCCCCATTGGAATCCAGCCTTCTTCATTTCGCCGAAGTTTCTTTCTTTCCTACAGTGATGTCCGAAAATGCGCAATTGCTTGTCGAGAGCGAATTGGGACTGGAAAATCCCGAATACAGTGAAGATCAAGAAGGCGCTGTTTACGTAGATGAGAATCGAATAGATGGTCAAAACGGTATCGAGGGGCTTCCTGACTTGGATTCTGACTCTCGTATAGATGACATCGATATTCTTGGTGAACAATTTCCGGGAACCATCATTGACCGCGGCGAAATGGTGGAAACAAACGACGACCAGGATATATTATCGTCTCCCCATAGTAGTTTTTCTTTCAATGACAACGACGAGGAAGACGAGAGAGAAATTGATGGACTCAATAACTTCAATATCATTTTGGAGTATCCAGAATTGCAATTTGAGTATAACGAATTAGGCAATTTCCAGAGCGAACTCAACGATTGGTTCAGTTTTGGTGATCTCAAGAGCTTGAAAGTGATTAAAGAGGTTTATGAGGACATGAATCAAAACGATTTATCGTTCAATAAGTTGAGCAGGGCTAAAAAGCTGGAGATTGTGAAAAAATATGCCAAAAGTTTGATGATTGGCGACGCAGCACTCAAACCTCTTCTCTGTCTCAATTACATCTGCATGGGAGCGTTCGGTAGAATTGTCTCTCAGGAAGAACATTCTGTTTCCATTCTAGAGAATTCCCGTTTGTTTCTTGAGGAAGAAACAATACTGCCGATTTTGGAGATCGTCAAGAACCGTGCAGCGTATTTGACAGATTTTAAACACTCTGAACAACCATCAAGGATTAAGTTATTGCAATTGAAATCAAGTGAGTTTTTCTATGCTCTCACTATTGTTTATGTCTTGGTAACGACATTTTTGACCAATGGGGATCAGTTTATTTCGGAATCTTCCAAGTTATCGAGCTTCATAGAGTCTTCTGAGTTGTTGAAACATCTTGTCCGTTCGATGGACAATTGGAGATGGCTGACCAGCGAAGCCACAGAAAAGGAGACTCAAAATGGTTCTAATGCCAGTGTTGCACCACAACTCACGGCCATCAATGGAACGGGACGGTTTTTTAAGATAAGAAATGTTGCTCTCCTGCTCTCAAAGTTAATCCTGATTCAATTTGGGGACCACAGAAAACTCAGCTCAGCAAAATCGTTTCTTAAATTCAAGTATGAGAACTCTCCGAAACAACCAGACTCCTCAAATCACAAGGAAGCAGAATCTTCAGGCAAGGAAACAGTCACACCACTCGATTACCAGTATTATCGAGCAGAATTGATGACCAGATATCCTACATTTACACCCCCGGAGCACGAAATATCTGAAATTCTTGACGTTAGCATCAAAAATGACCAAGAATCCGAGTCTGGGTCAAGCATATCTAAGTTGATCAACACCTCGTCATTGTTAATTAACCAGAAACATAGTTTGAAACCAAAACTCCCACAATCGCAAAACCATGTGAGTCCTCCAGAGATTCATATAGCGACACCCGCGCCATCACCTACATTGACACCGCAACATACGGGTAATTTCAAGAACCAGTCAAACATCTCCGAACTCGAACATCCAAATGGCCAAGGAAGGAAGAAAATGTTCATTACGCAGCCGCAGTATGCGAATCTTTATCCATTTACTGAACAAGTTCCATATAGTATTCAGGAAGCTACCGACATTTTTTACAACAGAGTAAAAAAAAACTTCAACTCTACTCAATTTATCTCGACATTTGAGCAGTTCATAAGGCAGGAGAAAGGAATCAGGAGAGAGCAGGGAACAAGTGACTTTGTCTATACCGAAAAAGATGTTTCAGAAAATCCACTCTTTCGTGACGAAATAATGGCATTGCAACGCATAGAAAAGTTTTATAGGGATTGTCTGCCATATTTGAACTCATTAGTGGTAATAATGATCCAGATTATTTCTTCCAATGTTCTTCCATCCACCACTTCCAAGGCACAAGACTCTACTGGTACTGAAGAAAATAAGCCAAACAAACCATATCTGGCGAAATCACTGAACGAGTACGATAGACAAAAATTAGACGTTATAAGAACGAAGGAGACGTGTTTAACGAGTACCTCAACGACGATTTTTTTATTGCTCAAATGGTTCAAACTGTCGCATGTTTTGAAGTCTGAGTATTTTTCGTCGTTATTGTTTGATAATGATTTCTACTTGACATTGTTCAAGTTTCTTGGAAGCAACCAGCTGCAAACTCAATTGGAAAACTCATTCGACTTCAATGATCCGGAGACCCTAATTAGAAATCGCGTGGTTTATTGTGATTATGAAGTGCTGTACAGCTTACCAGAGTATAGTTTTTTCCGAGCGGCATTGTCGCTTTCTGACCTGACTACACGCCCATTCGAGGCTCCATCGGATGAAGAACAATTGCGGTCAATATTCGAGTGTAACGAGGAGCCATACGAGACATTTATTCCTCCTTTCAACGGCCAATCCCGGATCAAAATAATGAAACCAAATCGTCGATACTGTGTGATTTTGACTAATCTATTGCGGACTCTTTATTCTACGATCTCGGATTACAAGATTCAACGAATATACAAGCTTTTGGAGGTTCGTCCGACAGAAACGTTACGATTTTATCTCACGATGTACAATCAGAACTTCTACCTTCCAATTTTGAAGGTGATCAAGTTGATTTGTCCGTTTAACGGAAAAAAATGGAGATCGAATAATATGGATTTGATTTCGTTTGTTTATCTGTTTTATCGTGTTGGGTTGAGGGATCAATGGTTGAACAATTTATTTTTCTTGAACTTGAGTGAGAGACTGAAACGTTCATGGGAGAATGAATATTCTTTGAGGTGTTTGTTGAAATATTATCATTTTGCAAACTATCAAGAGCAGATGTCGAGTTTTGGGTATGATGATGTTCTTAAGGGTATTCCCGAATTGGATGGGGATTTTTTTCGATTGGAAGTGGAAAAGATGATCGGTGATGAGAGAATGATCAGTGAATGACGAGCAAAGCGAGACATAAGCGGTTGAGTCTGCTTTGAAGAGAGTGGACCAAATTAAGTCCCGAGATCACAAGTTGTTTATGAGAGTCACAGGGGTTTCTTTGTGATTTCTCGTTAATGACTCCTACTGGACAAACTCACTCAGTCAGACCAACTGGATGCTCACTTGGTTCATTATACTAGACTCCGAAACAGAGTCTATTTTCTAATATCGGCGCGTCGATCGACGCCACACGCGAAGCTTGAATATTTTTTTTTTATTTTTGTGCTACTCAAACAAAATAAAACAAACGATCGCATTTTGTTTACCAATGTAACCTTCTTAACCCAACGAGACAACCGGAGAAACCAACCAATCAGCACAGCAGCTGCATTAACGCCACAATGCAGTCGGAGCAAATTATCAGCAATTATCTGCTGCGTCTGTTCAAACACATTATTCCGCCGCAAATATGGGATCCCGAGATGGCTAGTGGTCTCGCTCAAGACGTGTTGTCCGTTCTTTCACGATCGTGCACGAGTCATGAGCCAACAACGTATTACACCAACATGTTGAGCAATTATAAGGCTTATTTTGCGCGTGAAACTGGTTTTATGGATGTCTGGAATAAACTAGAACAAACGGTGGAAGAACTCATTATGATCAAAGACCCAGACGAACTAGCACAATATTTGATAAAAATCGACTCCATAATGGGAAGTCAAAGTCGCCCGACAGGTGATCGCCGATCTGGATTGTTTGATTCTTCGGGAATAGTTGCTAGCACTAGTGTCAGTGGTCCTCAACGTCACATGACTTCATCCCCCAGGATCGGCTTCAGCAGTCAACCTCCCACCTCTGCAAGAAACAACAGCATTCTAGGAGAACCACTCAGTAATTACGTGATACCGTATTACTATCTTAATCCGGAAAATTCGCTGATTCCGGAGTCGGAAATAGTGAGAAATTTGGTGTTCACCTTGAGTGGATCAACTTCTGAGATGTTCACATTTGAAGGGAACCGGATACGAGTTCCTTCCAACGTGAGTTTTGGAACTTCGGGAATTTTGCATCAACTTTTCGAACTAGCCTTAATTTACAAACACCTCAAGTCACTTTTGAGCAATCCAAAAAGTCTTTCTTTATCGCAGGTTAAAGTGGCCTTTATGAGCTTTGTTCAGCAGGAATTACTGGGATATACAAGTGCTGTAAGCAGTGTTCTGAGTCCTAGTAATTTGGAAGCCAACGCTTTGACGTTACGATCGCTGCGCTTGCGATTGAGCGACTTTATACCGAGAATGAGGATGCTGTATTTTCTGGCAAACCAAGCCCAAAGTTTAGCTGCTAGTGAGTTTTTATCACTTTTACACGAATACACACGTTTTGGTGACGTTTTGCTACGTGACGTGGCTGTTTCAATGTACCGTGTTTGTGTTCGTCCGTATCATGAGATTCTGACGAGATGGCTTCTTGAAGGAGATTTAAGCAGTGAAGAGTCTGTTTTAGAGAGTTTTTTCGTTGAAAAAAATGAAGAGGTTGTTGGCGAGTATAACTATGGTGAGCAGCGTGAAGATTCTCCCGAAAAATACCGGTTTTGTCGTGAAAAGAATCCTAGCTTTCTTATTGGGAGAACTGCTGAGTCGGTTTATCAGATTGGAAAATCGATCATTTTTTTGAAATACCAATGTGGAGAGATGAACTGGTGTCACAGTTTTGCAGAGCGGCACGCGCGGGCGCTGTCGAGAAATGGTGGACTGGTGGATGCTCGACCAGGCGAGATCGAGGCTTTTGTTGAACGACAATACGAAGAGATTGTCAATTATTTGTGTTATGTGTTGTACGGGAAGTACGATTTGGTGAAGGAAATCGAGTATTTACATGGTCTGCTGTTGATGAATCGCGGAGATTTCATTAACTCGCTGATTGTGAAAGGTCTGGATATACTGAACCAGTCGTCAGCTTCGTTATCGTCGCATCAATTGATGCGTGTTTTGCAAGACTCGATAGAGAATTCGAGTGCAAGACATTATCCTCGTGAAGTTCTGAACCGTTTGGATGCTAGGATTTTGGAGATGGGACATGGAAACGTCGGTTGGGATGTATTCACGTTGGATTTCCAGATCAAACGGCCGTTAGATCTGATTTTGAACGGGGAAAAAAGAAGTATTAGAGAATATTTGAGGATGTTCAACTTTCTTTTGAGGCTGCAAAGAGTCAATCATTTGTTGAATGTTGGATGGACAGAATCGAACAGTGTTAGGAAAGGTTCGCTTCGAGCAATTGAAAAGAGAACAAAAGCGGTGAAAAGACAACTGCGTGAAGATCCGGGCTATTGTGTTTCGGTAGTTGATTCCCGATGCATTTGGCTTTCCAAAACTTTCAAGAGGTTAAACATTTTACGGAACGAGTTTGTCAAATTTGTCAATATAGTAACTAGCTTCTTCGATCTGGAGATCATTGGAAAAAAATATGGAAAGTTGAAACAACAGTTGGAGAAAACAGAGGCTACAAAGTTGAAAATTGTTAGGAACAATCGAGGAATTAGGACGTTGGAAGGTGGAAGAGTGGCGGTTGATCCGTCATTTGCAAAATGCGAGCGTAGCGAGCGTGGAGTCGAAAATTCGTATGTTCTTCAAGAATTGCCTTATCAGGCTTATAATTTGGACGAACTATCAAAGATTCATCGTGATTACATCACCTCAATAACGAGGTCAAGATTATTTGACATGGAAAGTCGGCTTTCGAAGGGAAAAAGCTCTGGACTATATTATATCGAGCAAATTGACTCATTTGTGGAAACTATTGGTCAGTTTATTGGACTCAACGATGAGTTTAATAGTCTTTTGGTGGACATGATGTCTGTTACAGAGCTTTTGAAAGACGATGGTCATCTTGATTTAATGAATAAGGACAAATATGACGATTATTTGAACTCGATTGACCAGAAATTGAATCAATTGATGGAGAAACTCACGGTCGAGATTATCGAGAATTTTGAGGACAGTCTAGTGAAGTTTACCGACGATCTCACTGTCGATTCGGACCAGAACATGAGATGTCTTGGAATAATGCTGAGTAACTAGATTACGTAATAATTTATGAATTATTTTTTCTGTGCTTGCGCGAAACCGGTCACCACACCCCCATAGAGATCGGTTTCCATACATCCGCCGCATGGGGGTGACCCTTTTGACTTTTTTTGTCACATGCCTGCTTGGGTCACTACCCCGCGGGGCAGGAACTCATGCCAACTCGATCACACTGCTTGGCCGAATGGAAAAAAAAATCAGGATTTGGTGTTTTTGGTGGTGATGGTGTTGACATGATATAAATCGAAGTTATTCTGGTTGTTTTAAATCTGAAGCACTTCAGATGAGTTGAAACCACTTTGGAAATGGACGAAATTGACAGTTTACTAGTGGATAATATCAAATCATTCGCAGCCGGAGGATTTGGTGGAGTTTGTGCTGTTGTTACGGGACATCCGTTTGATCTGACCAAAGTCTTATTACAGACAAACCAGTATAAGACTACTTTGCAATGCGTTAAGGGCGTGTTGGGTAAACACGGCCCACTAGGTTTTTACAAGGGTGTGACTTCTCCTCTGCTGGGAGTGACGCCAATGTTTGCAGTTTCGTTTTGGGGTTATGATGTGGGCAAAAAACTAGTTTTAGCTGCACGTGATATGGGTGGAAGCGGAACCTCCGCCTCTGTCACGTCGGCTGTTCCGCTAACACTAGGCGAAATTGCAGCTGCAGGATTTTTCAGTGCTTTGCCGACGACATTGATTGCAGCACCATTTGAAAGAGTGAAAGTGGTGATGCAAACAACACCGGGGCATGTTGGATTTGGTGAAACAGTGAAGTTGTTGTACTCTCGTGGTGGGTTACGGTCCATCTTTAAAGGTTCGGCAGCAACACTTGCCAGAGATGGTCCAGGTTCTGCTGTTTACTTCGCTACATACGAATACCTTAAGGAGTCGATGGGAGCGTCGATCAGTGCGATCATGGCTGCGGGCGGCTTTGCAGGTGTTGCTATGTGGGTCACTGTGTTCCCTGTTGATACTGTGAAGTCTGTGCAACAGTCTTCGGAGACTGGAGCATCGATGGTGCAAACTGCAAGACAACTTTACGTGAAAGGAGGAATAAAGGCGTTTTTTCCCGGTATTGGTCCCGCATTAGGGAGAAGTTTCCCTGCCAATGCTGCAACATTTCTAGGTGTGGAGTTGGCTCGAGGATTTTTAGACAAGTTTATTTGAGATGGTGCACGGGTGTTTATCTATTTTTTTACGCCGAATTTTTCCGGTTCACGTTTTTGTTGTGCTAATAAGTTTTCGCAGCCTCGATTCGATTTTAAAGCCATCGTAAAAAAACAAAAAAAAAAAACCAAGAATCAAACTTGACAAGGTTTAATTTGTTTACTTGGTTGATGAGTTTGTGATTTTGTTTATAGAAATGGGATACTTTCTTCCACACAGCAGCTTGGTTCATTTGAACGAGTATAAGTAAGTCCTAAATGAGGGATCTCTATGGTGAAAAGGGAGAAGTGGTAGGGAAGCATGTGATAATCGAATGAGCAGAGGACGAGCCAAAGCTAGTCGTGTTTGTTTTGAAAGTGAAGAATGAGTAGCTGATGGATTTGATAACCATTGAGACGGTGTTTGATTTATTTGAGTGAGATATTACCGTTTTGAGTGGTTTTCCTCCATATTGACTGGAATGCTGTCTTGTTTATCGTTTCAATGCCAATGTTGGGATGGCGGAAAAGCAGTGAAGATTCAACATGATGCAACATTTTGTTTTTTTCTTCATTGATTGAGCCGCTTTAGACTAATTCGAGTCATTTTGGAGTCAATTGCTTACGTTTGAGTCATCAAAACACCTCATCAATGACCTCAATCACTCAATACCTTCTGACGTTGATTCTCATTTCATTGTCCGACTCTCTCTCCCACCCGTCAAGGACCCGAATTACTAACAATCTCTAGATACCAATCTGAGGATCGCTCGTTACTCACAAAATATGTGTTGAAACGTTTTTGGACATGGTTTGAGCCTATTTTCCCGCTCTGGATGGCACCAAACATGGTGACTCTTTCCGGGCTTTTCTTTATTGTTGCTTCTCTTGCAATTGTCCTCTATATTGATCCAAATTTGGACCGAGAATCGCCTGCTTGGTGTTATGTTGTCTATGCATTTTCGATCTTTATGTACCAGACGTTTGATGCCTGTGACGGAATCCATGCACGGAAAACGCGGCAATCTGGTCCTTTGGGTGAGCTGTTTGACCATTGTGTTGATGCGGTGAACACGACGTTGTCGGTGATCATCTTCGCCTCTGTTGCCGGTCTCGGAAAGGGTTGGTGGGTGATTTTGTCTCAATTTGCTGCCCTCACCAACTTTTACCTCTCAACATGGGAAGAATTCTACACTCATAAGCTGTTTTTGAGTGAATGCAGTGGTCCTGTCGAAGGAATTATTCTTTTGGTGTTTTTGTTCCTTCTCACAGCCGTCAAAGGTAGTCAGATTTGGAATTTTGAGGTGTTCACCTTGGATCTTTCATCCCTAGGAAAGTCCCCTGAATATCCAATTAGCTCTCTACATTTATCCCTTCTCTTTGGGTTCTTTTTCCTCTACTTCAACATCCATTCGGCCAGAAGAAACGTTATTGCCCACGTGAGAGAACCAAAGGAACAGGACAGTGCTTCTCGTGGACTCATCCCATTCTTCGCATACTATGGCGTTGTTTTTGCACTGCTTTTTGTTCACGAGTCTGTGAGAACCGTTTACACGATCCCAACAATTTTGACTATCGGCTCGACCGTTGCGTTTATGGTTGGTAGAATCATCAGTGGCCACCTCACCAAACAAGAATTCCCTTACGTTCATATACCAGCGTTTCTTCCAGTTGCTCAATTTGCTCTCATCTGGTTGCTCACTCAAGTTTTTGAATTTGAGTACGATGACGTCATCGCTCTTGTTGTGTATCTTGGACTCGGGATTGCAGTTGGAATCCACGGAATGTTCATTACGGAAATCATCTTCGAGATCACAACTTATCTAGACATTTACGCTCTGAGCATCAAGCACCAGAAAGTGTTCTAAATAATTCTCATGTCGCTGTCTTTTTCAAATTTTTGGCACTTTTCTTATATATAAAAACGGGCAAAAAAAAAAGCAGTATGTACAAATCACCAAACATATTAGTGTTTATTTGGCCGGCAGAGCAGCTTGTTGCTGGCTTTGGAAAGCTCCCTCGGAGCCTGGGGCCAACAATTCATTGGAGCTTTGTTGAAGTTGCATTTCCTTCTCCAATTCGAGAAGTTGACTTTCTCCAAAGATGCTCAATGCGAGTGGAACACCAAGGAGAAGAGCAGAAGAGGTGAGAACCCACAGACCAGAACCGATCTTTGCGGAAAGAGTAGAAATTCCAGACTTGGCTGCGCTGTATCTGCTGGCAATGCAGGCTCTGTATTCTGGGGAAATCACATCCTTAAGAGCTTCAACTCTTTCCAAAAGGGTTTCATTTTCATTGAAGTCATCTTCGTCGTCAGATTCAGGCTCAGATTCAGATTCAGTGTCTTCTTCTTCCACAAACTCCTTTGTCACGTTCTCAGCACCAGTCTCGTTTTCAGCGACGGACACACCGGCCACTTGGACGTTGGCCTCGTCTTCAATTTGTGTGAGTTTAACCATTTTTTCAAGTGGGTTTGTGTTAAAATGGTATGTTTAGATTAGAGCAATGATTGTATTGCCTAACTATTGGAAAATTACCTTGTCTTGTCAGAAAAGTTTCGCTTTTCGTTGAAAAATTTTCGGCCACAAAAAAGCGATCGACGCGTCGCCCAATGTTTATGTCGCGTCGATCGGACACTAGCTCAAAAATCTCATAATAAATTGTACTACACCACTATTTCCCGTTGGTCATTCACACGTGCTCAGCATGTGACTAATTACCTTAAGCAACTGCTCATTCTCGCATGCAGCACTCACACGCTCCTTGTCGTTGAGTTGCTTATTCACCTGGTTTTCACTCTGATGAGAGCCTTCTTTAAGTAAAATGACGATTCTGAACCGTTTTGGCAGACATCTCTCCAAACGAACACGGATACCAAGTCCTATTAACGTAGCAAGCGAACAGTGCGTAATAGTCGGCGTGATGCGCACCAAAACTTCGCCAATTTGGCTCTTGTCGGCGGGATCATTCACTGTAATGTCTGCAAGGTTGACCACTGCAAGCTGTCCCAGGGTCAGAGGATGCTCTGGATCGGAAATTTGCGATATGAGGTCATAGATTTCCTGTGCGTCGATCGGGTCACTTTGTGGTGTTTCGTCGTAATCCAAATCCATCTCGCCAACGCCCGAGGATAGAGACGTGACATCGTCGTCCACAAGTTCCGGAAGATTTAGAAAGCGA
Source organism: Ogataea pini (assembly GCA_003707665.2). Classification (NCBI taxonomy): domain Eukaryota; kingdom Fungi; phylum Ascomycota; class Pichiomycetes; order Pichiales; family Pichiaceae; genus Ogataea; species Ogataea pini. Next base: position 539,879 of record PPKL02000007.1, on the reverse strand, counting down.
ACATCTTCACCTGAGTTGTTATTTTTGCAAATAACTGGAGCCAACAGCGAGAAGTTGAAAAGAGTAGAGTAGAATTCTGTTTCTTCTGCCTGTTCTTTGCTTTGTTTGTGAGTTGCATTTGATCCGGAGCTGTCTGGTCTTTTTGGTAACTCACTGACGTCGAGCACCGTCGGATTGGCGTTGATGGGGTCAGACATGACTAAATGGTGGAGAGAAAAGAATTGGTATTACTTTGCTTGGATGTTGGAAATATTTTTTGGTTTTCGCAAACTTAAGCTTTAGCTTTTTAGCCCTAAAAAAAAGACAAAATCGTCAACTATTTTCCACAGCCCCAAAAATTAAAACAGCCCCAATCGGTTATCAGAGGGGACTATTTTTCCTGAACACCCTTCCCCACTAATGACCTACACCGAAATCATACTCATTGGATTGAGTGGTGCTTCTAGTTCTGGTAAGACTACTGTTGCCCGGCTTCTCTTAAAATTACTGCCCGATTCTACACTGATCCATGAGGATGACTTTTACTTGCCTGATGAACAGATTCCCTTTGACGACGAGATCCAAGACTACAATTGGGATTCACCGGAGGCCATAAACTTTGCGGAATTGAAGGGTGTTTTGAGGAAGTTTCGGGAAGACCCAAACTATGTATATGGGAAAATTTCAAAGGAGGTGGAATTACCTGTAAAACCTTTACAAACCGGAACCATCTCAAAATTGAAATTAAGAGTTAGTCAAAAATTGGGAAACGTGAAGGGAAAAGTGAGACTTGTACTACTAGATGGATTTTTACTATTTCACGATCCGGAAATTGTACAACTTCTAGATGTTAAGTTATTCTATAAGACTGATTTTGAGACTTTGAAATCGCGAAGAGAAGCAAGAGAATATGTTATAGACAGAGGTGTTTGGGTGGATCCTCCCGGATATTTTGAAAATCTTGTTTGGAGGGAGTACTTCAAAAATAATAAGGGTCTATTTGAGGATGGAAATGATGAGAAGAGGGTCAGGGCGAATGTGGGGGGATTGAGTAAGGAGGCAAAACAAATGGGGATTGTTGGGTTTGATAATGATGATGGTGTTGAGTTGGATGGGTTGGTGGAGCGCAGTTTAGAAGTGATTTTAACGGCGGCCAGTAAATGACAAGCAAAGCGGGTATCGAGTGAGCAGACTATTATCATAAATCAAGTAGATCAACTAGAATAGTAAACAATTAAATCGAAATTAATTGAGAATTTCGGAAGTCACGAGTTACCAGGGTTCTCGTCTGACGACCGTCTACTGAATCTTTGCTAGATCATGGTTTATTTTCTAAAAAGCGGATGACGTATCAACGTGCTGTTCATATGGTATGAAGTGATGTTGAATGAGTCGGTAATAGTGAAGGTTTTGTCCGGAAAAGGAGGGTGTTTTAGTAGAATGAAAAACTGGTAACGAAATTGGAGACAATATTGAAAGTAAATTTGGTGGCAAATTTGGTGGCAAATGTTGAGATCAGATTTGGCATCAACAAAGATTTTATTCTTATCCGCATTCGTTCAATCGCTAACAATTAGAAAACAATGTGAAACAATTGAGAATACAACGGGAAACCGATGAGATATAACAAGAAAACAACCGGTACGAATCGCTCCACTCGTCATTGATCATGATTTACCCTTCCCCTTAACCTTCTTTGGCTTCTTCATAGCCTTCATCTCCTCCTCATAAATCTTCTCCGAACTCTCAACCTCAACCTTACGCTTCTTATCACTCTTTAAACTAACCACACCACTACTTTTTGCAGCCTTCTCCAAACTCTTCTTGTTACTCCAACCACTTCCATGCTCACTAATAGCATACTTCTCCAAGTTCAAAGAATTGATCAGCTCCTTTTGCTTCTCTCTCAACGCGTCAACTGCTTGTTTTCCTGAACTAGTCATTTCCTCGTCAAGTTCACGCTCAATAGTCTCCACATCAGTCACCGCACGCAACTCCCCGTTCATCTCTTGAACCTGTTCGTCGTCCTCAAGGGCTGGCATATCAGCAGAAATCGCCTCCTGAAGCAATGACCTGAAATGGGACGAAACTTTACGAACAATTTTGGCAAACATAGCCATCGCCTGGTTTGGCTGGATGTTCAATTCGCGAGCAATCTGGTCCATATCCTTGTGTTGAAGTCCAATAGCAGCAAGAATAGCAGATTGAACGTGGGAAAGACCAACTTCTTTGGTGATACGGCCTCCAAAGTACAAGTGTGCAACGTACGGAAGCATGTCCACAATCACATGATAATCAACCAGATTGTTCGCATAAGACTCGAGACGTTTTAGATCGAATGGTGAGAAATCTCTGTCCAATTCTGCCTTGCTAAGAGGCTCTGTCTCAGAGGAACCTGCTTTCGAAGACTCCAAAATACTTAAAGCCTGAATAGAAGGCAGAGAATTGAAGTTGTACGAAAGCAAATTGACAAACCTTTTGTGAAAGTCCTTTGTGTACTCAGAAAGCCATTGATTCTCTCTGTTCGCCAACACCTTGAGCATAACACAGGTGTGTTCTCCAGTCAAATCATTTTTAGTCTGGCGAACGTAAACTGGTGTGTAGCCAGAATTACGCCAAAATTTGTACAATGGAGCAGTCAAACCGTAAGAAACACCCATATAATTGAGGAAATATGGAGGTTTGTGAGCAAGATTGATGAACAATGGTGGCAACTTATCCTCCTTTCTTGGCTTGATTTCGTCCTTAAGAGTTGCTTGTTCAATTTCCGAATCAGACAGTCTTTTCAGGGAAAACTTATCGTCGTCAAATGATCCGTTTTCGCTAACATCGGCGAACTTACCTTCGAAATAGTCTGTCAGTAACTCTAATGCTCTAGAACCATATCCCATACTGGTATATTCTGGATTTGTGGCAATACGAACGACTCTTGCACCAGAAAGCGAAGCGAAATCATCGTCCTGGTACTGCTGCGAGATAAGCCATGGAATCAAGTCTCCTCCAGCGCGAACACCTCTGTTCAAACTGCTTTTGATCGACTCCTTGGAAATTTCTCCTTCCAATGCGAGTTGAACAACACACAATGGTGTTGGAATAGAACCGTCTTTACCGGCATCTGGGCCAAAAAGAGCGAATAGTTGATGAGCAGGGGCATCAGACATCAATTGCAAGTCGTTAGGCGAGTTCTTGTAGTGCGAAGAGACAAAAAGGGCCATCATTTTCTGCAAAAAGGCCTCAGAAACAGGATCATATGAGAATAAAGTGTCTCTGTTTATGTAGAAAAGACTACACTCGCTTGGATGAGGACATCCACGGGTGTTATATTTGGTGCTTTTAGTGAGTTTCGCGTCCAAGCACAGCAGTTTGTTGAGCCATGACTCGACAGGATCGCCTGGAGCGTATCTGATTGGTTCGTCAAGGACAACCTCAACAAGACTACGAGCTCTAATTCCAAGGTCAGCATCCTTGTTTTTGGAAGAATCACGCGAAACAACCTGTGATTGTGTGTTGTCACCAACGATCTTGTTGGACTGTTCACGAAGTTGTTGGATGAGCTTCAAAGAAAGTGAACGACCAGTTCCCTCGTAACCGTTGATTGTCGAGGCCATGAACACCAAATATGGTCCAAGAAGTTTCTTCACCACTGGAAGTGGAATGGCAGCAGCTTCATCGATAATAACCAGCTCGGCCTGGCCCAACACATGACTATCAGTTGGAGCAATGTATTGAATGGTTTGACGGTGAGCTGAAACTTTGATATCGATTCGGACAATCGCCTTGTTGAACGCTGGGTTGGTAGATTGAATGATGTCGTAGTCCTGATGCTCAACGTAACCCATAGCGTCGAAACCCTTGAAAATGAATTCGAAAAGAGTCTTCAAGTTCTCTGGCGAAGGAGAGGTCACAAAGATGTTGGAGTAATCCTGTGCAACTGCAGCGGCGATAGCAATACCAAGTGCAGCCGATTTTCCTCGTCCTCTTCCTGCCGTCAAAGTAACAGTTGTGTTGAGAGTTTTCTCTGCGATGGTGTCAATAAAACGCAAGATTGCTTCCGCTTGGTTCACAGTTCTGGCCAAAGCAACGAGCGAGCCAGCAGGCTGTGTGTCCTCCAAACTCTGCTTGAGGTCGCGCAGTTCCTGCTCCTTCGGAGTAATCTCGTCGTCGTCTTTTGGAGGTAGACGTTTGACGTTTCTGCCTCCAGAAACAGGAAGAACGTTCAACTCATCGTCGACAACAAGACAGTTTTTGCAATCAGACAGCGACAAAAGGAACCGTTCGTTGAAACGGGCCACCACGTCATGGTGAGCCTCAGTACGATACCGCGAGTGAACATCCATGGTCATCGTATACAACTGTTTGAGCGATGACATCGATTTGAGCAGAATGACAACCAATCCTCCTCCTTCGATGGTTTCGATTGTCCGTGCCATCAAGTTAGGAGTCAGACCTTCGAAGTCTTGCAAAATTAACATTCCGTAGGTGTTACCCAAGATTTTTTCTGTCTCCTTGTAGTAGACATATCTGATTTGTTGGTTTGAAATGAACGCTTCAAAAGGATCGAGCTCGTTAGCTTCTCTTTGACCACGTTTGATCTCTTTTTTGATCTTGTCCTCGCGCTTCTTTCTGTGAGACGTGAAACCGAGCAATTTCTTCTTGTACGCCCAAAGAATAGACTTGTTCATCTTGAGATCCGCGTTCATCATCAGATAATGAAGATTGGGAATCTGGTTTCTGGATCGATCACCAACCATAATGATGAAACTTCTTTCGCGTGTCTGAACTCCATTCCGGATCAATGCCGGAATTCTAGAGTCGAGCGCCTTCTTTTTGTTCCCGCTCATTGTTGTTTGGAATTGTTGTTGAGTTCTTGAAGGAGATTGACTGAGTTACTCTTTACAAGTTTTGAAATCTTTAATAAGAAAAAAATTTTAGTGAATTTTTTTTTCTGAAAAACTTATTTGAGTGGCGCACGCTCAAAAATATTGATTTAAAATTGCACAGCCGTGTTTATACATATGAATCTTCATGGCTTTTTAGCGCTTACGAGTTTAGTCCAACAATATCACCACTACAAACATCAAGAACCACCAATACCCACAATGGTTCCCAAAACAGAAAAACAAGTGGAGTCGCAAAGAAAAAGTCGGATCGCTCCCCGTTCAAACTGTTTGTTCAGCGTAGGACCACCATTGAAAAGGACCACAGTGATAACTAAAATTGTCACCTCAGAAAACACACAGGTTGTCCCGGAAATTAACGCTAGGATAGACCGTGGATTCAAACGTGGCACAACAGAATGGATCGGATACAAACGAAACTACTTTTCTTTAGTGGCTGGGTTTCGACTCATAAATCTGAGTTTCGAAGAGTTTCGAAGTTTGAGCTATTTCGTACCTGGGGAGGTTTCTCCAGTCAAACACTTTGCCATTAAATTATCTGCCCATTGTGCAACAACGAGCAGACCTGTTCCGCTATACCAGCAAACGGCAGAGAGGAAAACCATGGACAGAAACACTCCAAAACTCATTCCGTTGCTCCCTGGAGCACTTCCATCGCACGAGACAGTGAAAAAAACCGCCAATGTGAAAAAACAGGTCAAACTGGAAAAACATTTTTATTCTTTTTATTATAGGAGAAACCACGATGAGGCAAAATTTACAATAATGGACAACTACGAAGGAGACGATATTCCAATAGTAGCCAGATACGATCGTTTACAGTTCGGATCTTTGGGTACTACCACTTCTTTTTGCAAGATCGTGGTGGAGCTTGTGTGTGTTTTGGAAAATGATCTCGTGGTTCCAATTGCATCCACGGAGACAGGATTGGTCCAAGTGAGAACTCGGTCTCCCGCTTGTTATTCTACTAATGACGCAGACCTTCGTCTTGTGGAAAGGATCAGTATTCACGAGAATAAAGAGAATCAACAACGTGAAAATCACCCAAAAACAACCGGTAAAATAATACAAGGTTTGGAAAATACTGATATCTTTGCAACCTGTTGCAATGTGACTCCTCCTGATAAATCGATGGTAACGATGCTACCTGATTCTGTCGACAAAGATTGCATTCAACGGTTCCCACAGAGTACGCCGAAACCAAATTTGGTTTGGTGTTTGAAATCACCTGTGAATTATCACGTTCGGGCAAGAAGCTTGGAAAATAGTCCGATCGAGTCACAGACTCCGAGACAGGCTTCACAGGATACCATAATTGCTGGGTTAGCGAAGAAAAAAATTGATTTTTTGAAACCAGATTTGAATTTCGTGAGCACTTATGATGTGGACATCAAACCTTCGTCGTTATTGGGTCCCAAAGATGGTGCTTTTGGCAATATATCGGAGCTATTTCGATGACGGAGATTAATTGCAGCAAGAGAAAAAAAAAATTTCAAACGAGATTTTCTCTTATCTTATCAAACGAGGATAAGTGTAACAAAAAAAAAACTAGTGAGCCGCACTATTTTTTTTTCTGAAAAATTTTTTGTGTATTTTTTTTTGCATAAAAAAAAAATCAGATCTTGGGATCTGTCAACGTGTAGGCATTGACTTTATAGGGTATTTGCAACAGTCATGTCAACGAACGAGTCAGTTGAAGTGCTAGAGACTTTTCCTGAAGCTGTGGTGAATGGGGGTGAAGAAAGTCCACGGCCTCAGCCTCAAACAGGAGAGATAGAAACTGTTGAAGTTGAGACCCCTGCTACCGGCAACACGAATGTGGAGATTGCAATTGAGGACAATAAGAAGAAGGAACTTGATGAAGATTGCGAAAAAAGGGACGAGGTAGAGTCTATTCAAAAGAACATTGCAGAGAATGAATCAGTCAACAATCAATCTGACAGCAAGGAAATTAATGAGGAGGTGAATGAAGTGAGTGAGAAGGAGGCCTTAATTGATCCCGAAGAAAAGGAAGAGACCGGTTCTTCTAATAACGCAGTCACGTCCTCCCATGATGATGATTTGTTTAACGACGAAAAAGACGTGAAATATTCTTCCGACGAGTTTGATTCGTCAGAATTAAGCTCTTCAGATGAATCGGAGTCTGAAAGCGAAGAAGACTCGTCAAGTTCCGATTCCTCTGAGAGCGGAGAAGAATCTGAGGACGAGCGTGCACAAATGAGCGGTGATGAGGATGAGGAGACTATAGATGGGCCAATTAGATCGAAGAATGAAGTACTCGACGAAAAAGCGCCTGAATTGCCAGAAGATTTCAAGATTGCTTCCAATGCGCCCATCGAATACATTGGAGATATTGTTGGATTTGTTGAAAAAAGTGTGATCATTAGGGCGAACTCTTCCGGGGAGATCAAAGTGCTCAAGGAAGGGTCTATTTTATGTTTTGAGGACCGTAGTTTACTTGGTCCTCTTTTTGAGATTTTCGGTCGTTTACAATCTCCATCTTATCGTGTGAAATTCAACGATGTGGAGAAATTTGAAGATATGAAGGCCAAAAACGGACTCAAGGTGTACTATGTGGTTCCTGAATCTCAGTTTGTGTTCACTTCTGATATCAAGGCCATCAAGGGAAGTGATGCCAGTAATTGGAACGACGAAGAGATTCCTGAGGAAGAGCAAGAATTCTCTGATGACGAAAAAGAAGCAGCAGTGAAAGCAAGCAAGAAAAAGAAGAAACAGAATAAAAGAGAGAAAAAGGAACCCAATGAAGGCTCGCAACCAGATCCAAAAAGACAGAAACCAGTACAAAAATCGATTTTGTCGCAGCTACCAAAACATTTCCAATCGCAATTGACATCGTTGCCGAAGGCCAAGCCAAGTGTTTCAACTCCGACGGCATCTTCAACAACATCCATCTCAGCAACACCAACACAACTGGCTCCCGTCATGGTACAGTCTCAGAACACCGTCACTAGTCAAACACCTACTTTTTCCCAGCAAACACATTCAAACACCGCTGCCAATGTTATGCAGCAAATGCAGCAAATGAATCCACAAATGCTGCAGCAAATGACACAGTTGCTACAGCTTGCTTCTGCACAACAAGCCTCACCAGTTTCCCAGCCAGCTCCCGTTGCTTATCCTCCTCAAAACCATTATTCTGGCCTGCAAACATCGTATCCTCCTGCCCAGCAGCAGTATCAGCCTTACAACGGTTACCCTGCTCCCGTGAATAATGGCTACAACAATGCTCAACTGTTGTCGCAATTGGGATCGATGTTGCCACAGAATAACGCCGGCCAGTACAACCAGTATCAACAAGAGCAGTATCAACCTGCTCCACCTCCATATCATCAAAATCAGTATCAACAGACTTATCCACCTCCAGGATTCAATGATTACCAACAAAACCCAAATTATCAACCTCATCAAAACCAGCCAAACCCTCCTCAAGATGGCTACGATCCCAACAATGTTTGAATCATGTAGAAAATGTCTTTGTACAAATATAAATACAAGTTTGTTTATTGAATGACCGAAGCCGCAAGGAAGATCCCCAGACAATGACCTTATTTCGCAAAAAAAAAACATCTCAAAACTCGTCAATTGCTCGATAAATCATCGTAGCTGCGTTTGGCAACCATCAAGGCACCAGCTGGGAACCCTGCCAGCTCAGCTATATCTAATGCATGAGAATGAGAGCTAATTCCACTTGAAAGTTTGTGGTTGAATATGATTTTTTCATCAATCGGAAGATTCCCCACGTTTAAACGTTGTAAGTTTGTTTGATAAAACTTGAGAGACTCATTCAGTTTCTCATCTTTCGAAATTAATCTAGCCAGCTCAGGTCCGTAATGGGTAGCGAAAAGTACTTTACACTTGTTATGCTTTGTCAGATGCGCTAAAGATGCGAATGCAATCGATATTCCCTCAATGGTGGATGTTCCTCTGCCTAGTTCATCAACTATAGCCAATGAGCGTTCGGTAGAGTCTCGTAGAATAATTGCAGTCTCATTCATTTCCACCATGAAGGCAGACTGGTGACGGTAAATGTTGTCTGAGGATCCCACTCTGGTGAATATCTTGTCTATGATGCCGATGTGTGCTTTTTGAGCAGGAACGAATGAGCCAATCTGTGCCAGAATAGCAATCAATGCATTTTGACGTAAAAACGTGCTTTTACCTCCCATGTTAGGACCAGTGATCACCCATGCCTGTCCCGAGTCCAGTTCACATGAATTAGCAGTGAAGTTCTCAACTCCGGCAATCTTGCCTCGAAGCCCTTCCTCCACAACCAAATGTCTTCCATCTTGAATATCAAAAACTGTACTGTTGTCCATTTTTGGACACACCAAATTCTTCTCCCTTGCCAGAATCGTGAATGAAATCGCTGTATCTAAGTTCTCAATGATCGGAGTCACCTTACGAAGCTCTACTCCCAAGTCAAGTAAATTCCTTTTGAGATCCTCAATGATAGAAGCTTCTTCCAAAGTGATAGCTTGTTCCAACTCAATGAGACGTATTCCAAGTTCTCTCCATTGCAAGTTGATGATTTTCACCGAAGATTTGGTTTTATCTTTGTATTCCAAATTCAATTCTTTCAGTAAAGCAGGAATCACTTTGCTTGTTGATTTCAGTTCCACCAAGAATTCCCACGTCCTCACATCACGTATGAGACGGAGACTTCCATTATAACCATGGACTTCGTAAGACTTTTTAAGGTCTGTGTAGAGTTTTTCATGTTTGTCCAACAAACCGTTGTAACTCTTTCTCAGTTCTTTCAGTTGACGAGAGGCCGTTGATTGTAAAGACCAGTTTCTTCTCGTGATATCGGAGTCTAGTTTGTTGTTGTCTGGCTTCGACACCATTGTTTTCGGATTGATCGTGCTGATGATTCTCTTTGCGAGTCTCAAAAGTTGTGGAGTTTCCTTGAAATCGTTAAACAACGGGAGAAGCAAAGTCCTCAATTTTTTGTTCGTCGACTCCTCCACCATCTTCAACATCTCCTCAACCAACATTATAGTGTTTCCGAGTTCCAAGTACTCAGAAAGTTCAGCCTTGCCGTTATCCGCGCGACGCACGACTCTGCTGACGTCTGATGTCTTTTTCAAAACAAGAGCAAGCTCTTCAACAAAAATTGGTTCTTTCAGAAAAGTAGAAACATAGTTTTGTCTTCTTTCGATTTCCTTGAGCTCTGTGGAAGGAGCCAGGAGCCAGGAGTTTAGCAATCTCGAGCCAGGAATGGTGATTGTTTTGTCGATTATCGTGGCCAGAGCTCCTACTCTAAAGCCTCCGATGATAGTTTCAGTGAGTTCCAAATCTTGTGCTGCTCTCGGATCAATATGCATGACTGTGTTGGGTAGCGACCGCTTTGGTAGCTGGAAGTTGACTTTGTAGTCAGGAAGACACTCGTCGACGTAATGAAGCAACATACTCGCTGAACTCACTTCCTTAGTGGTGAAGGCCTCAATAATAGTGCTGACCAGCTTCTTATTGTCGGAGAACTTGTTTATGAAGTCGACAAGTCTTTTCTTCGTGCTGGGCATGGAATAGCGAGTGATGTAGTATTTTTTGAGGTCACCAAGTTCGGGAAACCATCTTCCACTGACCAAGGATTCGACGTCGACATTGTTGTTGATGACGATTTCGCTTGGATTGATTCTGGTGATGTTGGCCATGAGGTCATTGAATGTTGTCTGCAAAACATAGAATTGGCCAACACCAATGTCCACCCAACAGAGACCTATTTTGAGATTTCCAAACTCACTTTTGAATGGATCTTCGGGGAAACTGATGCTCAAAAGAAAGTTATTCCGGTGATAATCACGAAGACCTTCATCGGTGACTGTTCCTGGAGTGACGAGTCTGGTGACGGGTCTTTCTATGATGTTCTTCACGGGATTGTGTTTCTGGTCGCATATCACAGCCTTGAGACCTAAACTGAAGATTATTTGTAGGTATTTGTCTATTTTGTAGTCTGGAAATCCTGCAAAAGGAACTTCTTGATTTTTCAATTTTTTTCTCGTCAGTGTAAGTCCCAGAGGCGACGCGTACAGCTCTGCTTGATTAAAGTAAAGCTCGTAGAACGAACCCACCTGGATCAGTACGACATACCGCGAATCTTGTTTGGCAGAATAATGATCTATGACGTCTTTCATTCCTTGGTAAAAGTCAGTAAGAGAATTTTCGGCTGTTCGGGCGCCCTGGTCTCCGAAGGGGTCCAGTAATGGTGTATGCTGATCGGCGGGATCAGCAAGATCAGACTGATCCGTCAAGTCTGGCAGTGCAACGGACTTTTTTTTCCGAGTTCTGGGCTTTTTTGCTTGTGCTGGCGATTTGACAGTCTGGATTGCTGGCAGGTCTTCTAGGGCTAGTCTTGTAGCAGGTTGTTCTTTCAGGGAGTGCAAACAGGTCGAGAAAGATCTACCGCTTAAAGACAGTCTGGCCGTGCCAATGGCTAGCCAAACCGGAGATTTGGTGTTGGCACACTTTAATAACCGAGCTGTGGCCACATTCATGGGAATCAATCAATAAATAACGAGGCTGTTGGAGGTATAAAGTATAGTTTGCTCGAAAATCAAGAAAATCATCCTTTTTGTATACTATTTTTTCTCTAGATCTACACGACCAAAACGGGAATTTTTTTTTTTGTTTTTTTGCGAGGAAACGGCTTGTGGTGACTTTTTGTTTTGCTGTTATAGAGGACAGTTTACGAAAAAGTGGTAATCGAAAGCACTGTTAATTACACTGGAAGACCTCTGAGCCACATAAATTAGGCGATACCTTATACACCGGTCTTTGTGCAAGACCAGAAGCGCTTGTTAACAAATCAAACAAGCCTATCGATTGTTGTCTAGGCAAGGTGGCATTGAAGAGCCCAGACAGCGCTAGAGATAGAATGCAGGTTTTGCGACCAACAGCAGAGGTGGGGCGAACGGGCGTCATCAGCGGGGACAGTCGAACAACCAGCACGGATACACCGGGAAAGTCCGCTTTGGAGGGTGTTGAAGAGCAGAATCAGCCATTCCCAGGTAAAAACAAGGTTTGGCCGGATCGAGATGTTTGGCAGCAAAATAACAACCTTACTTCGAAACAAGCAACATTGGATCTAGAAAGCATAGAAAGAATCAGCAACGGCGAAATGAAGATCAAAAAATACGAAATGACTACCACAGTTTCGACAGATGACCAGCACCTACCAAAGAAACAACCTCTCATTAGCGTACCAAGTGGAACAAGCGTTCAGGACAGCAATTGGAACGCGCCGGAATTGATTACACGTCTTTCCAAAGAAACAGTAAGAACAACAGGGAGACATTCGGATCGTACCAGCAATACGGGCGTTTCCAGTGGGATGGATAGACGCGGCTATGATGAGTCTAATACCATAAAGATCCCAGAACCGTACTCCCAGAGCGAACTTCCACAGACAACAGGCGCAGATAGATATGGACAGCAAACAGTCAGCAATAGACACAAGTTTACACGAGGAGGCTCATTTAACATTGGTCCGCAAAAGAGAAGGTCTAAAGTGAAGACCAACGATAGATACGTAATACCGGGACAAAGAGTTGTGGAAGGACATCATAATTACATAATGGTGTACAACATGATCACTGGTATTCGAGTTGCTGTTTCTAGGTGCTCGAAACTTCCTGGTCCGATCAAAGACGAGGATTTTACTCATGTTTCGAAGTTGATTTTCGATATGGAAGGAAACACCATGACACCATCTACCAAATATGAGTTCAAGTTCAAAGATTATGCACCAGAAGCTTTCCGTCATTTGCGGAGTAGATTCAATATTGATCCTGCGGACTATCTCTTGTCTCTCACGGAAAAGGTCAGTTTGACTGAGTTGGGATCACCAGGAAAGAGTGGATCATTCTTCTACTATTCGAGAGATTACAATTACATTATCAAGACTATACACCACTCTGAGCACAAGCAATTGCGGAAAGTATTGAAACAGTATTTTGAGTATGTTGAGAACAATCCACGGACATTTATCAGTCAATTCTACGGTCTCCATAGACTCAAGATGCACTCGAGAACCGGTATACAAAAAATCCATTTTTTGGTGATGAACAACATTTTCCCGCCACACAGAGAGCTTCACGAGAAGTTTGATTTGAAGGGCTCAACTCATGGACGAGTTACGGACGTTGGGAAGGCCAAGTCTCAAGGAAAGACGTCTTTTGTTCTCAAAGATTTGAACTGGCTTCAAGAGAATCGCAAGATCCAGCTAGGACCTGCCAAGAAGAAAGTAATTCTTCAGCAGCTGACGAGCGACATCCAGCTGTTGGAAAGACTGAACATTATGGACTATTCTCTGTTGATTGGTATTCACGACATGAATTTGGCTGCTTTAGATGATCCAGAGAATCAATTGGCTAACTTTGATCCTCCGAACATTCAGCGTCGTTTGGCTTCGACCGCCTATTCTGACGGAATAGTTGATCTTGATGGAGGAATTCGAGCTACAGATGAAAATGATCAAGAGCTTCCAGTGATATATTACATGGGTGTGATTGATTGTTTGACCAATTATTCAACATTCAAAAAACTGGAGACATTTTTCCGTACAATCAATCACAAACGCGAGACCATTAGTGCTGTTCCACCATATGAATATGGTGAGCGGTTTTTGAAGTTTATGAGCGAAGCAATGTCGAATGAATAGAGCACTACTTTAGGATTTTGCTTGCCAATCACTCCTAGTACATTTTTGCAAAAGTTACCACTATATATATACGCTGGCGAAGCGTCGCTCTACAGGAATATCACTAACGTGTTTTTTTTAAAAGAAAATAATCGGTACAAAAAGCAGGAAATCACCAAAAGGTTTTCCAGATTGAAGCAACTATTAGTACAACTGAATAGGGGCCAGTAAAATTTTCGCTCTTTGCTTACTCAACGACAATAGCTTCTTCCATTTCTTCGTTTTCCTCGGTTTGAGGGGCCTGTTGTTGTTCTGGAGCAACGTCAGTTTCTTCCTCCTGTGGAGCGTCTGGGATTTCCGAGTCTGCCGGAGGTTCAGTGGATTGTTCAGTCTGTTCAGTTTGTTCGGCGATCTGTTCGGTTTGTTCGACTGGAGTGTCTCTTCTTGCGTACGAAATGTGAAGGTTGCGTTTGCCGTATTCGTAGTTATCGAGCTGTCCAATAGCGGCAGCTGCTCCTTCGAGTTCTTTGAACTTGACGACGGCAGCTCCGGCCGGTCTGCCAATATTGTCGAACTGAAGTTCGGCACGGTCGACTGGAGCAATGCTGCCAAAGAGATCATAAAGATCAGATTCAGAGGTCTCCCATGGCAGGTTACCAACGAAAACGGTGTCGGAGGGCTCGCCGTCGCCGACAACGCCGTCGACCCATTCGGAGTTCTTGGCGGCAGGCTCGGTCTGTTCACCTTGGCCACGAATTTGTGGTTTACCGGCTCTGACTTCGAGTCTTCTTCCGTCCATTTCAAAGCCATTAAGCTCGTCAATTGCTCTGGAGGCCGACTCAGGGTTCTCGAAAACAACAGTTCCGAATCCTTTAGATCTTCCTCTGAAATCTTCTCTCACATCGGCACGAACGATTGGTCCACATGGCTTGAAAAGATCCTTCAATTCTTGCCATCTCGCACTGAAAGGCAAGTTTCCAACAAACACCTCGCACCCTTCTGGAACAGGGGCTCTTTCGGTTGCTCTCTTGGAGCCTTCACCGCGCTCTCTGAAAGAGTCTCTAGAGTCTCTGGAGTCTCTTCCCTCTTTTTCTGGGGGTGGAAGATCTTCCCTGACAAAAATTTCACGTCCATTGAACATTGTTCTGTCGTACTTGGAAATTGCTTCTTCAACAAGCTCTCTGTTGGCAAACTCAACAGTTCCCATTCCACGTGGTCTACCGCGCGAGGTCACCACATCCGCACGAACAACTTCTCCAAGCTCTTTGAAAAAGTCCTTCAACTCGTACCATGTGGTTTCATACGGCAAATTACCGACAAAGATAGAGTTCTCGTATTTTCTGTTGCTCTTGTTCTCAAAGTCACGACCGTTACCACGTCCACCTCTCTCGAAACGTGGTGGTGGTCTCGACCTGTAAGATCCACGGCCACCTCTTGAACCTCTGAATCCGTCTCCTCTGTCTCCTCTGTCTCCTCTGTAGGAGTCGTAACGGTTACCTCTGTAGCCACCATCTCTATGGCCATCACCGCGTTCAAAACGACGTGGTGGCGACCGAGATCTGCGTCTCTCATCTCCTCTTCTCGGAGACCTCGAACGGTCCTAACAGGGGTGTTAGTAAGGGTTAGGTTGTTTTTTTCAGTTTGCTTGGGTAAACATACTCTTCTGTACTCGTCAACCTCTATGTGTTCCGACATTGTTGGTGTTGTGTTCGGGGTTTGTATTTTTTTAAAAGGGGAACAGATGAATGGGTGATTATCAGAGTTCTTTCTCGTGCACTCCTTTGTATATATTCCAAGACTGCTGTGGTCGAGGACTGAAAAATTTTAGATTGTCAGTGCGCGACTCAATAGCCGCGTCGATCGTCGATCGTCGAGCAAAGCAAGTCGTTTGCCTTGAAACCCTAATCTCATCAGTCTTTTTCATTTAGGGAAGCACGTTCTTGTTAATCAATCATCTTTCGTTTATCTTCAACTTCATTGATTATTTTATTTCCATTACTGTGCCTTCGCAAGTCAATTAGACTATTCACAAATTGATTACTTACAATCACCTACAACTTGACACCCCAACATTCAATGATAAGCGCAGTCATTGATAAACTATGACTATCGACTCGTTTCCCGTCGTTCGCTCGCTAATTCAAGTACCCCTTACATCCTGGAGCACCACACAAACAAGGAATTCTTTCGTCATCATTGGTCTCCCTTTCAAACTTATAATCATAGGTCAACTCCTCGTTCGCACTAATATCTTTTAACGCATAAATCACAATACGTTTCTTGCCCTCAACCTTTATAATCTTCGCCGTACAAGATGGAACACAACAATGATTGATGAATCTGGCAATTCCACCTTTTTTGGAAGCATCAATAACAGTGTTTTCATCAATACGAAACAGATAAGAAGATCCGATTCCCGATCTCAAGTATCGTTTCTCACGAACCTCTGCAACTTGTTGTCGAATTCGCTCTCCAACATACTCAATGACCATCTCTTTGGCAGCAATAGGCTCCAAAGCATACAAACCCCAGTTATGAATTGCCGATCGAGCAAATTGAACTGGCTTTTTCCGTTTTGTAAGCTGGTTCAAATCCAATAGATCAGTCTCAGAACCCAACATTTGCTTCTGTGCCGAAATATCAGCTGCAAATCTCCGGTTGTTCGCACGATTCACTCTCGAACTGTGAATGTTATTGGCCTGTGCAGCTGTTTCGCTCTCGTCCTCATATTGAATTGTGTTCAACGGCTTATGAACCTTTCTACGGTGCAACAGATACTCGGACTTCAAAGTGTCAGGAATCTTATAGTAGCCTTGTGTTCTAAAACAACCACTTGAATTCTCCAAGGTTTCATTTTTCGAGATATCATCAGCGAATTGAAAAGCTTCACGATCTTCTTGACTCATACTTTCGGCAGTCTCAAGTAATTCTTTGGTCTTGCGCTTATTCTCTCTGTGCTTCCAACTCCAATACTTCACATCTTTGATCTTTTCACTCATAGGCAGCTCTTTGAATGCAATTTGAGCAAGTGCGAAATCCTCATCATCCTTGATAAGATCTTGTAAACATTCAAGATCAAACTCCATAGATTTGTAATCATCTTGGTATACTGGCACTGGAATTCCAGTAGACGGCTTGTATATCTCTTCAACAAGTTCCTTCTTCTTATCATCATCCATTTCATCAGCCTTCTTCCCACCAGTCTCTGGTGATGTTGGCTGAGAAATCGTCTCTGTCTTTGATCCAACTTCCATGGTGTGCATTTCATCTTCTTCGGAAGATGATGTAGTATCTTCCGTCAATCCATTCATTAGTTTCTTCCTCTTTTTAGGTGCAGAGGACTCGACTGTTGCGCGTTTGACAACCTCGTTATCGGATTCCTCTTCTTCTTCTTCATCATCATCTGATTCATCTTCTTTCGACTCACTCTCGTTGTCCGAGTAATTCAACGCATGAGCCATTGGAACAACATTGATTTTTCTTTTAATCGGTTTTATTCTCTCGTTTGTTGATTGTCTTCTGAAACTAGACAGGGATGCAATAGGGACGGATTGGTGTTGAACTGTAAAACCTGTCAATCCAACAGGAATTGGGAGTTTGTTCTGTTCCTTAGGAGTTTGTCCTTGCTGCTGTTTTTTCTTCTTCTCCTCTTGCTCTTTCAGATAACAATCCAAAACACTTTTGAATTTGTCACTCTCCAAGTTTTTCAATAACCTTGGACCAACAATTTTCTCTCTTAGATCTTTGAGTAAGTAATTGTGGAACTCCTTCACCAAAATCGATTTGGCTTGTCCAACGGCTCCAACTTTATCTCCTATCCTGGTTAGTGACATCAATTCGTCAGGGACCACAAACTCCATAAACATGCGGTATTTCAGAAAATAACGCCCATCTTCCAAGTCAAAACACCGTTCTCCGTCTTTGACCTCATTGAAAACAACATAAAATCCGCTTTTATGTGTCAAGATTCTATCAAATTTGTGTTTGGAAAGAGCTTTTCTAATGTCTGAGGAGTTCACATTTCTTGTACTGACATACTTGTCTGGGATCAAAATAAAGGGTCTATTGGAGATGTGTTGTTCGAAATTTGGAGGCAAAGAAACTGAAGATAGCGGTTTGATATGTCTATCATGACTAGAAAGTTTGACGGGTTGCGATTCAACAGTTGGAGTAGTTTTTGATTCAAATATCTCTGATAAAGCTCCGATCTGAGAAGCTCCAGAGAGCTCTATTGGAGCACGTGGTGGGGGTGGAGCATTTTCCTTTCGAATTACCGGCTCCTCTCTTTTAGATTTGGCGGCATCTCTTGCCTGTTGCTGTTGTTTTTGTTTCTCTAATTCGATTTCTCTGCGTTTTCTCTCTTGCTCTTTCTTGAGACTGATTTTTTTAGCTTCGAGAATTTTATTATACACCTGATCGTGAAGCTTATCCTCCAAATTGATACCACATTTGACAACAGAACCACCAATTTTGATCTTCCTGTTGGCCTCGTTAACGGCTTTCACTGCTGACTCGTGAGCAGTTTCAACGTCTCCACCAAAACTTACCAAGCAAAGACCCAAAGGAACCCCTGTCAAGGGATCATCAATACCTTTCAGTTCTGAGATTTTGCCGTATGGCGCAAAATTGTTGCGTATTATCACCAAAGAGGTGGTGATTGGGAAGTTCCACACCACTAGTTGTCCGCAAGGCTCCGGGCCCACGGAATACTTGTCGTATTTGTACTTTGGGATTGGCAAGGAAGTGCGCAATCTTCTGTGTGGACGATGATGGTGATATTTGACAAACGCAGGATGTGATTTGTTTCTGGGATCAGGAGTTGGCGTTGATTTCTTAGTATCCGCAAAGACATATTGTGGTTTGCTCCCCTTGAGAGAATCTTTTTTCAAATCAGGATCGTAAACGATTTTGCAACTTCTGACAGGCTTGCTGTCGACGTTCTTGTAGGAATTCACGGTATCTTTGAAATGGTTCTGCTTTGAGATTGAGGAGTAATCATAAGATTTTTCGAGTGGTTCATGAGGAACAGAGTCACGAGGACTATCATGTTCACTGTAACCTCTCGCAGATGGAGGAGTCGTGTACCTGCTGGGTAATTGTCTGTGTGCTGGAGATCGGTGAGATGGGGAAGCGTTGTCGTATTGGTGAGGATGACTTGGAAATCGTCTTTGTGAGACTCTATGCCGACGATCGTCCAACGGTTCATTTGGACGCGTGTTTCCACGTTGGGGACCAATTCCGGGACCTAATCCGCCGCTGTAGCGGCTGTAGTCTCTATGGTGATCATCCGAGAGACCGTAGCCTCTGTATACCATCTGATTGCTGCCTGGGGATGTGTTATCGATATTCGATGAGTTAGTTGAACGCGAGATCCCCGCGTCTGGCTATCGTAATTATATGGGTGTTTATTGGGTGCAGAGGTGTCACTGTTCAACGTGATCAAATGAGACAAAAGATCTTTGCTGTAATCTCCTAGAGGCCCGATCTTTTTTTGCACAAAATATCCTACGTGCTATGATTTCGAAAGAGGAACTTACACAAAGAGCACGAAAGACAGAAACTTTGGGAGGATGAAAAAAAAAAAAATCAAGGTACTTGAGAGATTGAGATTGGGTTTTCCACTATGAGAGAAAGAGAAGTTGATAAGATAAAGTGAGGTATGTCGGGGAAGTTCATAGCAGCAGAAGACATCAGCGAAGATGACTTGAAAAAACAAGAACAACAGGAGGAAAAATTGCTCAATGAGTTTGTACAGGATCAAAATATTAGTGAACGTAAGACGTTAGTTCAACAGCTTCGAGAGAACCGTCAGCGCAAGTACAAGGAGTACAAGGACAAGTTAGAGGCCACAAACTCGCTACATAAGCTAAAGAGTAGGGATATGGAGTATTATGGTGAACTGGAGGCTGCGAAGCTCGATCGGTTGAGGGACGAGGCATTACATGAGAGCAAGGAGCTTGAGGAGTTCAGACGTAAGCGTACCAGGGGAAGTACAGAAAAGAAGAATGATATTGAGGAGGAAGCGGGATTGGAGGAGAGGAAGAAGGATACAGGGTTCAAGGTGGTAAAGAAGAAGAGGCGTGGTGTGAAGGTTGAGGAAGCGAGGGGTGTGCCTTTAGAGAAGGAGGAAAAGGAGGCTACGAGGAAACTGGTACTGGATTTAGGATATTCTTCGGATTGATGGTGTACGGGTTTTTTTGTGTGAGGTGTGTTTTTGTTTTTTTTCCTCAACTTTTGGACGGTACAAATTTTTCAATAATGCACTCGACAAAGGGAGAGAGACACCACCAAACTAGGTTAGCTGATCGAACGCTCCCACGATGTTCTTCACTACGCTGATGAGACCTGTTATGCAAACTGCTCTTGCATGGACGCAGGTGATGCCCATGCAAACTAGATTCTTGTCGAAGACACATAGAGCTGCATACAAGAGATGGAGAAAGACTGCTGAAGGATACAAGAGAGGAAAGCAAGGTCGCAAGCACGGAAACGCTGGATTCTCGGACCGTGTGTTGAGCAAGAGAAGTGGAACGGCTTATTCTACGCCACAACAATCGCGTCAATTGAAGAAATTGATGCCTTACTTGTGAATGACGAATGACGAATGATGGCGAAGCGAGTCATTTGTCATGAGTGAGTCGGAATGTGTTCCCGAGTGAGGTGATGAGTGAGTTGTGAGTGATTTTTGAAATGTCGAGCGAGTGAACGAATCTTTTGATTGCACGTCATTTGAAGAATAATATTTGATATTCATTTCGTTGTGATCAACTGAAAACTAAGCCTTTTATGGCTATGATGGATTCCTGTATATATATGGTATTTTCAAATAGAAATGGCGAGCAAAGCTATTCATTTTTGTGGTGATTTGCTGTAGTTGACGAGCAACTAATGCAAAAATGTATATATAAGTCTGATCAGAGAGGAAATTATATTTCACCAGTTTGGGCTGATTTTAATGGTATCAATATTCCATGACTGATTCGCAGTTAACCAGCAAGACTACGGGTCTCTACGTTGTTCGGTGGTAGAATTACAGACATATTCTATTCCTATGATCTATTAGATGCATGACAAAAAATGGTCATCCATTGGACGAATTTGTCATGTCAGATGACTTTTGTATGGTTTCATCTCGAGCACTCGCCCATCACTCGCTTTTCTCGTCATTGAGTGTCACCTCCTTCCATTCCCCCTTTGCATCCCTCAAAAATCTACAGGTTGGGAAGTAATGATAATTGACTTTCAAAGTTTGTGCAAAGGGAACAGCATCAAATGAAACAATTCTAATCTTGCAATACGACGAATCCTTGATGCCACTCACGACGTTCAAGAAATCATCCAAAGTAGGCGTTGGTTTCTCGTTAACATGAGTGATGAAATTAGTAACACCAATGGTGTAGAAACGAGAAGGAGACCCTTGAGTCATCGATGTGCAGTAAACTCCCGAAGGCAGTTGTTTGATAACCTGGCGAACTCCGTGATGTGGTTCCTGAAGAACGGCTCCGCACCACGAAACCATCTGAGTAGTAATGAGATCCTTACTATAAGACAGAGCGACACGGACATCGATGGTTTTTTTATGGCGAACAACACTGAACAACAGCTCATTTTCAGACGGTTTAAGGTCCTGAATTGCACGGTCAATGTCACGGAAACGAGTGATCAACTTCCCGTTGACACTAAGAACAATGTCACCGTGTTCAAGAGCACAAGCAGGACGGTTGTCCGGGTTAATACTGATTTTGGCAGTGGAGAGAAACTGCAGATTGTCGGCACCGGACTCTTCAACCCGAGAAATCCACTCTTCAGGAACACCATTGACTCTGGCAGTCAATATTGGAATTGTCGAGAACTCCACATCGAGCAGTTGAAGATTGGCCGGCTCCTCTGGCGAAACTTCCAAAAACTTGAGCTCGTTCAAAACATCAACCACGTCGAGTCCCATGGAGTACAACTTCTCCTCGTCACCGTCAAAGCACAGCCAAAAAGCACGAACAGTTCCGTCCGGAGAGCACAGAACACCCGAGCCGCATTGCTGGCCGAGAGTGGAATCGATGAGCACCGCCTCGAGATTCGTCGCTTTGAACCGGGGCGAATTGGCATTCGTTGGTAAGTTTACCACCGAAATATCAGAAACTTTGGTTTCATCAACGACGGCACGCATACTCTTATTGTAACCCACAAAACGGACCTGCTCACCACGTTCGAGCGGCTGATCACCAAACTTAGGCGTTTGAACAGGTGCAAGAACGAGCTCCGGATCGTACTTCACAACAGCATAACCTTTAGTTGGGTGCAAGAAAACCACTTTGGCAGGAACCAAAACAGATTCTGCTACCGTCACTGTAACGTCCACGAGATCGTGCGGAACGCAGTGTCTCGACGTGAGAACGTAACCACGGGCTGCATCTATCACAACACCGTAAACTTTGCGTGTGTGGCCCGAGAACGAGTCCAATGGCACCGGGACAATAGACTGACATAGTGCAAACGACCGATCCAACTCGCGCAGAGCCTGATCTGCGGTTGGAAGTCCGATAAAACGGGCTTTTTTCCGCTCAAGAGGAGGTGGAGGAAGTGGCTCGTCTTGCAAGTTTGTGAAATCCCACAGTCCTGTCTCATCATTACGTGTAGCGAGACGAAAAGAGGAATTCCAATGACGATCAATGTGAACTAATTTAAAATGCGGCACGTGTAGATCGGTGACATGGCGGTACCGAATGGTGACGTGAGCTTTGTCTGGGATCTGTTTCATGACCTCAACAAATTTGTCAAGCGTTGGAGTCTCGCGGTCGTCCACTGAATCAATCAGCCAGCCGTTGGGAACGTTGGTTCCCAAAACGAATGAGCCGGAGGCATTGCTGACATACACCCCGCGAACTGGAACTGCGTAGATACGCGCGAGTTGATAACTCAGCTCGTTGAATGTGGCTCCACAAACGCTCACGTACCTGTTTGGTGTTATACGGTGCAAATCATCAACGACGCACTCAACCGTGAGGTCCTGACCGCCTCTTTGAACCACGATCTGAACTTTTTTGCCAACGCTGGCGTCGAGTATTTCGTCAACCTTAATGAATGTGTCGATCAAAACTCCATCCACCGAAATGAGGCAGTCACCTTCCTTGATAAGACCATCTGCAGGGCCTTCTGGAAGCGTCACGGCCGACACCAGTAATCCGTTCAGGCTTGGGAACGTCTCACGCATCGTGCGTTCTGTATCGGCCCGCAGACCGAGTCTTCGACACTTATCGAATGGTTCCAAGAGCCATTGGACCTGAATTGTTCCACGAGTAACTGGCTCATCTTTTTGGATGCAACGTAGGGCACGAAGCACTCTGTAGACCGGCAAGAAAAAATCTGTGGACGACTCGGTGCTGCCACCAGCCTGAAGAGCCACTGCGTAACCGTCCACGTTGACGACGGGCGATCCAGATGATCCTCCCGAGGCTGATGCTGCTGCTTGGATGTATTCGGTGTTGAAATCGTTGTATGAGTTTGTCCCGTAATCTGGTGCGTTTCTGTCGAGTCTGGAAATGAAACCGGCGAGAATCGATAATTTTTCACCAGAATCGTTACCGATCACACGGATTTCACAGCCAACTTTGGCCAAGTCTGGACGTAACTCAAGTTCTTGAACTGGCATGTATTTGACGTCTTTTGGATTGAATTTGAGGAAACCGAAATCATGCACTGGATCACGGTATATCGGACGAACCTCGCACTCTTCGTGGTTGTCAAACACTGCATAACCAACAAATGGACCGGGACCAACAACGTGACGGTTTGTGAGGATGATTCCGCGCTCGGCATCGACGACAAATCCAGTCGCCTCACTGCACAAGGCGCTCTCTGTATCGAAATTTGCAACTTGGGAGAAATGGATCGAGACAACGCATTTCACGACATGTTCAACGGTTTCCTGCCATTTAGGTTGTTCGGCCGTGGTAGCTCCAGTGGCAGCTGCCTCCAACGAGTACTCGATGGCGTCGTCTTCGCTCTCGCTCCCGCTAGACTCAGACACCTCTGTGCATTTTGCAAGTTCTGCACGTTTTGCAAGAGCTGCCGCAGTGTCTAGGGAATCCGCCGATTCTGCACTTCTCTTTTGAGGGAGAATGCTGTTTTCAAGCTGCATTGTGAGTTCAGATAAGGCGAGCAAGGGGGGAGAAAGGGGAAGAAGAGTAGATGGAGATTGATCTGAAAATTCTAAAAAATAAAAAATAAAAAAAAAAAATCAAGAGTGAAAAATTTAAAAAAAAATATCGAGCGAATACCGGGCGAATTGAATGAGCGAGCGAAACGAGTAAGGGTGCTAAGAAATCGGATAGGAAGAGGATGGAAGGAGTCTGGGCGGAGGGAGTGAGTCGGTGTGGCCCTCTTACAACTCCAATAGAACTCCCGTATAATTCGTACAACTCGTAAAACTTGTACAACTCCCGTACAACTCGCGCTTTGAAACTTCTACCCTTCTATGGTGGAAGCAGAGTCGTAAATGGTAAAAACTCAGCAATGGATCGACATTGAGTGTAAAATATTCCAATCTGATATAGATAATGAGACTCAACCTCCAACAATCATTAAATGTGTATTGAGCTCGTTCACTTGTATGATAAACCAACGTCTCTAATCGTGGTCCGCCCACCATACCGCAATCAGTACCAGCAAATAGCTCATGAAATGACGCATGATTCAACAGCAAGTGAACGGGGTAACTCACTCGTCCCTTCGGCTTACAGTTCAGTCAAACGACTCTCCTGACACTGTACTCCTCGCACCTTACACCCCGCACCAGAAGATCAGATATATCGATACATCATTAGCTTTACGAATGGTTACTTACTCTCCCTAATTCACTCTCTTCACTCCTAAACTGTTCATCCACAACTTTTGTTCCTCCTTTGCACGGCTAGAGAAATAACACACATCCGAACCAATGAACGAATTACAAGATGGAATACCAAATGGAAAGTGTAACGTCGAACCACCTTGCAAGCCGTCCAAATCTCTGATCCATTTTCTGTCTCCACAAAGGTTTTCCACCAGTTTCAACCACTCCGTCAAATCAGGCAGTTTCAATCCACCATTTTGCAATACCAACAAATTCCGAATGAACCTAGACCGAAATCCCAGTTGATTGTCCACTTTGTCCCGATTAATCTTGCAATAAACAATAGAGACAAGACCGCACAATAATCCCCACGGGTTTTTGGTTCTGTAATAGTAATCGGCGTAAGTTTCGAGAATGTTCTTTGTGATCTCTTCAGGGAGGTAAAATTTGTTGCAAAATGAAACCAAATGACCTGAGGAAATGATAGAATCGTTGTACAATGAGCGCTCTGCATACGATTTCACTTTGGTACCCTTTTTACGTCCTCTTTTAACGACCTGTGGCACACTTTGGTCGTCAAGTAGTTCGTTCTTCTCACTGGCCGCTGCCAGTAGCTGGTCCCGAATTGAAGACCCACTAAGAGGTTTATCTGATGCTAATTCGAGAGCTGTTCGCGTCTTTGATGGTGTAGATTCTGGTGTTGCAAGTGCATTCATATCCAACTTTCTGACACTTCCACCAACAGATGCGGCTTTACGGCCAGGAGTACTGCGCGGAGTTTCCAACTGCACTGTTCTTTTGCGGCTTGGCGTTTCTGGCTCACTAGCCGAGTCTGGTGCACGTCGACGTTTCATTGGACTTGAGCTGCTCACCAGTCTGCTTTTGAATTCTGCCACCAACGACCGAATCCGACGTTTTGGAACAGGTATTTTGTTCAAATTAGGCTCAGGTAGCTCCAGAAGATGCAGATACTTTTCAACAGTAATATAACAACAAATATGGCATCGCGCAACCTCTGTTTGTGAAGGCATTGGACAGTTAGTTTTGGAAGATAGATACAGCATATTAGCATAATCCACCAATTCTCTGGGATACGGCTCCGACTGAGTGGGGATAATATCCCTCAGCGCATTGAGTACAAACTGATTTGACATGTCTGTGATTTGGCTCAAGGGACCTATGATCGATCTCCTGGGATCACAAATATTGGAATTGATTAAGTAGATGTATGAAATATCCAAAAACCAGCCCTCCTGAAAATTTCCCGTTTTGGATTAATTAATTAGTTTACACCCATACACCATAAGGTCGTCCCAACTCGTCTGTCACAAAACGCAAAGTGCCACTAAGCAAAAAAAAGCCAAAACCATAAACCTGATTACTTTTGGTTATTATTGGAGGAGAGAAAATAAACGATTACATTTGCAGTTATACCTTAATCTATCAACTCTCAACAGCAAAAGATGTCTCTTCCGTTTTTGTACAGAGGAGTTTCCACCAACGTTTTGCCAGCGTCACTCAGATGGCTGCATTCTAGTCGCCCTTTGCTCAACAAAACTCCCGTTTCAATAGTCAATCAAATCATTGAGGACTCCACGAACCAAAAGGAGCTTATCAGCGGAGCACCAGCAGAATTATCGACACCAAACACCAGATTGGTTCGTATCTATAAGGAAGCTAAACCGGCCACACAATCGGGTTACTACAACACAAAGTTTTGGAAAATTGACTGGGATGTCAATGGAAGAGGTTATAGATGGGAGAATGACCTCATCGGTTATCAATCTTCAAGTGACTATATGCAAGGAACCAGACTTACTTTTGAGGATAAGGAAAGTGCCATTAATTTTGCGTCTGGTCAAGGTTGGGATTATTACATTCAAGAGCCGAAGACTAGAAAGTTTAAAAAGAAGGATTATTCTTCGAATTTCTACCACTCATCTGGTCCATTGAAACACATCAGGACGAAGTAGCAAATGACGAGCTAGTCTTTCGGATGGTGAAGGAATTTGCTCGTTCACACAACTCAATTATTTATTACAAGTCTATTTATTTATTTATTTATTACCACAGGTCTATTTATCATAAGCCTTTACCACCAACATTGCACGGTAACATCTTCGTAAGTCAAATAGAAAGAGGTATGGCTATAGAAAACAAGAAATATGTACAGAGTCACAAAACATAAACAGGAGAGAGTCAGCAAAAAAATGTCCAATCTCCCCTATTACCTCTATCTAGTTCACTTACCCTCCATGACCTGTCTCCTTACAGAGTAATACCAGCATTTCTCATGATCTCCTCCACCTTTTTGCTGAGAACAGGATCATTTTTGATTTTGAGTTGCATCTTGGAAGCCTCCATTAAAGAAATAGCTTGAGTTCTGTCCTCAGTAGTTCTGGACAAGACACATGCCTCTTTGAAAAGTTTTATAGCCTCTTCAACCTTTTGTTGTTGCAAATAAACTTGACCAAGGTTGATTCTGGCGACCTCAGATTTTGGATCAAGATCACAGGCCTTGCTCAAAACTTTGATACATTCCTCCATATCACCAGATCTTTGGTAGATGGCAGACTTGTTGATCAATGGCAAACAACCAATGTTGAAAGATGGAAGAGCTTCTTGTAATCTAGCAGCTGTCTCGAATTGTTTAGAGGCACCGGTCAAATCTTGTTTGTCGAACAGAATTTCACCGTAGTAGTTTGGAATCTCTGGAGAAGTTGGGAACTTCATCTTTGCTGCCTTGAACAATTCATCACACTTGTCGGTTTCTCCTTGTCTGTAAGCAATGCAGGCCAGTTGGATGTATGCGTAAACGTTATCCTTGCTCAATTCCTTGGCTTTTTCAAAGTTGGACTTGGCTTTAGGAAGGTCGCCCATCAAGTAGTAGATTTGACCGTAATGGTAGTAGATATCGGAATCATCCGGGTTCAACTTGATAGCTTTCAAGAACTCAGCTTCGGAAGAAATGTAATCACCTCTGTCGGCATTGATCAGACCCAAAATAACATGAGTTCTTGGTCTAGCGTTGAGAGAAAGAGCCCTGTCGAGATGAACAACAGCAGAAGCAATCTCGGTTTTCAAAAAGTCGTAAGCACCCTTGTATTCGTAGATGAGAGCAGCAATGGTGTAATCAGTGTTGGAAGAGTCGGCTTCGTAAGCAGAAACAGCCTGGTTGAAGAGAACGTCAGCTTCTTGGTAACCTTCGTTGGTGTCAGCGGACATCTTGTTCAAACCTTGGACAAAGAACAAAGCAGCACTACTTGGCTCGTACTTCGATTCATCGAGATCAATAGATTCTTTACGGAAAGCACCAAAGAATGAGGACAAAGACGAAGAAGATGGCAGTTCCTTTGGGATGTTGGAGTATTCTTCCTCGTTGATCTTGCTAGAGAGCTTCTTCAAAACTCTCTCGAGCGAAGTTTCGTTGGATCTGTCATTGAATCCACCGTAAATGGTCAAAGCAGTCAAATCAAACATGGCCTCGTCGTACTTCTCAATGTTTTCGTAAGCATGAGCTCTTCTGAGCAAACATTTGGAGTAATCAGGACTGATCTTGAGAGCATTGGTGCAGTCCTCAATAGATTTTTCGTTATCTCCAAGAGCAGAATAACAAGCTGCTCTGTTAGCATAAAAAACAGGATCAACCTTGCAAGTGATGGCACTGGTGTAACAAGTAATGGCAGTGTCAAAATCCTTTTTTTTGAAGAAACTGTTACCTGCTTCTTTCAAAGCAAGAGCCCATTCGTCCTTCTCCTCACTGCTCAACTTAGAAATGGCTTCTGGTGTCACTTCTGGCAGACCAGTCTCGGAACTGATGGCAAGGCTATCAGAAGGCCATTCTTGTGAAACATCAGAAACACCTTCTTCGGCATTTTTAGTCCTCTTCTTCTTGTTTTTCGACTTTTTCTTCTTTTTTGACGATTCCTGGCTAACATTGGCACTGTTTTGTTGGCTCAAATAGTATGCCAAACCGGCCAAAGAACCCACACCAACCACCGCTGTCACGGCAATCGCCACTTTGTGGCTCGACACAACTCTTGAAAACGACGATTCAGACATTATCGTGTACGGCCCGATGCTATCAATAAAGATAAGTCACCTAATTTCAAAAAAACACTTGTTGATAGTGTTTGATTTGGCAGTCGTATGGAGTGTTAAAACTGAGATCCAACCAATATCAATTCCCCGTACAGTAGTACTGTTGCCTTTAATTTTTCATTCACTCACCGCTAACAAAACTTTTTTTTTTCCCCTGTCCCGAGCAAACATAATCGTTAGTCTTTTGTACGCGTCTGTTATGCCAAAGCTTCCTTTGGTTTCGTGGCTGTGTGACCAGTTTTCTTTTTCCCCAACATTTAAAAAATTCTCGAGAAAATCCAACCGTGCGGCTTAGACCCCGTGCCATTATAAATAGTCTGGCACCTCTCGTTGTTTGCATACTCAATATATATACATCATCAACACCGGTTCGCCTTTTAGGCTTCATCTTGTGGCACAACATGAAGCTCAACAATATCAACAGCAAACTCGTTTCGTCGGTGACAGCTGCGTATCAGTCGATTTCGCACATCAAAAAGCCACTCACTACATCAAAACTGACTCAGAATTCCTCCAGTGTTCTCTCAGAAAAAGCCACGTCTTATAGAGCCTCAACTTCTCCCTCTGGTGTCCCTTTATCCAAAATTTTAAGCAATACGTTCCCGCTACCGGTCTCCGTCTCGTTTCAGCACTATCTTCAAAGACGCCAACTGGATCAGATCCAGGACGACCTGCTGCATTCCCTGCCTTTTTATCCAGAACCAACGTCTCAGCATACAGCACAAGTGGTGAAAACACAAGTGGATTCTCGCGGTAATTATATCAATGAGCTACACATCGCCCCAAAAGATCCATCTCCGAACGATAAACACGTTGTCTTCATTCACGGTTATGGAGCAGGACTCGGTTTCTTCTTCAAAAATTTACAAGCAATAGCGGAGGCAAGACCAAACTGGCATATACATGCCATAGATTTGCTCGGTTATGGTTGCTCCTCTCGTCCAAAATTCCCTCATCACATTCCGTTCTCTGACTACGAAAGAGTCGAAAGTCTCTTCATTGAGTCTCTAAAGAATTGGTTTGGCTCGCGCGGGCTGTCCCGCAATAATACCATGGTCGTCGCTCATTCCATGGGCGCGTATCTGTCTTCATTGACAAACTTCAAATACCCGGATCTGTTTGGAAAATTGCTTCTTGTGTCGCCTGCCGGCATTTACAGCTCACAAACTCCCCTAGTTCCTGCGTGGTTCGGAAAACTTTGGAACCGTAACGTTTCTCCGTTCTCTCTGGTTCGTAAATCCGGACCTTTTGGATCTTACTTTGTTTCTGGTTGGACTTCTAGACGTTTCTCTAAGGATAATTCTGTTCTCAACGCTCGTGAACAAGAACTCATGCACATGTACACTTACGCTATCTTCAACGCAAGAGGCTCTGGAGAGTACATGCTTAATTACATGCTGGCTCCAGGCGGAGTTCCTCGCAATCCTCTTCTTGACCGAATTCATAATTTGAGTTGCGATAGTGTCTGGTACTACGGCAGTCACGATTGGATGGACAAATCTGGCGGATCGCAGGCTTGTCAGATTTTAAAGGCTAAAGGTCTTAGAGCCAAAATGCTCGAGGTTAATGATAGTGGTCACCATATCTATCTCGACAGTTTCAACACGTTTAACGAATTAACAGTGGAAGAAATGGACACTTTTTCTGCAACACAGCTTTCATGATTCATTATGATTACATAGAATGAGAAATTGTCATTAATATTATGTGGTTATTATCATAAAAATTAAAACGGTAAAAGGTGGAAAATTAAGAGGTTTCAAAAAAAAAAAAATTATAAAACAACTACATAAGCTAAAACAACCATAAACAGAAACTCAGTCTTCAATCATTTCAATGAGCGCCGTACAAAGCGTCCACCTTATCTTGAACGCTCTTCAAGATGTCTTTTCTCTTGAGCTTTTGCGCACTTGTAACGTAACCATTGTCAGGAGTCCATTCCTCATCAACAAGCACAGTTCCTTCGATGAGTTCAATTCCAGCCAACCCTTGCGCCTTACCGGTTTGTTGAAGGCTCTTAGTGTACTCGTTGGTAATCTTTGGGTTCGTAACAACGGAAGATAAGTCAACTTCGTCTTTACTAGAAGCAACTCCCAACTTCACGGCCAAACCCTTGATTGCGTTTTCATTAGGAACCACAATTGCGACTGGTTTGACCTTATTTTGATCAGCGTAACAACAAACGTTCGCAACCAATCCGTTGGATCTGTAAACAGATTCGAGCTTCTCCAGAGCGATGTACTCACCGTTTTGAGTCTTGACCAAGTTCTTCTTTCTGTCAATAAGCTTCAGTTGACCAGAAGAAGTCCATTCACCAATGTCACCAGTCGAAAACCATTTTTCTTCATAATTGAAAGCGCTTTTGGTTTCCTCGGAGTTTTTGTAGTACTCCTTGGTAACTGGCAAACCGTTAATCAAAACTTCACCTTGATTGTTCGAAGCATAGTAACCGGCTTCTGGAACATCGATCAACTTGACAGTGACAGATCCCAACAATGCGCCAGGAACTCCATATTCGAAGTGATCTGGGTCAGTGATACAGGTGTTGGCAACAGTCTCAGTCAAACCATAACCAATCAACAAAGGAGCAATGGTGTTAGAAAGGAACACTTGAGTGCTCTCTGAAATTGGAGAACCACCGTTTAACAAAATCTTCAAACAGCCACCAGTAGCAGCCTTAATCTTCTTGAAGATGAAGGTATCAATCAACGAAGGAACACCAGGGATGTAAAACTTCTTGCAAGCGAGTTTGGCTCTGTAAGCGCCCCAAAACACTTTTTGAGTTGTTGCTGGTTGTTTTTCAACCTGAGCAATGATACCCTTCTTGACACTCTCCCAAACAGCGGCAACACCAACCATCACGGTCGGCTTGAAAGTTTTCATGTCACCTTCACAGTTCTTAGTTGAGGCGTCGGTCAATGTTTTAACGGTTGCATACCCAGCAATCGCACCCCAATCGAAGCAAATAAGTTCGAAAGCAAGCTCAAAAATATGTGCAAGTGGCAAAAAAAGAATCACACGATCGTTCTTGGTGATGCGTTCACTAGAGATCATGCTATCAACACCACCCACTCCGGCAACAATGTTTTCGTGGGTCAAAACAACGCCCTTTGGAGTACCTGTAGAACCAGAGGTGTACATAATACAGGAAACATCTTCTGGGTTACCATTTTTTGGAGCAATATCAGGGTTTTCGTTACCGAGCTTGATGACGTCATCGTAAGAAAGAATCTCAATGTCTGGTCTGACTTCCTTGATCTTGTCAAAAGCGTCCTTAGCATTTTTGTATAGTCTTCCTTGACCTCTCTTATCCGATGGATCCAATGGAGAGCCGTGAATGATGTATCTCACGGTTTTAGCCTTTTGAAGAGGGTTGATAAGTTTTGCAAGCAGGTCGTTATCGGTAAAAACACCAACAGAAGCAGTTTCCACCAATGAGTGAGTAAGACCTTCCTCACCCAAAGTGTCATAAGCAGTGACAACAGGAATGGCCTGGCTTTGCGCAGCCAAAAAAGTTCTCATCCATTTCGCGGAAGTTGATGCAAAAATGTGGAAAGGTTCGGAACCTCCAGGAGAAACTCCGAGTTTGACAAGCCCTCTTCCGAAAGCGTCAGCGATGTCTTTGAGTTGTCCATAAGTAATGTACTTGTAATCCGAGAGTTCGAAATAAGCCCATTCCTTGTCGACTTCAACTGTTTCGCCGTTGACGACCTTCTTCAATTTTTTGATCTCATAATGAATTTCCTTGAGGTCTCTTGTACCTTGAGAAAGCGAGTCTCTGCCGTGTTTGGTTACACATTCAGTGAAATATTCGTAGACGGTATTACAGCTGAATCCTGCTGGTTTAGAAACAGCACCGTCTTTTGCCTTGTAAAACCGTCTTGGAGCGGTTTCTCCCTCTTTGGCTTCTCCCACGGGGACGTTCACTTGAAACACCATTTTGATATGCTGTTTTGAGCCGGTTGTTGTCTGATACCACAAATATGAAAAACCAGCGCAGATAGTTGAATGATAAAAAACTTTGGAGGCAAAACGAAGAGGGGCAAAAATTGTGATTCAAGCAGAACCAGGCAAAAATGACGGGGGTAAGAGACCAAAAAATTTAAGTTCGGCACGCTGGAAGTAAAAGAAAAACAAGGACCAAATTTTTCCGGGAAGATCGTGGCTGAGAATCGGCCAAAAAAAAAACGCTCATTTGCGGCAAAATTAATCCTTATCGTGCACTGAGGGCCTGTTCCAAACTGATA
This sequence comes from Ogataea pini, assembly GCA_003707665.2. Classification (NCBI taxonomy): domain Eukaryota; kingdom Fungi; phylum Ascomycota; class Pichiomycetes; order Pichiales; family Pichiaceae; genus Ogataea; species Ogataea pini. The sequence goes on along the minus strand of PPKL02000007.1, from coordinate 507,167 downwards.
TCCCTGCCCGGAAACTGAACCCTGTCTTGCGGGTTCCGTCTGGCCTGCATGTTTCTAGGCCTTTCTAATCTTGTAATGTTGGGTTCAAAATAGGGTGGAGCCTAAAAAGACCCAACAAGTAGGACGCGCAAAACCATAACATATCGTCGCGTCGATCGACGATCACCAAAGGTGATGTAAATATGCCCTGAGATTTCCCTTTTTGACTTCACATGTGACTTCTATAGCTTGACTTGTACCTCGTTAACACCTTTCTTTCCCTTGATATCCAACAAAAGTAGTTCCGCAGAATCTAACTCGATTATATATTCTTGTTTGAACTGTATCAGTTCAAAAAAGAAATCAGGCTTGGCTAAATAATTTGCATGTGAAATTTTTATCAATCGACCTGAAATAATATTTTTTCTTATAGAATTGAATTTGAAATCCTCACTACCGAAGTTGCTGATCAACAGCTTCAAGTTGTTCTAACAGATGTTCAGTGCATCCAAATCGTTGGATCGTTCCTCTATCAAGATTGTGACGCTCAACGTCCACCATAGTAACGCTAGTGTTGTGTGGAACACGAAGATCATCTTCAGTGAGTCCCTTTGAAAGCGAGTATCCAGCCTCAGCGTAGAGATACCCAGATAGACTGGTTATCACTCCACCGTGTGTGCAAACAACAACATTCCGATGTCCCGCAGCTGCTGCCTCACTCAATATACGATCCCACTCTCTAGTCAAACGCGATAAGAGTTCTTTACGTGTCTCTCCTTGGTTTCTGAAATCCTCACCAAACTGCTGCAATGCATCTTTCAAGAACATTCCCTCCACAGGTCCCATATTGCGCTCGCGCCAATCGCTGGACTGTCTAATCGTGAAGTTTGGTTTGGGTTCATGAAAGGTGGTAATCTCTTGAACTGTCTGCAAACACCTCGTAAGATCTGATGTAACGAATTGATCTATTTCCATGTCTTTGAAACGTAATCCCACCAATTTTGCTTGTTCCAGACCCTTATCATTCAATGCAACGTCTTTGTGGCCCTGTAATATCTTGAGTTGATTCCACGGAGTCTGACCATGACGCACAATGAACACTCTAATCTTATTTTCCTCTGTATTCTGCAGTTCCTCAACTGTCATACTTGCTTATCCTAAACCAAGGAAAATTGAAATTCGCCCGAAACCCCAATTATCTATTACAATTTATACATACCGGAGAATGAAACCCGAATCTACGGAGCTGTGATTTAAGTGTTTCTTTGTGATTTGGCCCGGAGGTGCGGGCTTCAAATGTTACCCGGCAAACTTCTCCAAATTTTATTTTTTTTTTCACTCTCCAATCTTTCAAAGAAAAAAAATACATCATCGGTGAGACGTTGAGCAGAGACATAACAACCTTTCGAAAACTGTTAATCCATCGAAGTTTCATCGCCGCAATGCTTCCGATAAAACCACAGTCGCTCCGGATGGCTTCTCGCCAAAGTCGGGCGTTTTCCTACTCCGCAAGCAAATTATCGATCCTCGACTACTTCAAGTTTTACAACAAGAAACAGACAGAGCCAGTCAAGCCCACGAAAGACACATCTGAGGTGATCAAGGAAATTGAAAACAAAGAAAGAGAGGTCGCATTCAAGCCAAAGATCGAAATTCTCGGTAAAAGAAATCCAAGAGTTGCAGACAAACAAGAAGTGCTTAAGAATTTGAATGGTTTTGTCATTCACAGATGGATCCCAGAAGAGAACAGATACACCAAGAGGACTCAGAATTTGACCGACAAACAACAACAATATGCTGTTATCATCAATGAAATGCTCACAGAAATCTACACTTTCAACTTCCCAACATCAGCTGCCACAGAATCATTGGACTTTGCACAACTCAATTTGGATAACCTAGTGAAAAGATTTGAGATTTTGAAACAAGTTCAGATGAAATTTGGACTCACCATTCCCGATATCAAACTTTCACAGCTTGATAGTTTTGCCAAGATTGAAAAGTACCTTGTGGAACAGCTCGATCCTACGAGGATTCATGTCAACGAGAAGGTGCCAGATGCTGTTCACTTTGATGCTGAAGAATTCGAAGGTTCTAATATCAGTGTGGGTAAATGGGTATTTGAGAAGCAAAAGGCCAAGGAGTTCAAGAAGATGTTGAGGAAGGCCAACATTTTGGAGAAACATGAGTTTGAGAACTACCAAAAGGAGAACCGGGTGTGAAGACTATAGACAATCTGTGACTCTTGTAAATATTTCATATCATCATATTATCGACTTGGTGGAGAAACTGTCTTTGAATTAAAAAGAATTGACACTAAATATTGGTATTAAGAAGGAATGAGTAAAATGGTAAAAATTTCGATACGGGCTTATTTCCTCGAAAGAGTAAAGGCAATCACGATCGACGCAGCCAACGCAAACAGTGCTCCAGGCAGCAGCAAGTCTCTAACTAGTTCGTTAGTACCAGAAGCGTTAGAAGTGTTCTTTTGCTTGGTAGCAACTACAATAGAGGAAGGATCGATCGATTGGTCTGGATGATGAACCAAAAGATCAATTTTATCTTTGTTAAGCCCCGTAAGCAGACGCACACAGTCTTTGAGATCCTGGTCAGATGTGAGTCCAACCAGATCACCTTCGTCATCGATATAAGAAATTGCAAACTGTTCGACAGCTTCCACATATGTCTGGGTTGGGTCTTGTGGATCATTAGTAGGGTTCAATAATGTTTTTAGCTCCAATTTGGTGAACTTCGATTGAATCAAATCTCTCAAAACAGTGATTCCATCGTTAGGACGGCCACTAACTCTGTGAGTTCTTCCTTGAGGAGACTTGAACTTGAAGACGAACATCTCATCGTAGTCAATTTCCATTGGGGCAGACTTGAGTGCAGCAGATGAGTTATCCTGGGCACCCGAAAATGAAACAGAATCAGAAGGTTTGACCACATCACCCGTGGAGACATTGAACTGGGCCAATTCGGACTGTGTCACGTCGCCTAAAGTGTTACTACCGATAGAATGAAGCGAGGCAGTATCGTTATCTAGAGAAGTCCAGAACTTATTCCAAGCTGGACCTTCTTTTTCTTCGGTAGAACCGACATCAGAGTCGCCTGAATTGATCATTTGAATCGATTGTATCTGGTTCAACGTGTGGTATGTGAGCTTGAGAACGTCAACGACGGCAATAATCTCGCTAGATTCGTCGTCAACCACTGGCAAATTGAGGTATCTCCCCTCAAACATCTGTCTAAGCGCCTGGTGGATCGAGGCACTGGCCAAAGTGTAGGAAGGTTTTGGAGTCATGACTCTGATAACAGAGCAAGATTTTGGCTCAATTCCCGCTGCAATGACTCTGAGAACAATATCTTTAGAAGTGAAAATACCGGTAATTTCATCGTTGTTTTTTGAGTCCTTTACCAGAACTGCAGTAGTTTTGTTTTCTTTCATGAGAATGGCAGCTTCACATACAGAGGTCTTGATATCACAGCAAACAGGAGAAGATGCATCGGTGATTACAGAGCTCAATGTTGGTCCATTGACCAGGTTTCTGAGATTTTCAAAGTATCTGATGACGTGCAATGGCTGGTTGGCGGCACCACCAAGTTCCTCACTGACACCTTCCATTGCATCGTATAATTTTTTGGAACTTTCGTACATTCTCTCGAGCTTTGTCATGGCTTCATTGTAACATTTAGTGATGTCAAGAACACCGACAATCTGGTTCCCGTCGTTGACAACTGGCAAATGTCTGAAACCCTTGCTCACCATTAAAGACAAGGCCTCGGAAGCGAGAGTAGAGACTTTGGCGCACATTGGATTTGGAGTCATGATTTGTTCGATCGTAGTTTGATTGGCATTGAGACCTGATCCAACAATACGGAAAGCCAGATCTTTGGCAGTGAAAATACCGGTAAGCAACTGATTATCGTCAACGACAAGAACACAGTTCTCTTTGGTGACAGACATGAGTTGTGCCGCCTCGTAAACGGTGTTACTCGGTTTACAAATGACTGCTTCAGATGGTTTCAAGGACATGACAGTACCAGGGACGATTCCACCGGAATTTTTGGCTCTTTTGGTAGGGGAGCCCAAATTTGATCCAAGGGAAACGTTTGTCTTTTTTCTAAGATCATTTTCAATTTTCTTTCTAATCTGATCGTCTCTTTTCGATTGTCTTTTCCTTGTTGTTTCGACTAGATCGATACCACCAGAAAGAGTCCCTGAAGGTGGATTTGCGCTCGATGGGTTCGAGAGCGACGAGTGGGTCTTACGAGGGGACCGAATGGTGCTGTCTGACGCCAACATTGTGTGTTTATTGCAGATTTTAGGGTAGGAAAATACAATTTATGAGATGCATCTTTTTTACTAAGTTTTTTTTTGGATTTTGTCCAAAAATTGTTGAAGTGTAAACATAAACAAACTTCCTGATCTAGACGTATTAGGAGTGGCGTAACATCTGTGGCTCAGCTAGATTCAAGTGGCTGTGAATAATTGAAAATAAAAAGAGCGCGCTCGCGATAGCTCCTAATGGCTTTCTGTGTTTTCGCACGCTCGCTCTGTCCCGCATTCGCAAGGCAGTAACAGAATTTGCCGCAACACCGCCCAGTCAGCTAAACCTGCCTGTGAAAGGTGGTCCACCGTTGACAATTCAGCACTGCTGTTTGCCAAATTCGTTCGTGCACTGAATTTTGTCGATCATCATCGTAGTACGGATCATTTTGATCGATGTGGCAAATGCAGTTGCGCTTGGAAATGATGCGCTAAAATAAACGTTGAACCGTTTTTTGTTGGTCGGATCTATTTCGGATCAGTCAAGTCTCGGAACAAAGACTAAAGAGGAAGGTAGGCTCCGAAGAAAGCAAATCTGAGGGAATTTCAACACAACTAAATGCAGGGAGGGAGTAATTGTCTCTGTTATTGAGCAGCGTAATTTCTGTTTCATCGAAACTACGCCCTATTGTAGTGTGTAGACCCTGTTTGAGAGATCATTGCTTATTTTTTGCAGCCAAAAGATCGCGGGTCCTTCCGTACAAAACAAAAGAGCTTTTTTTTTTTTTTTGTTAAACAATTCGCTCACTCGTGCGCTCTGTCAAATTGCTTTGTGAATTATAGCGAAGGTCGTGTGCTGTGATACAAATCTGCTTACAAAGTGCAGAGTGGTTTGGCCGATCAAGAACAGAAACCTTTTTAGGATTTGTTTTGATTGTTTGCTTGATTATCTTATTGGTTTCTCCTTCCCTTTCGAACGAAGGTAAGATGGTCAATTGGCTAGTTGTGTAGGAAGGCAATGGTAGCGAGAGGTGATAGTATCAAGCAGGAACCGGGATCGGGTTTGTCAGCAGGTCGAGACCGCGACCACGATGATGATGAACAAAAAAGATCAAAAAGAACGTCAAAAGCTTGTGATTTTTGTAGAAACAAAAAGGTGAAGTGTGACGGCCAAACACTGTGTCAGAATTGCAAAAGTCACAATGTTGAGTGTACCTATAATTACGTTTCAAAAAAACGGACAATGCCAAAAAGATCGGGTTTGATCAACAAAAGAGAGCCGTATACAGCAACACCACCAACAACGACAGCAGCAACATCAACAAATTCAAGCCGTGGACGGTCGCACTTGCACATGCAACCGCAACCGCAACCGCAACCGCAACCGCAACTGCGTGCGAATACCAGAGCTGCGTCTGCCCGTGTTCATAAGTTGCGTGGCCGTGTTCGCGTGGGCGGATCAGCTGTTGAAAGTAGGCTTTCCAAAATGGAAGCTCTGATGCAGGCTCTTGTTCAAAAAATAGCGCCGGATTTTGATATCGATACAGCAGATTTAGCCGGATCGCCCGAAGAGGAAACTGAGTCAGACGCAGAAGAAGATAGCGAAACGAACAGCGACAATGGCCCAACTGATGATAGCCCAAAGTCTGCCTCAGAACGTGGAGTCAACACAGGTAGACATCAAGCAACGAAAATCGACGAACGATTTTTCGTTCCCCACACGGCTTTCTCCATGTTTTCAGCTAAAGGTTTGCGCTGGATGGCCTCACGACTCAAGAACAAAAAAACCATGATCCCATTGAAAAGAGTCACTATCGGCTCTCTCAAACTAGAGCAGGAATCGGTGGAAATTTGGGTCGAACCAATTAGCAAAAATGATCTCAAAATGCTTCCTTCAAGGGATGTAATTGATTACGTTCTCTCCGTTCTTCTGCCGATTTCTCCTCTTTCGAATCCGACCGATCTGGTTGAAACAAAGTTGAAACTGATGTCCTACTGCGATTCTCGTGATGGTCGGATCAATTCCAAATTCACCTTCTCTGAGCTCTTGCTCATGAACAGTACTCTTCTCGTGGCTTGCGCAGTCGTGGCAGAGCAATTGAAAAGCGGTCTTATCCGCACGGAGATCGTCAGTCTGGAGAGCTTGGAAGCCATCGAAAAGGATCTTCTTAACAATTGCATCTACTATTACCACAGAGTCACACTTGCTTCTGAAGGTGTAATAGGATTGCAAGGAACACTGTATCTCGCTGTGTACACTGATGTGGTCTCTTTATTACAAGTTCCGCAGCTGTTAATCACCTCTGCATTGCGACAAGCACAAGAGCTCGGTCTACACCGAGAGGAAAGTTATATCGGCTTGAACTCTCGCGAAAAGGAACGTCGTATTAGTCTTTGGTGGAGATTTTATCTCTTTGATAAGGAGATGTGTTTCAAAAGTGGTAAACCTCCAATTCTCAACGACGTGGATATCTCTACACCTCCAATTCCAGGTTTCGAAGGTTTGTGGTCATTACCATCTGAAAGATTGTCTGATGGTCGTCATAAAAGAGAATTGTTCCGCACAGAAATATGTGCTAAACTAGAGGGTTTGCTTACAGAACCCCGAGACTTGGCTTCTTTTGAGCTTTATGTGAGCTATGATCTTGCCTGTATTTCCTCGAGAGCATATAACGAACTCTTCTCGGCAACTGCACTGAAGGGAAAGACCCGTTCGGAAATCGTCGATCTCATTACTTCCTTGCTTCACGACATTGAGTGCTGGAGACTGTGTATCCCAGAATCGATCAGGCCTAAACCTGAATCGACTTGTCTTGACTGCTACGAGAATTACACTGTCACGAGTGATAGGATGGCATGGTTTCAGTTTGTCATTGTGAATTATCATTTGAAATTTTACCATCTCCAGATGACAATCTGCAAGTTTCTCGTCAGTTTAAATTGGGAGATTGATACTTCTCCGCTCAATGCCGGTTTCAGTGCTCAATTGATGGCGGTGGAGAAAGTTTGTTTATCGGCCACAAGATCCATATTGAGGTTTTCCAACCAGCCGCAAAATCAAGCCTATCGGTACATTTGTTTCAGTATATTCTATCCGTTTTGCGCTTATCTGACATTATTTGCGCAGACAATCAAGGTTCCAACTTCGCCCAATGCAGTGTTAGACATTCAACTTTTACATGCTGCGGCTAAGAATTTTTTTGCAGTTATGGGTGTTAACAAGCCAACAAAGTCTCACAAATGGTCTCTCATGGATCAGGTTGCCAGAGCGTTGCTGTACATGGCAAGCACTTTGGTTTTGGATTGCAATCCAGGTTTAGAATTTGATTTTGGTAATCTTTTGGATGGGATCAAAGCTGAAGCTGATGCTGGTGAAAGTTTCAGTCAAAGCGGTACGAGGCGCATGCCTAGCAGATATCGCCCTGGAAACTCTTCTAATGTTCATAGTTCTGCAATGTTCATAGACCATAGAGGCCAGGCGGGCGGAGAACATGGCTTCAGTTCGGTAGTGAATGCCCTGCCTTCGAACGGCGCGAATGGTTTGAACAGCTTAGATTCACAGCAACAATCACATCCATCTATGAGCGATACATATGGTGATTTCAATCAAGAATCTAATGGCTCACCCCTTGGACAAACAATGTTAAGCCATATTCTGGACGGCGTGAAAACTGATGATATGACCCCATACAATAGTGAAGACTCTCTATTGGATGGAATCCATACGGAAGGAGGCTTTCTGTTTCAAAATATATTTACGATTCCGACCTACATGGGGGATCTCGATCCCAACCAGGATGTGTTTTCGAACGGCATGTCGGTTGACTTGATGGGCATGCCCAATGCTGAAGACTAGGACACCCCTTCTTCTTCAACAATGATTTCATTTGAAACAAGATGAGTTATTTTGTTGGATTTGAACTTTTCGCTTTAATTTTCGATGTCTTTAATAGAGAAGCAGTGTTATAATTTTGTCTCATTTGTAAAAGCCAATTCCACTGCTAAACTTGCAGCACCATAACCAGCCTGATATCCGTATCCAGCCAGACCTGTCACGTGAACGAGACGTCTATTTGACAATTTTACTTCTTTCTCTACACGAACACCGCCGTCTCTTCCCGGTCTCAATCCACATGCAACTCTAATAATTTCCAGATTTTTTCCCACTTCAGGAAGCAACGCAGTTGTTCTCTCCAAAATATCCTCAGTCTCGTAACCCCAAGTGTCTGAATCCCAGTTACCCTTTTGGTAGTATCCACCCAGGACAACCTGGTGATGAGAGTGAGGTCTTGGAATGATGTATGTGACGTCTTTGAGTCCCCATCTCATCATGTTTTGCTGAATATGTGGTGCTCTAACCACCACTACCTGTCCTCTTGCCGGATAGATTCTCTTATCTTCGCACCCTTTCAAGAATTTTGCTCCGATTCCGGAGCAGTTGAAGACAGTCTGAGTGGCCGCGGAAATATATGCCTCATCTATGTGCTCAATTCTATGTCTAACAAAGGAGACTCCCTTTGAGGCGAGATACTTCTGCAAATTAGCAAGGAAAAGTGGACAATTGAAGTTCCAGGTGTTGTACTTGATACCGTACTTGACCCCTTCAGGTAATTTTCCGGGCTCGATAACGGTGAAATTTTTCAGATAGCTGCTGAGCGAGCGAATTTTCGCTGAGTTTGGAATATAGTCCCAATATTCGACACTTGGAAGCTGGTCCAGACCGCATTGATTCCCCAGTAAATTTCTGAGCTTTTCTAAGTTGGTGTAAGTGACCTTGTCGAATCTCAAAGTTTGTTCGTCGTCTGGCGAGATACACGAAAAATTTCCTCCAGCCCATGGCGATGTGTAGTTTATAGACTGGTCGCCTGGAAGGTATTCAGCGAGCACGGTGATATCCAAGCCTGAAATATTCCTTTGCAGGAGGTTGAATGTTGTGTAAAGACCCACAATTCCGCTACCAACCACAACGTATCTTGTCATTTTTGAGTGAGGGGGTGTGGGGGAAGAGTTAATATGAATAAAGAATACAAATAAATGTAATTAATTTAAATAGATAAATAAATATTCTTAGTTTGACTCAGTTTTTTTCACGCGATAACAGGTTTTGAAGACTCTTTATTCAAGGTAAACAAGTAACATTGAACCTCACAATTGCCCCGTAAGCCTCCTACCATGAAACAATACTGCAATTGTAGAGGCCATGCAAAGAATGAAGTGCTTCTCAAATTTGCTCTCGCTTGTTCTCACCAAAAATAGACTTAGATTTGCTCGAGGAAATGTCTCCGTCCAAGGTAACTCTTGGCATTGTGCGGCAATGCGCCGTTTATCCCCGGAGTTTGGTAGAATTGTCCCTTTAGATGACACATCTCTGCAGCCTTCATGTTCTGGCCGCAAAATACGATCCCCTGACGCCTTGCGTGGTAAAATGGCGAGCGCCCTGTTGGTATATTTTTGGTCAGCTATGTGTTGAACCTTCGTATGAAAGCTTTTCATCGCGCGGCTCAATTTCCGGGGTAAATTTTATAAAAAGATCCGAAGGCGCAAAAAAAGGGCTCTCCTTCTTTTCAACAAACGATTTGGTAAAAATTGAGCTGGAATACAGCTTTCAACCAATTACACCCAACAAAACTATGCCAATTCATCTACAGTGTCTTCCAGATAACGTCCTAGACGACGTGGTAGCGTGTCTCGACAACAAGTTTGATTTGGTGAATTTGGCCAAAACTAGCAGATTGTTACATGATCATGCAGTTTACAAGTTATATTCAAACATCCTACTTGTTGAGGAGAAGTTTAATTTGATTCCAGCACATTCTATGTTGACTTTAAACGGGTACAATGTACTTCCTGCCGGGCGTTTTTCACAATTTCTTAGGTCATTAGAAGAGTCTCCATACTTAGTGGCTTTGATCCACAAGTTTCTAATCTGTCCTCACAGCAATAGAATTGAAGGCTTGGAAAAGCTGGTTGGTTTGCTTGTTGAGTTGAAGTTGAAAAACAGGAAAATGCCTTTTGCAGGTTTAAGAGAATTCAGACATTTGAACGAAACATATCCTTACAAGTTTCTCTATTTAAAAAGGGAATACTTACGTTCAAAAAAATCTAGAACGCGTTCTGTTTCAGTTATTGAAGGAGAACGTTATCCTGACTTGTTGGAAAACTTCGACTCCTTTCGGGTTCCACTTCAAAATTATCAGCTTGTGGATCTAATTGATTTCAATGAGATCTCGCCAGAAACCAGACAAATTTGTATCAACACAAGCAATCGGTACCAGGATCCTGATTTTCTTCTCACCAAAGGTGTTTCTTGTATACTTCAAAATTTAAAGTCTCTGGAGTTATTCAATTCAGAATCACTGGGGTGCTTTTTGAGTCAGGTCTCTTTCAAAAATATCAGATTTGAGTCGCTCACAAGGCTTTCATTGAACTTGTCTGACTTTTCACTCATGGAGTTAGTGGCTCTCACAGTACAGTTCTCGTCTTTAGAATCGTTTGAGCTTAAATTCAAGCAAAGCTCTTTCGAAGCTCATGATTGTGAGAAAAATCTGCAAATTATGGAGATCTTTGCTCATGGTTTCCACAAGCTCAGGAACCTGTCGTTGATTCATTTGAACTCCAATAACCTCATGAAAAATTCTACTTGGCAAGCACAACACACTTTTAAGCCGGCCAGTTTTTCCTTTTGCGTGCTAGACAATATTCAATCTATTTGCACAGAAATCCAGTATTTGAATTTGAGTATGAACAACTTCTCGATGCTCCCACCATTGAGTTTCAGTACCAGAGACATGAAAACCCATTTCATAATTGACCAACAATATTTGGCCTCTAAAATCGCATTATTTGAAAAGCTTTTGGCCTTGTCCAGTTTGGAAACACTTATAATTCCAGATTACTTTTACAACTGGAAGCCTTTCTTGAAAATGAGCAGTTCGGGGCGTTTGACAAACTCTGTCACGTTGCAACCGTCACAGTTTTTGTTTGAAGGTTGTTCGTGTCAAGATTGTGCGGAGTCACGAGATCTTATCAAGCTTTATGCGGCGAGATTGAATTTGAGAGATTGCAGCGTGGCTTCTGTCTACAATTTTTTGGTGAGCATTCTGTTCAAGAGACTCAATAATTTCGAAACTAGCTCTGGTCTCGATCTTCTAAAATATCCGCTTCTCAATTCAGTGGAGATTTCGAACTTTGGTTACCTCAACCTCGAGTTAAATCGCATTTCCTGTCTGATTCTGGACAATATAAGAGATGATCTTGGGTTTTACTTGACGAACTTCCCCAATCTCAAAGAACTGTGTTTAGGCGGGATTCTAGTTCAGATTAAACGGAATGGTAATGTTGCAACTCTTTGCGCTCCATATGATGGATGGAGTGGTCAGTTTACCAGCTCCGACGCTGGATATCACTGATCAAGCGACGAGCGAAGCTAGTTAGTTGCTCACAGTTCACTCAGCTAATCGATTTGATCACGATCCAAAATCCAAAGATCACTCGAAAATATTTGCTCCAGTTTTATGCCAGTTTGCTATTTGAACGTTGCACAATCGGGTCAATCGACTTGACCTGTCGAAATGATCAATACCAAGTTTTTTTTCTATAATTGAAAAATAAAAGTACTATTTTTTTGTGTTTACAAATTTCCTAAATAGGTTTAATTGTAACCGCCTGGCTAGGAGAAAGTTCGCATAATCATTTTTTTGTGAAAGAAAATGTTACATAGAGAACCTTTCAGAGGATAAAGAACAAGCTTAACTTGCAATTGGCCTTGTCAGCTTACAAACGAACACCAGCATGTCTGGTTCTGGAACCTTTGGAACCTTTGGAAGTTGCAATGTCCCTGGAGGATTTCCACCCGGTCAGGAGACTGATAATCGATCAAGCAATGTTGACTTCTACCATAGTTCTATCAATGGGTTTGTGACCAGCACACCACCCAAAGTGAATTCTGAATTGAAGTCCACCACCCCTTCATCATCTTCATTTCGATTCACTCCTACAAACGGAAGAAAATTATATCCAAACATCAGATCTCCTGAATGCGGAGTGGTATCACCTAAAGATGATTTGGAATGTGATACAAGCTACCAAGATAAAGAAAACACGACATTTGTTAATGAAATGGATCACCTTCAGAAAAAACTGTTCTCATCTAAGTTGAGTACCTCAGTTTTGAGTGAATTCAATGATCGGTATCAGAAAGTGCGATCTGAGAATTTGCTCAATATACAGAAGCTCAATAGCACTACTTCGAATGAGCAAATGAGCAGACGGGCCTCTAACAGGTTTATGACTGATCATAGAAGCAGGTTCAATCGTATGGAATCAATCTCATCACATTATGCTGCGCGCAGAGCAGCAAAGCCTCAGCAAAAGGAGAGAAAAGTGGTGGAAAATGACGTTGATGAAATTTCACCACTCAAAAGTCTCACAAGGCAAACACCCGGAGATAAAAGAGGAGTTTTGAAAGATTTGGGTAGTGCTTCAAAGAGACTCAAGGTTCTGTCTGGAGGCTTTAAAGAAGTGGTGACTCCTGTTCAAAGTCCTACGAGAAGTCAAGATGAAAAGCAGAAAATCATGGAGCAACAGCTCACTAAGATCCAACATCAATGCAACGTTCTGGAAGCTCCGATTCCAAAATTGGATTTTCCTAGTCGAAGCACAAGTAGCACGAACAGTGCAAATACAACGGCGGCAAGCGCAGCAGCGAGCGAAGCAAGCAGTCGAGGAAGTGATTCTACTACTGTTGTTCGTTCGCTTTATCGGTCTTCAAACACTTCGAAACTACCGTCTTATGCATTGCCAACAAAGGCCTCTCTGCGCAAATCAGACTCAGTAAACTCTAATTTAGCAACTTCGCTGACAAACCAAAAACGGCAGGAACCGAGGGAGCTCAGAGGAGTCAAAGAACCTACAAAGACCTCATCTAAACTGGTTAGATCTCAAACGATGCAAGAGATTTCGCCCTCTAGATCAAGTTCTAACATTCCATCGTTGGCGGATTTCACGCGAAACCGTGTATTTCAAAGGGCTCAAAGAGTTCAGACTCTTTCTAAATCATCTAGCTCGATGAGTATTGGAGGACTCAAGTCAGGAATGAAGAGCTCAATGACTTCATCTAGCATTCCTCGCTTGGTTAAGCTACAAAACACAACGAGCGCTGGTGATCCGTCTCAGTCCACGAGGACAGACAAACACACAAGATCCTGGAGATGTTGATGGATGATCCCGTGGGCTTTTGATGCTGTTGATACGAGTTTCAGTTCGTCATTACTCATACCTTGAATAATATAAATCTTCTTTAGAAATTTGACCTCAGCAATAAAAATTACGTAATCTGCGAAGAATTATTTTTGAGTTTTTCAACTGTGGCTCACCAGAAGTAAATCGGCAACAACTTGTAGTGGATAGCTAGTTAGGACTACCGGAACCATCTTCATCATGGGAAACGACGATATGAAACATCATGCCGAATACTCTGATTTTAAAGGAACGTCGTCAGGAGCCAAAAAAGATATTTTGGAGCAATTAATTGACTCATACGAGGCATTGTCTTTTGAACAAACCAACTGGGTCTGCAATCTTGCCAACTGCAGTTCACTTTTATGGCATGCATACAACGAAGGGCTTTCGAGAAAGGTTAACTGGGCTGGTTTTTACATTTTGGATCCTAAAGATTCTTCACAACTTATTTTGGGGCCTTTCATGGGCAAAGTGGCCTGTCAAACTATACAAATTGGTCAAGGTGTGTGTGGAACTGCTGCCCTGACCCTGAAGACTCAGCTGGTTCCCGACGTGAACAAGTATCCAGGTCATATTGCTTGTGATGGTGGAACCAACAGTGAGATTGTGGTTCCGATCAGTGTGGATGGTAAGCTTGTAGGTGTTTTGGATATTGATTGTCTAGAACTAGAAGGCTTTGATCTAGTTGATCAGGGATATCTTGAAAAACTTGTTGATCTCATCTCCAAAACTTGCTTTTTTTGAACTACAGATAAAAGAAAGTAATCTCATTCTATTAGTATGCGACAGTAGGTGGAGCTAATTGTTTTCTGTTTGAGTAGTCCCCAACTGCGGTAATTTGCTGCTCGAAGGTTGCATGATCTTGGGCTGTTCACTTTGCGATGGGACTCCTTCCAGAGGAATGTCAATTTCATCTTGTTCGTTGTGTTCATCCTCGCTGATGTCATAATGAGCACTCAGTCGGCTTTCTATATCGAGGACGTGTGCAGTTCGAGATCTTCTGCGATTCTTGTTGCGCTTGATTGTAAAACTGTGGTAGAAGTTCGAACCGGTAATTGCCAGAAGAGAGCCCGCAACGTTGGCAAGAATATCCATCGCATCAAAGGTCCGATTTGGTGAGATTACCGGTTGCACAAATTCACTGCCTATGCCCCCCACGAGGGTGCAAATGACAAATGCGAAATTGCGAATCGTTCGGAGAGAGTTCGAGTCCAGGATCCAGTAAAAGAGGAAACTCATGATGAAAAACATGGTGAAATGAAGAACTTTATCGTGTGGAAGTGAAATATTAGCAAATCCTAGGTAAGCGGAGAGCAAAATTGCCAAAGCGAAACCTGATTGTGTTAGTACTCGAGGCGTATTCATTGGCAGTATGAATTTTGAACATACCGAAGAGAACTTTTTTTCGAACTCTCATTTTGATCACTGCACTCTTCAGCTTATAGAGCATATGTGATGGGTCTCTGATTGTTTTGTCAGGGGAGATCAAGTTAAATAAATATATATAACTCCGAAGTTTGGCTTTGACTAGCTTTTTTTCTGAACTTTTTTGATATCTGAAATGACAGATTATGTCAGCACGTCTAATATTTTTTGATTTTTTTTTAACGCTTTTGGCACTTCACATTATCATATTCTTATTATCAAGGGCAAAGACTGAAAAAACTACTGAACAACGAAAAGTCACAACAAAAGTAAGTGGTGGGAAGTCAACTTTTTAGACGTTTTTTCTGATAGAATCAGAATTGACTCGTCTACACCGATAAAGTTCTGATTCATCATCCGCGTTAGGAATTTTTCTGTTATCTTATCTGTTGATGGCCCGAATAATCACCGTTACGCCGTTGATACCATGCAGAGCAATGGCGGACGGCTGGTGGCAGTTGAATGCCAATTGTGTGGACATGGAAGGAGTCATGGAAACGATGGCACACATGTCAGATTGCGCAAAGTGACATATTTCTGTGCTTCTTGTGTCAACTTCAAAGTTCTTAAAGTGAAGCTAAATATCACAAATTTGGAATATTTCAATAGCATGTGTGCCGCAGAAATTCAAGAGGTTCTTCGTGACTGTATAAATGGTCATAGTGCGGAATTTTTGGGTCGATATCTTGCTGGATCTTTACATAAGGAGGAGAGTGGCGGTCCTCCTAGAGAACTGGAACAGCTGGCTCCGTCTCTAGACGCAAGAGCTCGACTGGCCTATATGTTACTCAATGTTGAGCTTTCTCAATTCAGCAAAAATTTGGACCTGATCAGGCGGCTGCTGGATCAGCAAAAACAGCAAAATGCATTGTTGGAAGCAGAAATCAAGCGAAAACATGAGGATTCGAAAATCAGACGACAAAAGATTGTTGATGAAACGCAGCGACTTTTGCAACAGGGCGAAATGGAGATCAATGAGATTTCATCCACACTACAGAATATCAAAGAAGACAAACTTGTCAATACAAGAAAACTTATAAATCAAACGCAACTTCGCAACTTCAAGGAATACGTTGCTCTTTCTAATTTCAATGTGATTGGAGATCAAACAACAATTTACAATCCGGAAAACAACGCGTACGAGAATTTGGTCTCAAAGAAAAAATATCACGATCAAAGTCTGGACAAGTTGAACCAGAGTTTAATCACCACTTTACGAAACAAGCAGCAAACAGGTTCGGATGATTTTGTGGTCTCCATATTTTTCACTCCTATTTTACCGCTTACAAAGTCCATTTTTTATTCTGCAAACGCAGTCAACACTTCTCTGGAGAAAATTGCAAGTTTTGTGAGACTTTCAGCTTCTTATTTGGATGTGGAATTGCCATATCCAATTCTGAGGTCGGTGGATGAAGATGAACGTGATAATTCCCCGGAACAGTACTTCAATGTTGACCCATTCATGCCTGTAATTACAGATTTATTGTACAAAGAGTTTCATCCATTGCATATCAATCGTTCTAATGATAAAACAGAGAGTGTGGAGTGTCTTGTTGAGCTCACAAACTCACAATTGAGCTCGCTTACAGCTGGACTAGCAAGACTTTTAATCGATATTTTGGTGTTACTGCTGAGAGTGAAGGATGATATGAAGCTATCTTCTGTTACTTTCGCTGACTTACTGAGAATTGATCTGCTGTTGCAGTTGTTGGTTGGTGATTCTCTTCCAACCAAAGAAACTGAAGAAAATTCAAAAGAGACTGTTGATGAGCCAAAGACCGAAAAGCAACCAGTTAAAAAATCGTCCATTTCGTCTGTGATGTTCAATTTCTGGGGTCGTAGAAGAAGTTCTGCCAAGAACGAGGACCCGGTGGAAGCATCAGAAGCTAAAGAATCTGAAAAGAAGGCTGAACAACAAGATGATTTAGGTAGCGCACCTGATAAAGATGCAACGCTGCAATCAGAGTCACAATTGCTCCGAAATCTGATTCTAGAGGAACGGATTGATATCCAAAACAAGCTGCTGGGCAGCAATTTGATCTTGAACTCCTCCTCGGTTTCTTCGTCAACTGTTGGTGTGTCTCCAATGCGAACTTCAGCTTCTATAATGGCCGATTGGGTTTCATTTCCCCCTTCCCTGCCCACGGCTCCTTGGCTGGCTTCGAAACTGTATGACTATTTCACCTCGGAGATAACAAAATGTTTGGATTTTGAGTCAATGAGCAATACTGTGACTACTATGGGCCAGTCTGTGTCTTCAGCTTCTACGTCTACCTATCAACAAATTGCTGGGGCTGGGGCTGGTGGAGAATCACCATCTCTCAGATTCAAGACCGCCCCAATATCCTCTATGAGCACTGTGTCTATATACCAGGCCAATGGCACGACAACTAGTCACAAACATTCGACACCTCAAGAGCCACGACATTTGCAAAGTCCGCTACAACAACGAACCAGTCGGTTTCATCCTACTGGGCATACCACATCGCTGCAAAGTCCGAGTCCGACGAGTCCGAGCACTTCACGCAAAACTCGCGTTCTCCCGAAACCCACAACAAAGAAGAAATCCAAATCCAACATTGATAATTGGGAGGTGATCTGATAGCGTTTAGATATATAGGGGTGAATGCAACGTTACCCTGCTTGTGCTTTCATATGCGTAAAAAAAATAAAAGAATATCAAATTCACACACCCCTACACCAGGCCGCCTTTGTGCTTGTCCAAGTGCTGCTGCTTCGAAAAGTCAAAAAAAAGCATGCAGAGAAAGCGTGGAGATACAGATGGAGTCATCATTTGGAAGTGGAATTGACAGTACTACAGCTTGAAAATAAAGGCCATCTGGACAATCCAGCACTACTGAGCCACATAAACTTGAATTTGGTGCGGTGTAACAACACATAGGGATAATAATTAGCACGGAAGTAATATTGCCGTCAAATTGATAATTTGCTGTCGTATTCAAGTTGTAACGCAAATTTGCAACTATAATTTAGGCTATTACATTGCTGGAATCACAATTTAAGTCAACACAAGATGCTCTCAGACAAGGAATTGTGTAAGTTCAAGGCTTTTTCATCCAAGAGTTCTCGTTTTTTCATACTAACAGATTTTCTTTTCTAGTCGACATCAACAAAAAAGCCGTCACTGAAGGGTTCAACATTAAGCCACGTGTTAGCTACAACACTGTTGGAGGTGTTAACGGTCCTCTTGTGATTTTAGAGAACGTGAAGTTCCCAAGATACAATGAGATTGTGAATTTGACATTGCCAGACGGTACCGTGAGAGCTGGTCAAGTTTTGGAAGTTAAGGGTGACAGAGCCATTGTTCAAGTTTTTGAAGGTACTTCTGGTATTGATGTGAAGAAGACTAGAGTTGAGTTTACTGGTCAAAACTTGAAGATTCCTGTCTCGGAAGACATGCTCGGTAGAGTGTTTGACGGTTCTGGTAGACCAATCGATAATGGTCCAAGAGTGTTTGCAGAAGACTATTTGGATATCAATGGTTCTCCAATCAATCCATTCGCGCGGATTTATCCTGAAGAAATGATTTCCACTGGTATTTCGGCCATTGACACCATGAATTCGATTGCCAGAGGTCAAAAGATTCCAATTTTCTCTGCTTCTGGTTTACCTCACAACGAGATTGCCGCACAAATTTGTAGGCAGGCTGGTCTTGTGAGACCAACTAAGGATGTTCATGATGGACATGAAGAAAATTTTTGTATTGTTTTCGCTGCCATGGGTGTTAACTTGGAGACTTCTAGATTCTTCAAGCAAGATTTCGAAGAGAATGGTTCTCTGGATAGAACCTCATTGTTCCTGAACTTGGCCAACGATCCAACTATTGAAAGAATCATTACCCCAAGATTGGCTTTGACTACAGCAGAATACCTTGCCTACCAAACTGAGAGACACGTTTTGACCATTTTGACTGATATGTCTTCTTATGCTGATGCTTTGAGAGAAGTTTCCGCCGCCAGAGAAGAAGTCCCAGGTAGAAGAGGTTACCCAGGTTACATGTACACTGATTTGTCCACCATTTACGAGAGAGCTGGTAGAGTTGAAGGCAGAAACGGATCTATTACTCAAATTCCAATTTTGACCATGCCTAACGATGATATTACTCACCCAATTCCTGATTTGACTGGTTATATTACTGAGGGACAAATTTCCGTTGACAGACAACTTTACAACAGAGGTGTTTACCCACCAATCAATGTGCTTCCATCTTTATCGAGATTGATGAAGAGTGCCATTGGTGAAGGCATGACCAGAAAGGACCATGGCGATGTTTCTAACCAGTTGTACGCCAAGTATGCAATTGGTAGAGATGCTGCTGCAATGAAGGCTGTGGTTGGTGAAGAGGCTCTGTCTACTGAAGACAAGCTCTCGCTGGAATTCTTGGAGAAGTTTGAAAAGACTTTCATTTCACAGGGTGCTTACGAAAACAGAACTATTTTTGAATCGCTTGACCAAGCTTGGTCCTTGTTGAGAATCTATCCAAAGGAGATGTTGAACAGAATTTCTCCAAAGATCTTAGCAGAATTTTACGATCGTGACAGGTCCACTGGCGAACAAGAATCTGATGCACCAGTGATCGAGGTCTGATTCTTTCTTCTAGAGTTTGCTTTATCAAAACCTTTTCAATTGTTTCACTTTTTCTGTTTTTTTCGAACTATTTGCAGTTGACTCTGCAAGTAATATTAGCAGGGACAATGAAGGGTTAAAATACACTTTTTTTTATAACTCCAAAACCTTCGTCTCTTTTCATCTTTTTGTAGTTGAATATCGATAATCAAGTGTTCTCAAGTTTTCTCAAGTGAGTATAGGAGAAGGGGTATAATATATATAGTTGAGAATTATTAAAAAATGTAGTTTTTCATAAGTGGACGAGTTCAATGATTAACATCTAACTTGATTGATTTGAGAGTGAAAAGGCAGACAAATGACCAAATCGCTGACCAAACTCGTGCTGATGACGGTTTCAGTCATTATCAGCTCTATAGAGCTTCTTTTACGAACTGAACTAATTTGTGGTGTACGGATGTACCGCTTATGCCAAATTCGCATGACGTAGTATGATAACGTTTTAATTTTTCTAGTCTCGCTGCCCCAGAATAAATAAAAAAAGTTGGAGAAACTGGTTTGAGGAGGGAGGCTGATTTTGCTCCAAACAAGTCAATTTGAAGTTGAGAGAAAACTGTCTTCGAGTATGGAGATTCTTGTGAGACAGCCGTCGTTTCAAAGAGTGCCAGTTGATGGCAGCCGGGTAACTGATCAGAAGATACAATCTCTTTTAGATCTTCCTCCAGAAATTCTATTCAAAGTGTTTAGGCTTGTGCCCAATGAACTAAAATTCACTTGTAAAACATGCTACATGTTGTACAATGAGAGATACTGTGAGAAATTGACTGAAGAGCTTGGAAATGACATTATTTACAACATTGCGATGTTCAATTTACCGTATTTGGTGGATTATATACGGTCGTTTGACTACTGGCGCAGACCTCTTCGTGAAATGGTAAGTAACCATTATCAACTCCCTGAATATGAGCCTGAGTTTTATATTAGACGTCAGATGAGTCCCAAAGAGGTTGTTCATTGCAAATACGTGAAAGACTCCTGGAAGTTGGTATATGGAATCTACAAAAACAGACGATTGTTCGTCGAATATCAGGACTACCAAATCGACGAGCCACAGTCACATTTGAGTGGAAGCATGTTGCATGTTAATAAGACTTATTTGGTGAAGTACAAAAAAACAATCCAGCTTTCTGCAGATCTTTACAATTTATCCTGTGGAATTATAGTGCAGAATGCACTTGGTCTTGGGAGCATGAACTTCAAAGTTAGAAGAACAGATACAAAAGAGGAGTTACTCAATTTTTACCCTCCAACCAACATCAACGAACTTGTTCCACATGGGAAGTTTGTCCTATTGGAATTGGGTGATTTCAATGTTTGTCGTAAGCCTTTGCAAGATCAAGGTGAAAACGAAGAGTCTGAAAAACTCATACAGGTAGACATAATCATGGAGGAAACAGGGCTTTACCTCAAATCTGGCTTCATCATTTGTTACATCGATGTGAATGCATATCCCAAGCAGATGCAGCGAGCCAATCCAGGAACAGGTGAAACAGAGCCAACAAAAGAGAGGGGTTGGATCGCATGGTCAATTGATAACCAACCTCCAACTCCTGAGGTTGTGGTTAACACATTACTGAAAAGACTGTACAAATCAATCAATCGTCTGGGTTTTTTGAAGCCAATACCATCACCTTTTCAGCGGATTGGAAGTTTCGCAGAAATTTCAAAACGACGCAGCTCTGTTACAAGCATGCCACGACGTGAAAGAAGAAGATTTGCTAGTGTGGTAGAGATGAGTCGACTTGGGGAAGATGGGCCGATAGCGGAACCTGATTACACCGGGACGTACTCAGAGGTGAGGTCCCATAATGACGAAGAAGAAGAGAACGATCAATTGTCTGCGGTAGACATTGAGAATTACAATCGCGAGTTTTTTTCTCCTTACAACGAGCAAAACGAACTTATAACAAGGACTTTTCGGTTTCGGACAGTGCTGGACCGACGCCAGCACGAGAAGTGGAATCTTTCCAGACGGCCCAGGAAGATAGATCCAGATGAGCCTTTGAAATGGAAGCTCACGACAATGTTTGAGTTGTAGGACAGCAAGGTAAGTAAAAAAAAAAAAAAGAATTTTTTCAACTAAAAAAAAAAAATGCAAAAAAATCTGATCACACCCAGGATCGAACTGGGGACCCTTGCCGTGTTAAGGCAATGCCATAACCAACTAGACCATGCGACCAGGAGTATAACTGTACACTATTTTTAAAGACTATGATAAAGGTAGTGAAAAATTGAACTTGGGATTATAGTATTAGGTCCATTTTAAAACCACATGATAAAGCTACTTAGACTAAACATGTGAAGATATCCTACTGATCATCTTGTGATCATACGTATGCAAACAATTAAGCACAATATCGCCACGTCATTGTTCCCGGCCATTGGCCCCCCTCCTCATCCTTCGATGTTCTCCCAAACGGAAAATTTTTTTATTTTTTTTTTTTTGCCGTCACGACAGAAAATGTACGAGTAAAAAAATCACAGAGCATTTACTTGAAGGGTCAGACCAAGATAGCATTGAACTTAATGGAAAAAGTTTACTAGACAGTTATAACACCAAACCCGACTTACCTGATTAGTACGCTTCAAGCTTCAACTGAATAAAGGAATTTGAAATTGAATTACGACAAAAATCATCAAAGCAAGCCGCACAATTCTTTAGACCATCCAATTGAACCCATCATTCATCGCATCTTCCTCCCTCTAAACCACCACAATTGATATCATCATTCCACAAATGACAACATCAGAATCTCTCTTTGAGACTAACTTCGCTTCAGAACCGGCAGCTCCGACCAGCTCCGACATTCTACCCACAGACGTGGATCTTGGTAAGCTTTTAATCACTTACAGAATTCTTGTGTCTAGAAAAGAGGCAGGTGCCATTATTGGCAAAAATGGAGATTGTATCACCAAGATCAGAGAAGAAACAAACATCAAGGCTGGTGTATCCAAAGTTGTTGAAGGTTGCATTGACCGTATTCTCACCATCACCGGTATCGTTGACAACGTTCCAGACTCGTTAGTGTTGTTTGCCAAAGCTGTGACTGAGTCCAATGTCCAGGCCGTGGCCACTGCTGCCGCCAATGGCACAGACCCAACTTCGCTTATCAGTTACAATTTCTTCCCTCTCAAGGCACTTTGTCCCGCTCCCTCGCCATCTGACCCAGCGTTTGCAGAAACTCTAAGTCTCAGATTGTTGATCCCACACTCGCAAATGGGAACCCTTATCGGAAAGGGAGGCGCAAGAATAAAGGCTATCCAAGAAAATTACAACGTCAAGATGGTGGCCTCGAAAGACTACCTGAGAAACTCGACTGAACGAATAGTCGAAGTTCAAGGAACTGCAGAAAGCTTGAAAGATGCGCTCACTATGATTTCTAGATGTCTTCTACATGATTACCATGGCGTTGTGGCCACCGTCTATTACTCACCCTCTCCAAGGAATCCTCCGTTCAGAGGAAACTCAAGATCCGAGCAACAGCCAAGATTGCCCAACGGTGGCAGCGACAAAGAAGTTACTGAAAAAACTAGTTTCCCAGGTGACTTTGTCGGTGCTCTTATTGGAAAAAGAGGTTCTAGAATTCAGGAAATAAGAAGAAACTCCAACTGTACAATTTCAATTGAAGCAGAAGACAATGAGGAAGGCCAGAGAGTTTTCACGTTGACTGGAATTCCTTCGAGTGTTGATAGAGCGTTGGCTGCGCTTTACTCGTATTTTGATAGAGAAAAACAGAGACGCGAGGAGCTCGTGCAAGAAGGACAATAAAAAACCATGTCTGCACTTCTCGAATTTGTCTCCAAACTGGACATTGACCATCATCATATATCCATTGACCGTCTTCCATCCCCTTTTTATCTTTTTTACAGAGACTGTTGGATTTCTTTTTTTTGTTTGATTAGCTTGATTTCTGTACACAAGTCTTGAGTGGTTGTGTGATTGTCTTTTTGGCCCAACAATATACGATAACCATTATGCTGTTCAACATAGTTTCACGAATTTGATCTGTTTTTTTTTGGCCTTTCACCCTCCCCTTCCCTTCCCTTTTCCATCCGTCAGATCTGATTTACCATTTGCGCCTTAGCTAAAGCTGTTATTATACGTACTTCCAAGTGAAAATATCAGTTTTCATCAAAATTTGTGCGAACAAACCTTACATTTCTCAAAAAAATAGCGATTAATCAAACGGAGAAGATATATTGAATTACTTTTATCGTTGGATTATTTAAGCAGTAGCCTCGACAGCAACCTCCTCGGTTTCCTCAGCAACTGGCTTGTAGTCAGTGACGTATGGCTCAGCAACAGCCTCGTCCTCCTTAGGGTCCAAGACCTTAACGTAATCTGGAAGAGCCTTTGGACCCTTTCTGTTGGTAGCTGGGTCCTTCATGATCTTGACCTTGATACCAAGGACACCTTGTCTGAGCAAAACGTGTCTGGTGGCAACGTCAATGAAGTCGTTGACTGGTTGACCAGAGTGGATCATGAAACCGTCACCGAACTTCATGGACTTAGCTCTGGCACCCTTGGACTTACCAGAGATGACAACCTCGACACCCTTAGCACCAGACTCCATAACGTATCTGATAACACCGTAAGCGGCTCTTCTGACGGCAAGACCGTTCAAAAGCTTGTACTTGAGGGACTCACATTGAGTGACAGCGGAAAGACCTCTGTCTTGAACTCTTTCAGCGTAGAGGACAAGGGACTCTGGAGCAAACTTGAATCTCTTTTGGATCAAAGAAGTGAGCTCCTTGATTCTTCTACCCTTCTCACCCAAAACTCTTTGGGTGTTGGTAGCAGAGATGATAACCTCGGTCTTGGTTGGGGTGATTCTAACCTCAACACCAGCGTAACCTTCTTCAGGAAGTTCTCTGGTGAAGAATTCGTTGAGTTCGGCGTAGAAAACACCGTCAGCGACAAGCTTTCTCTTCTTGGAAAAGTTGGCAACCATTTTGATATATGTTGGATTGGATGAGGTCCTAATGAATTTGTTAACGTTTGGTTAGTAGGAAAGAACGAAATATTATTTTTCACTGTGGTGACAGAGCCTCAAGCTCGGACACCAAGAGGTTTGCCAAAAATTTTTCATTGATGTGTGGATGTGCGAGACCCAACCAATTGAGGGTTTTAAAAAGTGATTAAATCACGTGATCCGTTTGAAAAAACCCTTTCGCGAACAAGATGCATCGCCACATACACTTGCCACATACACTTGCCACACGCACTTGCCACTAGGCTCGCCAAGACTTCCCTATTTATTCAGAAACATATCAGTGTGGGTGTACACACGAGAACTATTGTGCAAAATATTGTAAGCGAATGTACCTGGAACGGTTTCTGCATTTGTAGCCGGGAGATCCAATTAACACAACACGACGCGAAAAGCAGCAGCTAAGATCGTCCTCGGCCCGCGGTGCAGAATCTGCTTCCCCTGGGTTGACTGAGGCGGAGCTCCGAATGAACCATCATCCTACTGATATACCGTCCACCAGTCCCGACAAGAAGTCTCCACAGTCTTCAAAGGAGGCGGTTAGCTGGGGAGCATGACCATAGTTCCCAAGGAAGCTTGAGTCCCGCCTTGCTGGTCATCGCTCAATCTGATTGGTATTTGATCCGTAGAGGTGTCGCGCCGTCAGGGCTGTGCATTTTGCGTACGTAAGCGGCATTAGCGTATGAAACATGTTTCGCGGTGGCTCAACAGGAAGTCAACTCAGTTGGACAGACGTTGGAAAACAGGGGCTCTCGAGATTTGATTGGGTGGGTCGCATTGTTGTTGTTGTAAAGTAAACAAACAAATAGTCAAAAAGGGCCGGAAGGATACAGCTGGCAAGACCGGCTTAACAGAGCAATGGACAGCAGGATGACGCAGACCCAGATAACGTTTAACGTGAGTGACTACTACGAAATTAAAGACATCGTGGGAGAAGGTGCGTATGGAATCGTGTGTTCGGCAATTTACAAACCCTCACAGCAGAAGGTTGCAATCAAAAAAATTCAACCTTTCGAACGGACAATGTTTTGTTTGCGTACTTTGAGAGAACTCAAACTACTCAAACATTTCAACCACGAAAACATTATCGGAATTCTTGATATTCAAATTCCTTACAATTTTGAGAGTTTCAATGAAGTCTATCTCATTCAAGAACTTATGGAAACGGATCTCCATCGAGTTATCAGAACACAGTCACTTAGTGACAACCACTGTCAATATTTTGTCTATCAGACTTTGCGTGCACTTAAGGCATTGCATTCGGCAAATGTTCTCCACAGAGACTTAAAACCATCGAATTTGCTGTTGAACTCCAACTGTGACCTTAAAATCTGTGATTTTGGACTTGCTCGGTCCGTCGCGTCCCAGGAGGACAATTTCGGTTTCATGACTGAGTATGTGGCCACGCGTTGGTACCGCGCCCCGGAGATCATGCTCACCTTCCAAGAGTATACCACTGCAATCGATGTGTGGTCTGTCGGCTGTATCCTGGCAGAAATGCTTTCCGGAAAGCCTCTGTTCCCAGGAACAGACTATCATAACCAATTGTGGTTAATCATCGATGTTCTCGGCACTCCGCTCATGGAAGATTACAATTCCATCAAGTCGAAAAGAGCGAAAGAGTACATCAGAACGCTACCATTTAGAAAGAAACGCAATTTTGCCGAACTTTTCCCCAATGCAAACGCGGACGCTGTGGATTTGCTCGAGAAACTGCTGACTTTCAATCCAAAAAAGAGACTCACGGTCGAACAGGCTTTGGATCATCCTTATGTTGCATTCTATCACGAGCCTAACGATGAGCCTGTCGCAGACAAAATCCCTGACGACTTTTTTGATTTTGATAAAAGAAAAGACGACTTGACTCTATTGGAGCTCAAGAAGATGCTTTACGATGAGATCATGGAGCCTCTTCGATATGAATAGCGTTCATACAAACCTGCATAATTCTCACTATTCCTGCTTTCTTTCATCCGCATTCGTCATAAAACTCTATAATATGCTTTTTTTACATCGCAAAGGATAAAGCTGTGCGTTAGATAAATCTATTCAGCCTTGAGAGCCAAGTGAGTCAGTTTCGAGTCAATCGCGAGATACCCTATGATCAGTGGTACACAAGTGACGAGTTTACTATTGATTGACACCCTTCCGTCGAACCTGTGATTCCATATAGTTGTATTTGGTATCAAAAAAATTTCAACTTTTCGTGCTCATTCATTCATATACTGGGAAAATTTTGTAGAAAAACTGGGGTATATTCAGAATCATTCAAACTTTTCGAACAGCACAATCCTTGTACTTCCTTCTGATTCCCCTCATTTGAATGGATCAGAAAAGTCAGTCCAGTATTCTTGTACGACTCCCATTGGAAATATGGGCTCTCGTATCGCTGCATACATCGGGAGACGATGTTCAGCATCTAATGCAAACCTGTCGAGTACTCCACAGTATTCTCAAATCAGACCTTATTTGGAGACCAAAAGTACACCAAAGGTGGTTCGATATCATCACTGATACAGAATCTGATTATTACGATCTCTACCGTACTCAAAGGGGGCACGATATTCACGTCAGTCGGTTTATAGACAACGTCTCTAGTATGACGGGGCCACAAGTGTTCAGAGAAGTATGTTCACTAATAGATCGAAAATCCCTTTACATACCAGAGCTAGTTCGCATTTGCAATCATTTGAACTCTTTATCCAAGAACGATCAAACTTGTTTCACAATGGACATTTGGAAAACTAATGCAACATCAAGACTCACATCTCTCCGCAGAATATACATAGCCAGTCAGCTTTTGGATGCCATGAGACAGAGAGAAGTTTTCACCGCCATCTATAATCACATGATATGCAAACAGAAGCCCAAGAATACCGAAAGCTTGCTTTTGAAACTGAGTATGGTGGACCCAAGTTGGTATGAGTTCACTCATTGTCGAGCCAGGGTAATCGACAAAGCTGCCTCGATCTTCAAGAATCAAGAACCAACGATGGATGAGCCGTTGGTTCGTAAAGTTCAGCGACTCTTCCGCGTTCTAGTGCGATGTCTTGATGATGAGGCAGCTCCAGTGAATCCAAGATCTGTATTTACAGACACATGTCCCGAATGCTTGGAAGACTTGCTTCTTTTACGGTGTTATGGGGGTGATTCTAAAGGAACTCCATTGATTTTGGCTGCTATGGTGCAAAATCTTTGTGAAATAGTTGGTTTGCCTACCAAACAGTTCCGACATTATGTCCACGTGAAAGATGACTCCAATCCCGAATGCAGTGGGCTGCTAATGTTTGATAGAAGTGGGAAGGTTAATTTTTCACAGACTCAAAATAATACTCTCGATGAGAACGATCCATCGCTTTCCTGGATAATCGATCAGTTTTTGTGTTTTTCTGCTCCAAGTAGAGTCAACGATTTTCATAAAAACCCCACAATTTTACATCCTACAATCCGGTTAGGCTTTGGGGATTCTTTATTTGTGCGCAAGTCGTTTGAGGATCGGCTAAAATACTATCAAGGACAAATTTTAGGCACTTGTTATGTCACACCACTGGTGGTAGAAATCTTTAGAGAGTTCCGTCGAGTTTACAATGCTGGCAGTACTGACTTCGAGTTGTTTGCTGATCTTGTCTTGAGCTACGAGCTGCCTTTCCTGGGTATCATGTTGGTCCATCTGTTCAAAGATGTTCCAAAATTGGGAAAACTTTCTTCAGCCTTGCAAAAGACAATAAGTAAGGATGGAATCAGTTTGAGGCCAAAAAGACGTATATTCGAGATCGAAGACATAATCTCGTTGCAAAAGTCTGATTGCCATGTACCAGGAACCATAATGTACGCAAGAACAAAAAGGGTGTACGTGATAATCATTGGAATAATCCCGGACAGTAAGAGTATACTCTGTTTTGGGCTCGACTCGTTGAAATACATTATACACCAAGACCATTTGGACTGTACCTCAGAGATTCCCGACGAGATCATCCTCAAGTTTGCAGGTTTTGATCAACTTGGGGCATGGTTCAGTTATTTTGATTGGGATCTGAGACGATTCATGCCTCTTGAGCTTTCTTAAATTGATGGTTCACGAGAAATATGTACATTATTAATATTTAATCAAAGAAACTGCATCCTTTGGCATTTTTGATGCTTTTGAAGTAAAACGTGCGTATGGGGTGTATCTGAGTGGAAGCAATTTGTCTAGCACTAGATTCTGGATTAACGAATAAAGATTCGAACTGATCCAGTAAATCGTTAATGCGGCTGGTGCCTGGGTAGACAAAACCACCAAGAATGCGATCGAAGCTCTTGAAAGATTGATCACAGTGTCGAATGCAGTGGGTCTCAAAGCATTCCTAACACCACGGGTCGTAAGTTTCATCAAATCAGCCGTTTTGAAGTTCCATTCGGCATTCGTCAGCGCTGTAACACCCAACAAAATAGGAAGCACAACATAAGGGTCACTTAATGCCAGATCATGAAGATGACCTATTCCGTCTGTAGTGAGAGTAGGATCGATCGGTTTGGTCCCAATATTTGACCATCCCGTCAAGATACGGAAAATATATGACATGGACATCCACAACGGGATTTGAAGTGCTGGAAGAACCATGAACTTCCACGTTTGACATCCATTTTCTTTAAAGATTTTCCTTTGTCGCTTCATTTTCTCTTTGGAAGCTAGTACTATGATTTTGTCAGCAGTAAGTTGTTCTGTTTCTGTCTTGACCGGTGCAGCTGCCTTTGGATTACGCAGTCTTTTGAGTTGTTCTGTTTGGGCGTTGGCTGCTAGTTTGACTTTGAGGATCGGTGAGATGGCACTCACAATTGGCCGTAGTTCATTTTGTTTCTGTAAACCTTTTCTCTGGTAAACTGCCAAAGGAAGCGTCACCATCGTACGCACTGAAAAGGTCACCAACGGAATCAACCCCCACCACGGTATCCCTGTTTCTGCCCGTAAAAGTTGTAAGAAACCAGCACCATCTTGGAGCACCTCAACCACAGGCTCAAATGAAAAATGTCTGTAACCGAGCCTTAAATGCTGTTTCGAGAGTCTGCCAGGTCCAAAAACTGCCCTTCTGGATATCACGTTAAGCACCATTGCTCTCTATCAAAGACGACGTTTTCACAGTACTAATTGATAGGCAACTGCAACCAATAAATTATCCAAGCTTGGACTCAAATCAACTCGGTTCAGTATCTTTTTCCAAGTGATGAAAATAACCCTTACACCAGAAGCTCAAAGCGTACATTTAGATTTATTTCCAACATCAACTTTACAATATTTGTTCGACCTATAAACGATCTGAAAAACACCACAGCAATTCATCTCCCCGCAAGAATAGAGTCGCCTACGGTAATGTCGGGTATTAAGAGAGGCAGACCAGTTCCGAAACTGAATAGAGCTTGCATGCTCTGCGGTCTTGTTCAGTCGATGAACGTAAGGATCTTTTTATCTCATACTTTGGTGTATACACAATACTAACACTATCGTTCAGCAATTCAGAAATGATGGTTGTCCAAACTGCGAGTCAGTTCTACACTTCGCCGATAATGATGACTTAGTTAGAGAGTGTACATCGCCAACCTTCGAGGGACTTGTGGCGACAGGAGGGGCGGAGGGTTCCTGGGTGGCAAGATGGCTCCGTATTGAGAATTTTGTGCCAGGACTCTATGCTGTCAGAGTGGTTGGTAAGCTTCCAGATGATGTGAGGAGCGACCTGTACTCACAGGGTATTGAATATCGTCCAAGAGATGGTAGTGTTCTGGATTAAGCGGCGAGTTTGGAGGGGAGTTTCTCCAAAGTTGGCCGTGTCACATGAGCATGATACTTTCTGATGTGTTTTCTTTGGACTTTGGTTGGTACACCAAGGTCATTTGTACAAATATACTGCGACGGTCTTCTTTACAAGGGTCCTTTCGCTTATTACGTAATCGCTTATCGAATCATTTTTTTTGGTCTGTCAGGGTGTGAAGGATCAGGGAACACCACTAGCACCGATAGAGTACTGGACACAGCGATCGAACGAGGAGCAAATCGTTCACAAGTGTTCCTTAGTAACTGAGTTCCAATTTTTTCGCTCTTCAGTTTCAAACTGTTAGTCTTAAGCGAAAAAAAGAGTTTCACGAGCAAATCGCCAGTAATTCGCATTCAAGTTGAATCAACCGGCATCACATAATATAAGCTACGCCTTTGAGTTGTCAGAAGGTATTTGACTAACTATAGATTCCATTTGTTGATAACCTGAAAGCTACTGATTTTAATGATTTACTCACGTTGAGCGAGACGATGAGTATGAGGATGAGAATATACTCAATCGACAGTTTCAACCGATCAAATACAGTCACGCACTTGATTGGCTCCGCTCGTTGTTGATTGCTCAGCAATTGGCCAACAGGGCCTTTTATTAGAACACTCAGGCATGACTCACTTGGCTTGCCATGCGATCATCCTCTACTTACTCCAATTTAGCTGTCAACTGCTCAGCAAATGCGGACAGCTCGGTCATGTTAGCATCTTTTGAAGGCCAGCCGACACCGAGACCGGTTTGCTGGTCTCTCTTTGGAATCAAATGGAAATGAACATGATCAACAATCTGATGAGCAATTCTTCCGTTATTTTGCAGAATGTTGTAGCCGTCTCCTTCAGGAGAATCAATCACCAAGTCCAATGCCTTGACTAACTTCTTGGTCACTGGCAAAATATCTGCCAAGTACTCATCTGGAATATTGTGCAACTTGGCTCCGTGGTATTTTGGAATCACAAGCAGGTGGCCTTTGGCAGTTGGTTGGATGTCCAAGAAGGAGTAGGAGTATTTGGTTTCAATGAGTTTGAAAGAGGGAATTTCGCCTGAAGAGTTAGTATATGCAGAAATGACGAGGAACTGACAAGAGAATGACAATAATTTTGGGAGGAGGAACGTATCAAAGAGTCTCAATCAAATGACTCATCAGAAAATTTCCATCAAGCGAACCTTCATCGAGTGACTTCGATTCACTTGAATTCACTCCACATCCACATAGTTGACGTAGGTTATTCACTAATTCAATCCCCAGTATGTACCTTGCTTACCCTTGATGATTTTGCAGAAAACGCAGGAAGCTTCGTGTGCCACGGACATTGTCAATTGATGATGATGAAGGAAAAGAAGATGAATAACGGAGAATGAAATGGAGAATGACGTTGATCGATTGATTTATCTTGCTAAAACAGAATAAACTTTTGGAACAATTGGATGTTGTACACGACCTTTTAAGAACTTATCATACAAAAATCATCATTCAAGTTGATCGATCCATAAGCTACTTGTTTTGGTACAAATACAGCTCAAAATGATATCGTGAGGTGATAAGTCCAGAAAGATGTTGAGAACATCAATTCTTGATTTGAACTAATTTGGCTCAAATTTGCATCCTCACTCACGCCTCGCCCGACTCGCACGACTCGCTTCGTCCGGTCTGCTTGTTGTTCGCTTTAAAAACCAATCATGGAACTGAACTGCCTTAATCCAACATTGGCAATCATTTGGAAACCCTGCGCACCAAATGGGAAGTAACTCAAAGTATAGTACAAAACGGCAAATATTTCAACCACTCCAGTGATCAAAGTCAAAATAATGGACTTGAGAATCGCCGCACTATACAGCGTGCTGAGGACACTTCCAAAAAACACCACTGTAAACGGAAGTCTCTCTTTAGAGATCAAATGCTTGCAGTAATCGACTGGTCCTTGTAAACAACCAAAACTGACGACAAACAAAATAGATCCCAAAGTCCAAAGCATAGCAAATTTACGTGGTTTCAAAGTCAAAACAGGAAACAAAACCACGCCTAGTGTAAAACAAATGATGGAACCTGCAATACAACAAAAAAAACATATAAGTCTTTCAAAACGAGACAACTGAAACCAAGAAGGTTCCGATTGAGCGTCTAAATCTTGACTGCTGAAAGGTAAAACGTTGTATGCATCATTATAACCTTTTTGAACTTTATCTGAGAATGATGTGAAGAATGATTTTGCTGTATTTGCCACTGCTTCGGCTGGATTCCCGCTAGATCCTTCCATACTTGAGGGGGTTGCTCTTGTTGTTCTCCAATTAGAGAGAAACTCGGCATTGTTTTCGGACATTGTGTAAGGCGGTTTGACAGAGCTTTTTCAGTACTTATTTATGTTGATAATTGATTACAAGCTGGTTTAGTTTTTTTTGCCTTGTTATTTTTGCGTTGAAAAATATCCGGTATTCTCAAAAAGGGATTTGATGGAGAAATGAACGAGTATTAAAAAGTGATTATTTGCAAATCGGAAACCAACAGAATGCCATTCAACACCGTTCATCATCGATGACCAAAATTTAATGATATCATAAAGTACATCATAGAAACACGAATGAAGCGATCTAGGAGTCGCTTTGGTCGTCATTGTTACATGGTGTTCACATGATTAGTAGTTCTGTCTTCCGGAGGTCATATGAGCCATCGCTTACTGTGTCGGTCAGTAACTTGAGGAGGTAAATGAGCTTGAAATTTTCTTCAATCACCAATGATCGTTTTTGACCAGAAACTCGATCAGGAAGCCGGGTCCGCATAGTTTTTATATGGGTTGAATGAAGCCTTCGCCTCGTGAATTTTTTGAGATTTCCAATTTTGACGAGGCTTTACTACTCATTACTTGCCATTTCCGATTACATTCAGTCTTGACTTGAACGACTGGCTTCGCTCGTCGTTCACTCGTCGTTCGTAGTAATCAAAGTCATATCGTAGTTCACAGCGAGGCATACAGAGCAAAAAGGGAATTGAACCAATAAAAAGAGGGAAGGAAAAGCATTGCATCACAGCATCATAAAAGCATCGGACAGCGCATGAATTGTTTCTGTTTTATATGAATTAGTTGGTCAGAATGGACTCTTGAAATCCCAGCTTTCTACAGCATTAGATGGGCCAGCAGAGTTTTCAACACCATCACCAGGTTCTATTTCACGGAAATATGAAGTCAAATCCTGTGTAGCGTAGTCGGTGCCGGCCGGCTGCTGTGGCTGTGGTTGCGGCTGCGCAGCTTGGTTTGGACTATCAAAAGTAAATTCAAATGGACTATTTGTCGCCGGATTTGAAAGACTATTGACGTTTGCACCACTAGCAGAGGTGTTGGGTGTGAAGTCAGCCAAATTGCTATTGATTGGAAGTTGTTTCACGTTGTCACCTTCGCCTTCACCTTCATCAACAGACAATTGCTGAATTTTTTCCTCCAGCAAGGCTAGTCGCTCGTCCTGGCTGCTTGATATCTCTTGAAGATATCCAATATAATCTATCGATCTGGTTAAAATAGTACTTTTGTTGGCTTTGATTTCCTTGCTTGCACTTCCTTTAGACTTGCTGAAGTCATACAACAGAGTAGGAGGAACCAACATTCCAAGTTCTTTGATTTTCTCTTTAATCAAGTCCCGTCTTCTGCGCTCCACGGCGTTATGTAGTTCTCTACGGCGGTTCAACTTGGATTCTTTGCTCATGGCGTTTTTCGGGTTCATGTGAGACCCCACAGAGGCAGGAGAACCTATGGATTTGAACGAAGGAGAATTCATTGGTGATTTCAAGTATGACTCATTAAAACTGCTCCCTTGGTAGGATCCGTATGGCGAGTCAAGATATCCATCATATGTGGAGGCAGGAGAAATAAGATTGTTCAATGAAGTGCCCAGTTGGGATCCGTAGCTTTTTCCACCTTGGTTGCTGATGCTGTTAGATCTTTGATTGTGAATTGAGGATGATAATGATGGTTTTATTCTAGGCGAAGCATATTGTAAATTATAGCTTCCACCCACACTCGTTGAACGTTCTGTTGGAACACCTTGTGGACTCATAAAGCTCTCTTGAAATTCGTCGGGGTTGAATTTTAGACTGTTTCGGCGCACTCCAGCATACTTTTCAACAACTCCGAGGTCTTCCGCAGGGTCGATACTGAGGATTGGGTTGGCATTTTTGTCGGCTGGTGTGAACGTTGGTTTTGCTGAGTAATCGAAGTCAAGATTTGTGAAACCAAACTGCGATTTTGAATCGCCGTTAGTCGTCTGCTCTATTGTTGTGTTGAGCTTGTTGTTGATTACTGGTTGCCCTAAACTTTCGACAAATTGGTCAAGTTGGTCTATTTGGCCAAAAGAATTGAGATAGCTGTCAGTTTCCCCGCTTTCCAAGTTTCCCGTATTACCCGAGTGAGTTGTAGGCCCTGAATGTTCAGATGGCGACTTGTAAGACCCCAACACAGGGTTTGGGGCCTCTTTATCGGCTAGAAAATCAAAAGTGTCCATGCGATATTAGCCACGTTGGCGAGTTTCAAAATCGAATCAATGCGCCAGTTTCACTCACCCTTTCACAGGCGATAGCGATATTGGGTTCAGTCTTTGTCAAATGAAGTACTCCGTGTACTGCTGTTGATAGAGTCACCCAGCTAGATAATTTGAAATATATCGACAGTTTGCGGGCTACGCGTGAGTTTTTGTTGAGTAGGCAATGCACACAGCCTTTAGTGATAAATTTTTAACACAATTGGCTATTCGAATGCAATCAGTAATCTGTTACACAGTCGACGAGCCTAGCTTTACATACAAACGCAACTACAACTTTAATTTTTCTTTTATTCACCCAGAAAAAAATGATTATTTTTTTAAGAGAAAAAAAGCCTTGCCGGTTTATTATAATACAAAACTGTGGCGGTGCAATACGGTGGCGGTGACGCGAGGTACCGATAACCGATCTACGGCCCGGCCGCACACGTTGGGGCGCCGCAGTGCTCGCTAAATATAACTATAGCTATGCCTGATTGAAGTTTTCTTGGGGTCCAAAAACGTTTGCCCCGGTGTTCGCCCCTCTTGGACTCCCTGCAACGTTTCTTCTGGAACTTCAGTTGCACCTTCCCTTGGATCTCTGAATGGACTATCGCTAGCCGCTGACCCTGATATGGCAATTTCTCCCCGTGACAACGGGCGCGCTTGTTCTAACCTGCCAAAATATAATGGAGTTTCTTCGGGAGTCGGGGGATCCACAAAACCCGCTTGCGTTTCTGATAGCGTCCGCGAATGTAAAGAAGAAATTTGCAGTCGCCGCGCGACATGAGAGCTCGGTCGCGATGGCCGCGCGGCCGTGTCAGCCGCGATGACAGGCGAGTTTGTCATTTGGAGAACAGGAGAAGAAAGTGCGCTTCCGTACGAACTCGAGCGTGACATACTGACACGACGAGAACGCGAACTAATGGACAGTCGGCGCAAAGCTTCTGCAACACTACTGTACCGGTTGCTGCTGTTCCGGTTTTCAGAACTGATGTCAATGGGACTCTCCGGCTGTGACCTCGTGCCCCAGTCAACTTCGTTAGGCTGCAATTTTGGCGTGGTAAAGCTTGAAGAGGGAGTATGGCCTAATAAACGCGGGGTTGTAGGTGAGTTCGCGGTAGGACCTCCCGCAGGGGGAGTCGCGGGGAGTCGCGACTCAGGTTTTTTCTGTAGGGATTCCGTGCCCGTATTGAGACCTGGGCCTGCACTGCCAACTGAGAAACCAGACGAGCCTTTGCCCAGATCAACAAGCGTTGCCTCTGTTCCTCTTTGGTAGTATTTCATTGGCATCTTTGGAGACTCAGCAATGGCCTTCACTGGCTCATCGTCGTACGCTTCGTAAATTCGTAGTAAATCCTCAGCCTCAGGAGCTGCCTTCGAGACAGGAAATCTCTCAGATTGTCGCGACAAACTGAGCTCTTTCTCCCTTGCTCGGAGTACAGTGTCCACGTTGGCACATTTTAATATCCGTGAATAGACTGAATTGCGCTCAATATCTGATTGTAGATCAGGAAAGCTAGTTTTCAATGTGATACAAAGACAACTGTATGGCACAACAACATTTCTAGCGTCCTCCTTAGGTGTTCTCTCCCCGCTGAAAAATAAAAATGGTCCTGTGTTCCTTCTTTTTGAACTCCTATTTTCAGCTGGTGCAAAGGTGGTTTGGGCACATCCTCGCTGTCGGGAATTTTCTACATCGTCTATATCATCTCTCAAAGACACTGTTTCTGCAGCATTTTCACCAGCATTAAGCATCTTGTGTCATCTTGAAATGGCATGAGTTGTTTCTTTCCCGCATTCTGAGTTTCGTAGTTGTATATATATAAATATATATATATATTTTCAGTTCACTGTAGTTTCCAATTCAGGTTGTTTCTGCATTGGCAACTTTTTTTGATTTGACTCGCACCGATGCCTGTGTTCTTTTCTGTATCTCGGACAGTTCTTCAACAGCGAGACAGATATCAGATGGTCACATAGGATTCACGCACGGTTGATCGTTCTAAGTTGTGGTGTAGAGGTGTTGTCAATTTTCTTTATTGTGTCTAACACGACTTGGAAACACGGGCCAAAAACAAGAAAAAAAGATATACACAATTTGTTGATCTAGTATTGATATGCGTTTGTTTTCTACACTATTTCTTGACTGATACACTAACAGCAATTGCACGTGTTGAGCACATATTCTCTCACTGATTGCTCAATTGTGTGTCACGTGTGTGTTGACGAGATGAGTCGAGGACGCCGAGGCAGGCCACCATTGAAAGGAGGGGCAAGAAGTCGATTTGATGATGGTTCCTTACTTGTTAGAAAATATGATGGTGATTTTGAAGAGACTGTGCGAGTGCGGGCAGAAGCAGATGACGCTTTGGAGTTATCGAAACCCAGAGAGGAACGCCATTATAGTGAGTTTTACCCTGATTTGAGCGAAGATAAGCCTCTTCCAGTACTGATTTTGGAGGGACAAGAAGACCATGACCAACAAGCACGACCCAGAAACATTGATCAAGATGCCTTGGACCATAGAGAAAGACAACAGTGTAGGGACGTACGAATTTTGTCGCGTTTGAAGAGGCCTTCGTATCGAGAGATTCAGCACGAGGTGTATGATGAGGATCAATCCAAGACAGAATTGAAGAAACATTGTATGCAATTGGGTTACCACAAACATCGCAACCGAAGACAATGTACCAATGAAACGTATTTCAGATCTAACAGTGTTGGAAATGGACTTGTTAAAAATTTATTGAGCTACAATGACAAATTTCAAGTTTTGTATGACATGGATGAACAAGACAGTCTGTTTGTGAATCATATCAATAATGAGAGAAGAAAGAACGGGATTTCCGATATAAGTTTTGAAATTTTCGAGGTGATCATCACGTTCTTGGAAATTCAATGGTATTTTGTCGAGAAATTACTTCCCCCAAGACCCAAAAATCAGTATGTCTCAGATGAAAGAGCCATGATTCAAGCATCTATTTATGGTTCTGATGACGGCACTGGCGCCGCTCCGGAGGAAGATCAATGTTGCGCGGTTTGCAACAGAAATGAGTGCGATTCGTCGAACGCAATTGTGTTTTGCGAAGGTTGTGACATCGCGGTTCATCAGGAGTGTTATGGAGTCGCTTTCATTCCTGAAGGTCCGTGGTTATGTCGTCGTTGTCTCACGTCTCGAAATCAGCATAACAGGTGTCTGTTTTGTCCCAGCACGACGGGTGCTTTCAAACAGACAGATAACGGCTATTGGGGTCACGTGATTTGCACATTGTGGATCAATGAGCTTTATTTTGCAAATCCGATTTACATGGAGCCAATAGAGGGGATCCATAACATTCCGAAAAGCAGGTGGAAACTCACATGTTACATTTGTCGACAGAGAGTTGGAGCGTGTATCCAGTGTCGGAAAAACAGCTGTTCTACTGCATATCATGCTACGTGCGCAAGACGAGCAGATCTATGTATGGAACTGAAGAATGGAATACAAGGAGCGATCAACGACAAAAGCTCGGTTGTATCGTATTGTGACAAGCACTCCCCAAAAAATTGGAGTCTGACACATGACACGAAGTTGGGAATCAAGAAAACTAGGCTCTATTATTCTTCGTCTAGAAAATCACAATTACCCAAGCTTTCAAACAAAATTTTGATTTCCAGACAGAAGAAGAAGGAGCTCAAGGAAACGAGGAATGACCTTTTCAGATGGAAAACTTCAGCAGGTTCACCAATTGCTCCGAACATCTTTGTGACCCACTTCGAGCAGTTTTTGAAAAAGGAGAAAATTGCCATCGAAGGTCATCAGAGCTTGTTTATTGAGATATGTCAGTATTGGACTTTGAAAAGAGACTTGAAAAGAGCTCCTTTAATCAAAAGACTTGATGCGACAAACTTTGGCGGACTAACAGGTGAAGAAATTGATGAAAGATTGGATATTTTGGGACTTATCAAACTGGATGTCTCGAAATTGATTGATATATCAGATACTGCATTGAAGAAAGCAAAGGTTAACTTGGAATCAACTGAAAGTTTGTTGGAGCAACTTAATATGTTTTACTTCCCGATGCAGTTTCTAATCAATGAGCTATTTGAACAGTTAGTGAGACACGACAAGTATGGTGTCACCCACAATATGTTGATACATGACAGAGATATAGTAAGCATAGAGGCAATAGAGCAGCGAGTGAAATCTCATGAATACGAGACTGTTTCACAGTTGATGGAGGACATTTCTAATTTGGATGAATATGTGGTTTCTTCTGGTCAATTCGATCGGAATAGTGGAATCTACAAGTATTTCAAAACTCACTGGCGAAGAATCCGTACTCAGTTATTTGAGAAGTTTTCTTGTCTTGAACAGATGGTTTTGACTGGGGAGATTCAGTCAGTTTTTGATCAATTCAGCCGTGATGGGTTGGATATACAAGAGGGGGAAGGCGGTGGTGGCGATGGTATTGATAATGATGATGAGAAGAAGCAGGTCAAGTTTGAGACGTTAAAGAGAAAACGTCCACCAATTTTACAAAAGCAACATCATACGAGATCGAAACAGAGTAATGGGGTGAACGGTGCGGCTGGTACAAACGGTACAACTGGTAATGCTGAAAAAGTCATTGAACCCTCCAAGAGGAGGACAAGAAGGCGCTAGGTAACGGGCATGAAGTGGAAGAGGATCGCGGTGGGCAATAGCTCATTAGTTTAGTTGTCAAAGATTAGTTCCTAACTAGTAGTTGCTTACCTGTTCGCAAATGACTCGCTAAGCTCGTCATTTGTGACTACGTTCGATGAAAGAATTTCAAATCTTCAATATACTAAGATTATGAAAAATCAAGAATTGACAGGGAGTATTCGATTAAACTCAACACATTAAGCCCTTTTCAAACAAACAAAAACGACATGAAAGGAGATAGACGAGAAAAGAAAAACAGCAACAATAAATTAAGCCATAGACTTACAACTTGTCGTAGTATTCTTCGTAACCTGGAACATCCTCCTTCATACCTCTTCTCTTTCTGGTGTTGGCAACAATGTCACCTGGCTTGGTGGCCTTGTCGGTTGGGTCACCGTTCATGGTAGCCCAATGGTCAAAGATCATTTGTGGGAAAGCTTGACCAGCGGTAGCTTGTCTCAATTCACCAGTGAAACCGAAGGACTCGTTAACTGGCAAGTAAGCCTTGACAGTGAACATTGGAGTACCTGGTCTTTGCTCTTCAGAGATAACTTGACCTCTCTTCTTGTTCAAGACAGAGTAAATACCACCGATAGCGTTTTCTGGACATTGAACTTCAACCAAGAAGACAGGCTCTTGGATTCTTGGCTCAGCCAAAAGCATAGCAGCAAAGGTAGCTCTTCTCATGGTTGGCATGATTTGACCAGCACCTCTGTGGATAGCATCAGCATGCAAGGTAACATCCATGATGTTGAATCTAACACCTCTGAGAGCCTCACCAACGATTGGACCTTCCTTAGTAGCCCATTGGAAACCGGCGTTAACGTGATCCTTGATTTCAAGCAAGTACTGGACGGCCTTGGTTTGGTCGACAACAACGTTTGGACCTTGACCATCTGGACCGAAACACCAGATCTTTCTGGCGTCAGTGACATCCCAGCCGTACTCATCAGCCATCAATCTAGCTCTGAGCTTGACATCGTCTCTGGCGTTGATCTTACCGGTTTCAATAGCACCGGAACATTCCTCGTCAATTGGCTCAGCCTTCAAGTAAATTCTGTTATGCTTGTTTGGAGACTTAGACAAAGCAACGATTCTAGACTCAGCCTCAACGGTTTCTCTGTAAGCAACAACTGGTGGAGAAATCTTCAATGGGATACCAGCGTGGTCGTTCTCCAAGTCTTGCAAACAAATTTCCAAGTGCAATTCACCAGTAGCAGCAACAATGTGCTCACCGGATTCGGACATGTAAGTCAAAACACATGGGTCAGACTTGGACAATCTCTTCAAACCTTCAACAAGCTTTGGAAGATCGTTACCGTTCTTGACCTCAACAGCGACTTGCACGACGGGAGAGACAGAGAACTTCATAACCTTCATGTTGTGAGAAGCCTCGTTGGTGGTCAAAGTACCAGACTTGAGCAAGAACTGGTCAATACCAACCAAACCGATAATGTTACCGGCTGGACAGTCGTCGATTTGCTCAACGTTTCTACCCATCATCAAGACGGTTCTTTGAATAGTCTTGACGAAAAGATCCTCCTTCTTACCTGGAACGTAGTTTGGACCTTGAATTCTAACCTTCATACCGGACTTGACAGTACCGGCGAAAACTCTACCGAAAGCGTAGAATCTACCCTTATCAGAGGTTGGAACCATCTTGGAGACGTAAAGCATCAAATCAGCCTTAGGGTCACAGTTCTTGATAGCAAGACAAGAAGCATCGTCAGATGGACCTTCGTACAAAGTCTCGGCTCTGTAGCTTTGAGCAGTAACTGGGGATGGCAAGTGGATGATAATCATCTCAAGCAAAGCGTCAGCAGCTGGCAAGAACTTTCTCATAACGACCTTCAAAAGAGCCTTACCTTCAAGTTCCTTCTCGTCGGCCTTAAGTTGAATGTCAAGCTTCTCCAACAAGACTGGAATTTCATCCTTCTTGAAGTTCATGATGGCAGCAAACAATCTGAAGATTGGGTCCAAAACGAACATGTTGAAAGCTCTCTCCAAAGGCTTACCGGAAGCGTCCTTGTCCTTGTTAGACCACTTCTTAGTCTTTGGGTTGAAGTAAGAGTCACCCCACAATCTGTCCATCATCTTAGCTCTGTCGACACCGAACTTGTTAGCGTATCTGATAGCGAATTGTCTGATGGTGAAAGCCCAACCGTGAAGACCGGAACCGAAAGCAACGGTACCCTTCTCTGGGTAAACTTGAGCGTCACCCAAAACCTTCTCAACGTAGGTAGAGATGATAACGTTAACGGACTCAACAGTTCTGGAGAAAGATTGGTACAAGTCTTCCTTAGAAACTTGCAATTCCAACATAGCTCTGTCAACCTTGTTGATAATGACAACAGGCTTGATTCTCTCACCAAGAGCTTGTCTCAAAACGGTTTCGGTTTGGACACACACACCCTCAACACAGTCAACGACAACCAAAGCACCATCGGTAACTCTCAAAGCAGCAGTAACTTCAGAAGAGAAATCAACGTGACCTGGCGAATCAATCAAGTTGATCAAGAACTTGGTACCCTCGGACTTTTGCTTGATCTCCTTAACATCCTCCTCCTCCATCTCAGAGAAAAGAGAGATGGCGGTAGACTTAATAGTAATACCTCTCTCTTGCTCATCCTTTCTGGTATCCATAAATCTGGCATCACCAGCCTTGGCAGCGGAAATAATACCAGCCTTTTGAACCAAAGAATCGGTCAAGGTGGATTTACCGTGATCAACGTGAGCGATGACGGACATGTTACGAACGTTCGTAACTTTGTCCATCAACTCTCTGATCTGTTCAACAGTGAAGTTAACTAAAGCTCATGTTAATATCAATTCAAACTCCAATGTAAATGTGAAAACTTTCGGAGTGAGGAGGTGGCAATCAAAGGCAACTTTGTTGCAACTCTGTTGGAAAACAGCACACCTTAGCAATTTTCAATGAAATCTCACTTTGAAACCGTCAAGTAAACAGTGTATAGTTTCTTTACTTACCCATTTTG
The DNA here is from genome assembly GCA_003707665.2 of Ogataea pini. Classification (NCBI taxonomy): domain Eukaryota; kingdom Fungi; phylum Ascomycota; class Pichiomycetes; order Pichiales; family Pichiaceae; genus Ogataea; species Ogataea pini. The sequence continues at coordinate 464,646 of PPKL02000007.1, read as the reverse complement.
AGTCTTGTTATATACTTCTAGAGTAATCAATGGAGTAGATAAGAGAAAAAAGACTTTGAAAGGAAGAACAAAAGAAAATAACCAAAGTAAAATTTGTTTAAAATCACTTGCAAGTTCCCCTACAAAATTCTCATCGGAACCTCAATCCTATCAGCCTGCTAAAAAAATTCTCATTTGGATGGGAAAAAAAATTTTCAGTAAATTTTTTTTTAATTTGTAAGAGCTTTATTGTTAAGGCCTATTGTGATGGGAGGGGGTGTGCCACCCACAAGTAAAAAAATTAAGCGTTACCCGGTATAACCGGGTAACAAAAATCTTAGATAACTTACATAATGAAATCCTATGCCATTAACCAAACCATGAGTGCCTGAACCACAAATGAATAGACAAAAAGAAATTGAGAACGGATCCTTTTGACAGCTGGCGACAATGTGTTTGAGTCTAATCCGCTGGGCAAAACAACGTAACGTAACGACCTCATAAGGAAGAATCCAAGCGAGAAAATGTTCAACAAAAAGCCCAGATGAATTAAAAGCGATGAAGCAAACAAATTCTTGATGAGCATTAGACACAAAATCGAAATAAACTTGTAACCGCTGTAGCTCACAAGATCCCAAAGCTTTCTGTTCTTGGAATTAACTCCCAACACGTAAAACGAAATCTTGATAAGACAAACGTCCACGAGATAAAAAGCGAGAGTTCTGGTGGTGGCATATCCAAGCAATTGAGGGTGGAAACTACCGTTCAACCCACTGAATACTGCCCACAACAGCACATACGAAACAAATGACATGAGTGGGATGTAAAGATCTGGGGCATTAACGTCTTCGATTGGAGTGGCATAAACCTCGAGGGCTTGTGAGGATGTAACGTCAGTAGACGATCTGAGTTGTCTTGTCCATGTCTTATTTTTGAAAGGGAAAAGTATGAGGAACAGTTTGTTGAGAACGTATGAGTTAGACACCTTGAAATAGTACTTGATGTCCTGGTTTCCCACCAATTGGCCGAAGTTCTCCTGCATGTATTGATGAGAAGCATTGAATGCGGATTGGGAGAAGTGTAGTCCCATTTGAGAGGCTGGGTCGTTGAGAAATGTGTTTATGTTGGCTCCATTTGAACCTTGTTTATGCTGTTGTTGTAAGGGAGCTTGTTGATGGGGAATTTGTGTGTTTTGGAACTGATTCGCATTGAGATATGCCTGTGATTGGTATTTTTGGGAGTCTGAAGCTGAAGCAAATGCCTGCGCTGGTTGGGGCTTCCCATCTGTCTGTGCGTATGGATTGTACATTGCTGAAACACAGGGGACGTCAGCGAGGGGGGTGAATAATTGAATAGGCTGTGCTGATTGTGGATATGATGGCCAAGCTTCCTGTAATGACTAAGTTGTCTTTGCTTTCAGGTGTCTTTGCTGCTATTCAAATTTAATATCAATTTAAATGAATACACAAGTGACAGCCAGGCAAAATAATTTGTTCGGGCGATCGAAACAAATCGACCTTTCTTACCAGTGAGGTAAATACGTCGATCGACGCAAAACGACTCGAAGTACGCGAAACTTGAAACGCGTAGTAATTTAGCTCGTTACAGGCAATGAAAAATTCAAACTGAGGCTCTTCTTTACGCGTTCTCAAAATTAAATCAACCATTCCAAGCAAAACCCTCTTTAAACTCAATCAGTGAAGACGGTATTTCAGAGACCGACAAAACAATGTCAACAAGTCTGGGAAGCGGGGCTTCAAGCTCGGCGAGATATGTGAAGAATACAAGAGACGGGCCAAATGGAGGTAACAGACAGGAATACGATGCATGGAACAGAGAGTCCAGAAATCTTGCAAGATCAGAGGCAGTCAAGGAAATCGATCGGATTGACTCAGTGTTTGGATTTGATAGATACGAATCTGGTGCAAAGAAAACCGGCTGGCTCGTTAATATGCATGCTACAACAATCGCTTCAGAAGATAATCTTGCCGGATGTTCTGGAGTGGACTACTACTTTCTGGACGAAGAAGGTGGATCTTTCAAAGCGAGTGTCCAATATGATCCGTATTTTCTCTTGATAGCTCAGGAAGGCTGCACAATTGAGGTTGAGGAGTACTTGCGTAAGTTTCTAGAAGGAACGCTCAAAAAATTGAGCTGGCTTGAGAAAGAAGATCTTGCTCTTGGAAACCATTTGATTGGGCTAAAACGTCAACTATTGAAACTCAGTTTTCATAATGTTTCGGACTTGTTGGATGCTCGGAGAATGCTACAGCCAGTCATAGCCAATAATAAAGCGGCAAAGAGCTCCAAAGATATATATCAAACGGTGGATCTCAATTACAATGCTTTCCTCAAAGACAACGGAGACAATGAGGATTTCTTCGGAAACGAGGAGGGCGCTTTCGATCAACCTGGCAGGGCGAGCAAGTATAAAAATGCTTCAGAATTGATTGAGGATATCAGAGAATATGACGTTCCCTATCATGTTCGTGTGTCAATTGATAAGAATATTAGAGTAGGAAAGTGGTACACCGTTCAAGCAGATCAGGCGAAAGTGACCTTGACAGAAAGCAAGGAGAAAATAGCATTTGCAGACCCTGTGGTTCTAGCTTTTGATATCGAGACCACCAAGGCACCGCTCAAATTCCCAGATAGTTCGGTGGATCAGATCATGATGATCTCCTATATGATCGATGGTGAAGGATATCTTATCACAAACAGAGAGATTATTAGTGAGGACATTGAAGATTTCGAATATACTCCGAAACCGGAGTATCCTGGATGTTTCACTATTTTTAACGAGGCAAACGAAAAAGCTCTAATTGAACGGTTCTTCGAACATATCATCGACGCTCGCCCTACGGTGATTGCAACGTTCAATGGAGACTTCTTTGATTGGCCATTCGTCGAGGCCAGAGCGCTTTACCACGACATCGACATGTATAAAGCGATTGGGTTTGCCAAGGACAGCGAGGGTGAATACAAGTCAACATACTGTGTCCATATGGACTGTTACAGATGGGTGAAAAGAGACTCTTATCTTCCCCAAGGTTCTCAAGGTTTGAAAGCCGTCACTACCGTCAAACTTGGTTATAATCCAACAGAACTTGATCCAGAATTGATGACTCCTTACGCTTACGAAAAACCGCAGTTACTTTCTGAATATTCGGTTTCTGATGCAGTGGCCACTTATTATCTCTATTACAAATACGTCCATCCGTTCATTTTCTCGTTGTGCACCATTATTCCTCTGAATCCAGATGAAGTTCTCAGAAAAGGTACAGGAACGCTGTGTGAGATGTTGTTGATGGTTCAGGCCTATGAAGGAGGAATCTTACTGCCAAACAAGCATGTGGACCCATTAGAGCGCTTCTACGATGGCCATTTGCTGGAATCAGAGACCTATGTGGGAGGTCACGTTGAGTCTCTGGAGGCTGGTGTCTTTCGGGCTGATCTGAAGACCGATTTCAATGTCGACACTACTGCCATTGACGAGATCGTTGCAGATCTTGACAATGCACTCAAATTTTCTATCACCGTTGAGGCCAAAAAGAACTTGGAAGATGTGGTCAACTATGACGAAGTCTTTAACGAAGTTAAACAGAAATTGTTGGAATTGAAGGAGAATCCAAAGAGACATGAGTCTCCGCTTATTTACCATGTGGATGTGGCTTCCATGTATCCAAACATCATGACCACAAACCGTTTGCAACCTGACTCTATGAAAACTGAAAAGGACTGTGCCTCATGCGACTTCAACCGACCAGGAAAGACCTGTGATAGAAGACTCCCATGGGCCTGGAGAGGAGAATTTTATCCGGCAGAAACCAACGAGTACAACATGATCAAGAATGCCCTTAATAGTGAAACTTTCCCTCCTCGTAGACCAGGTCAACCAAGACGTTCATTCGAAGAACTCGGTTACGCAGAGCAGGTTGGACATATAAAAAAGAGAATTTCGGATTACTCAAGGAAAGTTTATCACAGAATCAAAGTCACAGAAACAGTGGAAAGAGAGGCAATCATATGTCAGAGAGAAAACCCATTTTATGTTGACACTGTTAGAGATTTCCGTGACAGACGTTACGAGTTTAAAGGTCTGGCGAAAGTGTGGAAGGGTAAAGTGTCACAATTTTCTAAAGACGATAAAAATGCTGCTGATGAAGCACAGAAAATGGTTGTTTTGTACGATTCATTGCAATTGGCTCACAAGGTGATTTTGAACTCATTTTATGGTTACGTCATGCGCAAAGGTTCCAGGTGGTATTCCATGGAAATGGCTGGTGTCACATGTCTGACCGGAGCCACCATCATTCAGATGGCAAGAGCTTTAGTCGAAAGACTCGGAAGACCTTTGGAATTAGATACTGACGGTATTTGGTGTATCTTACCATCGAGTTTCCCTGAAGATTTCACTTTTAAGCTTAAAGACGGCAAAAAAGTGTTTACTTCTTATCCTTGTTCGATGTTGAACTATCTTGTTCACCAAAAGTTCACCAACCACCAATACCAGATGCTTGTTGATCCAGTCAAGCTCAAATATGAAACCCATTCGGATAACTCGATTTTCTTCGAAGTTGATGGACCCTATAAAGCGATGATCTTGCCAACCTCTAAGGAGGAAGGGAAAGGTCTGAAGAAAAGGTATGCCGTGTTCAACTTTGACGGATCGCTGGCCGAGTTGAAAGGTTTCGAGTTGAAAAGAAGAGGAGAGTTGCAACTGATTAAAAACTTCCAATCAGACATTTTCAAACTGTTCTTGGAAGGACACACTCTCGAAGGGTGCTACAAAGCAGTCGCTAATGTTGCTAACCGATGGCTCGATGTGTTGGATACCAAAGGTCGCATGTTGGAAGATGAGGATCTTATCGAATTGATTTGCGAGAACAGGAGTATGTCCAAAACATTGGAAGAGTATGGTGCTCAAAAATCAACCTCCATCACAACTGCCAAGAGACTGGGAGAGTTCTTGGGTGAAGAAATGGTGAAGGATAAAGGTTTAGCTTGTAAGTACGTTATTGCCGATAGACCAGTGGGTGCTCCGGTGACGGAAAGAGCAATTCCAACTGCAATTTTCTCTTCTGAACCTTCAGTGAAAAGAAAGTATTTGAGAAGATGGCTTGCAGATCCTTCATTGGATGATTTTGATCCAAGATCCATTATCGACTGGGGATACTACCGCGAAAGACTGGCTTCTGTGGTTCAAAAAATCATCACCATTCCTGCTGCTTTGCAAGGTGTCAGCAACCCTGTTCCTAGAGTCACTCATCCTGATTGGCTTCAAAGAAGAATCGACATTAAAAACGATAAAATGAAACAGTCATCGCTCAGCAGTTTTTTCAAAAAGGCACCAAAAGGCTCCGTTCCAGTCATGAACGACGTCACCAACAGAATTCAGGATATTGAGGATTGCACCAGCGGCGTTTCCTCCGACAGGGCAGGACCTAAGATCGGAAAGGTGACATCCAAGAAGAGAAGACTTGCCGCAAACGAGACCCCGGAAGAACTCAATCAAAAGATCCTGAATCAACCATGTCCAGATCCAATTGAAGATTATGTGGGTTTCCTCAAGTATCAAAAGCTCAAGTGGGAAAGTCAGGCCAATGAGCGGGAGAGAAGAAGTAAACTTTTTGGTGAAAAGTCATTGTCAGTTGACAGGTCCACGATTACTGGTGCTATGAGGAGCCGTGCAGAACAGTTTGCTGATTCAACCTGGCAAGTTCTGCAATATGCCCTAGATCCAAGCACTCCTGGAGATCTGAAGGCCCATGTTTTACTGAATGGTAAAATTCAAACACTAGTTTTCCACATTCCTAAGAAAATCTACTTGAGTTTCAAATCCGATTCATTCCCTCAAAATGTGATTCCTAACTGTGAGGTGAATAAAGCTTTAGAACTTTTACCCAATGGCCAGAACTCAAAGAACCTGTTCAAGCTGATTATGCCGGAACCAAATTTCTTGAGAGAACAGGAAAAACCCGATAGTGTCTTGAATCATCCTAGCGTCCTTGCTATGTACGAGTCACAAATCAGCAGTGCTGAGAGAGCTATCATTGAGTTGGGAACCTGTGTGAGATTCGATGATTCGAAGCTTGGAATGTTAGGTCAATCTTTCGAAAAAGGATTCAATCAAAAGCATCTAAGAGCTACTGCTTCAGACACTTACTTACAAAAATTCTCCACTGGGGTGTTGTATCTGTTGCACATCGTTTCCAACTCGTATGAGGTTTTCACGTTGTTCAATCCATCCGAGTCGACGGCAGACGTTTTTGTTTTGAAACCAACTTCAACAGCGCAACAACTTCCAAGTAATATGTCGCAACTTTACACCGAACTACTGGCTGCAAAAAAAGCATCTCTCCCTTCCAAATATGTAGGACTGATTGATTACCAAGGAGACATGAATTTTGAAACAAAATACTACACAGATATCTCCAAACTCTACACGAAGTTGAACCATAAGATTTCAAATATCGTTGACCACAGTGCCTCCAAATCATTATTCGTGATCCAATCTCCATTTGTCTCCAAATTGACCAAAGTATTGAAAGCAACAACAACGTTGCCTACTTTGAAAATGAGCTCAGGTGAAGTGCAAATCAATTCCCTTTCATGGCACTCTCTCATCATGAAGAGAGTGATGAATCATTTTCTTTCATTAGGAAACTGGCTTCAGAAAATCATTTCTTTGGCCAAATACAGCAATATCCCACTTTGTAACTTGAAGGTTGATAATATGGGTTACCTGATTGATATTGAGTATGCCAGAAGACTGAATCAAGCCAACATCGTTCTATGGTGGTCTCCGAACACTGCTCCAGACTATGGTGGAGTTGAGAAAGACAAATCACTAATGGATGCAGACGAAACTCTTGAGTTCCCAACGATCAGCAGACCTGAAATCTACGAGAGTGTCTGTCTGGAATTGGACATCCAAAATCTTACCATCAACACCATCCTTACATCCTCATTGATTAACGAAGCTGAGGGTATTTTCACATCCAAGTCGAGTGACAAAAATTCAGATGGACCATCAAGCGAAGGTCTGTTTTCTGAAGACTCATTTTCTGCTCCGGCATTGATCGTTTTGAGAAGTCTGGTGAAGAGCTGGTGGGATGATGCAATCAAGAACAACTCGGATGCAGACTCTATGGTCCATAGTTTTGTGTCATGGTGTCAAAGTCCATCTTCTTTCTTGTACGATTCGGCGTTGCACTATCATGTCCACAATTTGACAAAAAAGTCATTGGTTCAACTTCTGGGAGCATTCAGAAATATGGGATCGTCCATCGTGTTTGCGAACAGAAACCGGGTGATTTTGAACACTTCCAAGACTGCCGTGGAAAATTCGTATGCTTATGGACAGTACGTGGTATCTACAGCAAGAGCCAATCCTTTATTCAACTTCCTTGAGATGAAAGTCAGTAGATATTGGGACATGTTGATTTGGATGGACAGATACAACTACGCTGGCCGTTTCTGTAACGAGATTCAGAAACAAGAGAAACAGGAGTTACAAGCCGTCTCGAGCTGGCAAATCAGAGATTTTCTGCCCCCAATTTTGCAAGGAGAGTTTGATGAATGGGTCGTCCTGTTCCTGGACTCTTTGATCAAATTTAGAGACCAAGAGATCAATAGTTATACTCAGACTCAATCTTCGTCCCTCAAGGGTGGGATTTTCCAAAAACTAAAGCAAGAAAGATTGGATAAAATGGAAGATAACTCATCAGAGACTGACTCGTTTGATAAAGGAGTCACTGAAATGGTTCGAAATCCGTTATTGAAAAGAATCAGAACGCTCATTAAGAAGCAAAACGAGTTGAGTCTGGACCCTCAGATGATGGAAGATTTCAAATTCCCCGGCTTGCCCGGATCCTACTTGAACCTGACCAATCCGACCCTTGAGCTTGTTAAGTTTCTATGTCAAGTACTCAGTCTCTCGAAGAAACGCAATATTGAAGTGAGAATGCTCCGCAAAGATCTTCTCACGCTATTCGAGATCAAGGAATTCAGTGAAGAAGGTACGTTCAAAAATCCTTCCACTTCGTTAGTGCTCCCACAAATTATTTGCAGCTACTGCAATTACATTAGAGATATCGATGTCTGCAGAGATCATGAAAGCACTATTTGGAATTGCGAAGGTTGCAACAAATCTTACAACAAACTCGCCGTTGAGGAGAAACTCATCTATGAACTGAATAGACTCATATTCAGATACTTGATGCAAAATATGAAGTGTTCCAAGTGCGGAAAGGTCAAAGACAGCGAGCTGGCATCGCATTGTGCTTGTTCTGGAAAATGGGTCAGCACGATCCCCAAAAAAGATGTTCATGCAAGAGTCAAGGTTTACAAGAACGTCTCCTCTTCTTATGGCCTCAAACTTTTGGGTGAAATTGCCGATGAACTAGCAATCTAATTAACGATAACCACCAATCATTCATATAAAGTATATATGCATCATTAATTTATTTTCATCATCAAACGGTCTCCATCGTAGTAGGAAACAATGAAATTCTGAACAACCGGGTCGCCAATCACATTATCTGTCCGAATCAGACCTCCTTTGGACCATTCTTCCAACAGATCTTCGCTGATTTTATTGCAATACTCTATCAAACTAGGATCTGCTTTCAAAATACCCTTCATCACAATTCCTTTAGGAGAAACTCTAATGTTGTGTCTTGTTTTGAAACTTTCGTTGATCGTGTACTCTTGTGATGCCACAAGCGTCCGAGACTCTGTATAGAACAGCTGAGGAATGATGAACTTTGAACTTCCAGAAACAAAAATCGATCCCTTTTTCTTGCAAAATTGTTTTCTCTGCTCATACAATTTATCAATAATCATTCTAATGTGTTCATCAATGTTTTCCTTCAATTTGAAAATGTCTTTATTGTACGATGAGTCGTCCTCATAACTTAGTAACGATGAATCGCTGTGAAAGCATGCATAGTCCCTGAAAAACTTGAGAATCCAGAAAGTTTGCAAATGGTAGCCACCATGCATTAAAATCCCCCAAAGAATCTTGTCATACAACAAAACAATTGCAGGGTCGTCCAAAGGCTTCGAATCAAGAGCCTTGAGATAATGCGTAATCATGGTTTCCAAGTGAGAGTCGTCTGCCTTTTTTAGACATTGTTTCTGGTCCCGCTGAAACACTTTCGAATTTTTGATTGCGAGCCATTCGTGCAACTTTCCCTGAGTTGTATGGATCCAGTCATGTTTAACTTTCAGTCCGAGGTTGCAAGCACTCAAGTGATACTTCTCTAAACTTTGCGCTATCGACAAAATTTCCACCACATTTAGTGTGTTATCGTTGAGAGCGTCATTGTGGTAACTAATCAAACATGATGCGGCATAAAATGAAGAGTAAAGACCAATATTAGTTGAGAACTTGTTTATCTTCTTAATGCGTTCGTCAGTGAGATCAAGCGATATGTGTTTTTCGGTACCCCTAAATCCTTTCATACAGCACAGCTTGGACATAGTGTCGCAGGCAACTGTAATTTCACATAACTGGTTCTTAGATTCCTCGTAATCCCTTGTCAAGAATTTCTTTAGTGCTTGTAAAAGACATTTGGTGAGAAAAAATTCAAAGCTCTTGATAAACTGATCCAAAGAATGATCATTCACATAATAGCTCTTGATCAGGCGAATCAGTTGCTGGAAGTCTTTAGGAAGCCCACCGCTCTCCAGTTCATTAGGAGCAGGAAGCAAGCTGAAGGAAAGATAAGTGACAATTTGTTCCAGTCTGCTAGAAGTGAGGATGTTTTTGTAAAAAGTTAGATCTGGAAATTTTGTCAGCTCAAAAATCACATATTTCAAAAACTGCTCAAGATCCTGGCCCCCATTCTCAAAAATGTCCTGTTTCTCCAACAAAAGCTCCACTTCAAACATCTTGCATTGCTCAGCAACAACACTGGAAACAAATTTTGTTTTCTCCCTGAAGCCTGCTGAAGATAACAGTTGTTTGAACTCATCAATCTCCTGTCTGGCTTTATCTGTGACAGATAGCTCAGAAATCATTGATCTGAACGTTTTTTCTTTGTACCGAATGATAGAGTCGATTGAGTTAGAAGCGGTTGAATCGTCGTGTTCCAGTTCTGCAAGTTTTAATTTCAAATAGTCTATCAACTTTTCATCGACGTCTCTTGCAATCTTACTTTGGAGTAACCCTTCACGGTAACATTGGTAAGCAGATTCATTCTCTCCAAAGTTGTAAAATATATCGCCTGCCTGTTTGAGCAAAAGAGGTTTTTCCAGCAATGTTCCAAGTCTCAATACGTTTGCTAGCTCGCGGGCGCCGGCCTTTCTCCGGCCAAGCACCATAAATGAGAAAGCGGCTTCCAATCTTTTATGGCGATCAAATGCAGGGTCCAACAGCAGTCTTGGGGAGATATCCACGAGCCTTGAATATGCGAAATCTCTTTCAACTAGGTTTTTCTGGTTTGAAAGGCCTTGGTTTGAAGCTGAGAAAAGACTAGTGGCGGGTTGGAAAGCAGTGTAGGATTCGTTGCTGATCTCGCTCATAATCCAAAGCAAAATATTTATAGCTAATGATTTAAAATAAGTGTCTCTGCGAACTCAGTAGAATCAGGTCATGAAGTTAATTCACGTCAAAAGCTAGCAATAGACAACTATTGAAACAACAGACATAGGAGTACAAAAAAATTTGGTAACTGATGCCGCTGTTTTGTTTTGTTGGCCTGAAATAGAAGCGCCCAACCTTGATGCCTCCCCCCTTTTTGTACCACAAACAGCTTGTCGCGATGACAGACAAGAGACTGCAAAACCGACGCGTCGATCGTCTCCACAAAGACGCGCCTCCATATCGCGTCGTGATTCGTAGGGGGTTAAAAAAAAAGATTGTACAGATGCATCTTCCTACACACAAAGATACCTTACTATATAATTATCCTTCTCCTTTCAAAGTATGGAAACAGATGTCTTGAAAAAGCGAGAATAAAACTTATATACAGACTGTTTTGTCAGATCTTATATCACATGGTTCTCCCAATCACAAATGAACGAACGAAGCGCAAATGACTCACAGAGAGTGAAAATGTTGAAGAGGACGACTTCATCAATCACTCCACACTCGTCCAAAGAGACGAATAACGTGTACGATGATACCGTGACTAGAAAAACTCCCTCGGTAACATATGGAGACTTTTACAGGAACAGGAAGAAGAAAGATCATAAAACTGACCTTTTTCAAGCTTCCCAGTATATGCAATCGCTTTCATTCAATCGATCCAACAACAAACATATTTCACAACAGCGCAAACAGGACACCAGCTTTCAAAGTAGTAACAACGACTTTCGAATTAACGAATATGAAACTCCTTTGCTAAAGAAAATCAAAAATCCATTCGATGTCTCACCAGATTCGACTAGCACTCCTTCGAGAGCAATCGATACATCTGGTGACTTCGGCCTTGTGACTCCCATGCAAAAACACAGATCCAAACCTTCTCAGCAGCACAGTTCTGCTGGCTTCAAATCAAGAAACTCGGCTGAGGTTTTCAAGCGTTTGAGAGACCATCAAGCCGAGGTATTCGAGTACGATACAGAAGTTGGCATTGTTTTAAAAGAGCAGGGAGATGACGAGGAGGCAAATACAGCAGATGATTCAGGAACTCCACTGAATTTGAACACCAAATATATCAACTTGCTGGGTGATTTGGACGATAATGAAACGGGAGATACATCTTTTCCAACACAAGGAGACGCACACATAAACCAAGAGATTAACGACAGATTAAGGGAAAAGGACATTTTGAAAGACAGAGACGAGGAGTCAGATTACTCGTACTTGAACCGGTACATGGACAACACAGATAAAACAACCTCAGGGCGAGAATCAACAACGAGCGATAACAAATTTTATTCAACCTCTAAGAGGAAAACAGGGGGAAGCGACATCACAACACAACGAGACAAAGACGATATAGAGGACATACAAGTGCCAGGAACTATAGAGAAATCTAGAAATGTCGTGGTGACTAACAGCAGCCCGTTAGGACCTCGAACAGATTCCTTTATATCCATGAATCGTCACAAACAGCATTTAGAAAAACTCGCAAACTCATCTATTTCTCCAACTCCTGTCAACGCATTCCAATTTTCAAACGATCAACGATACAGACAATGCTCAGACGATATCAATGATGAAATCATCAGCTCTCAAAGTTACGGATCGGGAAAATTTATTCCAAATACGGAGGAAAACACTACTCCTTCATATCCTCAACGACGTCGCAATACTTTGGCACGAGACAAGGCGACATTACGTCAGATTCCCAGTTCCCCGAAACGTTCAGAGAATACTACAAACCAGCGTTTCAAAAATGGCCGTAGGCACTCTCAGCAAGGGCGAGCAGATGCTGCTGTTTTAGATATCTCTTCTTATGAGATGAATGAGCCAATGTCTCAGGAAGTGTCTGATTTTGAGTATGGGGATACCTCATCAGATAAAAAATATGCTGGAACTTTGAAAGTAGACGAGAGCCAGGCCACCACGAGATCCCACGATCTTCCTGAGACTTTAGAGTTGCTTGACGATGAGGATGAAGAGATATATGCGGAACCAAGGGAACTTAGCCAGAGATTTTCAAGCAAAAAGCTTGTGATACTGTCGGAACCTTCGTCTCCTTCACAAGAAGGTTCAACTAGAGCTGATTTTTACGGATCGGAAGACTCACCTAAACAGACTATTGTTATCCTTTCGGACGACAGTGACAAGGAAGAAATAGCAAGTGACAACGAAAAAAGTCCTGTGGTCAATCTCTCTTCACCAATTCTTTCACAATCAGCGTTCAAATCGGCTGCTCCAAAAATTCACTCAAGAAAATCAACAGAACCAAGTGAGCCAAGAGGGCCAAGAGAGCCAGCAAGAGATTCATCGGAAGACTTTTCGAGAATTGTCAAACACAGAAACTACAGTTCACTGGACAAGAGTTCAAAGCCACATTCTTCTGAGTCAAGAAATTCACAGTTGGATGATAGTTCTCTTGGATCTTTTAGGAGAGATTCAATGCAGATGGACAACAAAGCTAATGCGCTTTGCTTCAATACTCTGGACCCACCAAAAGACTCTACTTCTACCCCCAAAAAACCCTTCAAAGAAAATTCAATGACAGAAACTAAGAAATTGCTTGTATCTCACTTGATCGAAGAAGAAAATGAGGAACCTTCTCCAGATTTTGAGCATACAGAAGAATTTGCAAACAGCCAGTCACAATCGGATCAAAGGAAAAACTCGATTAGAAGAAGTTCCTTTGATTATGCACCAGATGGCAGTATCATTCATCCCGTCAAGGGAGTTTGGAGAAACGATTCCATGAAACAAGTCTCGATGGATGATTTCAAACTCAAAAGAGCTGTTTGGGTTACTTTCGATAATCTTAAGTATCCTTTCAGTATTGAAAGTGTCACGCCGTACCAAATGAAGAGTAGTAAAAGCAACTTTTTCACTGCTTGTATAAGAAATTCGCAAACGAGGGAACATGTTGATCAAAGCAAACTTTTTGCTCCGCTATCTCTGAAAATTGGGGACAACATCAAGCTTGTTTCAAACAGACCAAAGGTTTACAAAATTACTGGCTTGGAGTACGATCCAAATTATAAAACTCCGGTTCGGTGTATGAGAGGCTACAATAAGATTTATGTGCGTGAGAAGTGGAACAAAGACCTCATTGGTGAAGAAACTGAAGTGGCAATAGAGGACATTTATATAACAGCCATACAAGCTGCTAAGGTTGACTTCAAAGCTTTTGATGACGAACGGTATTTCCAAAACTATTTGAATGATTTAGCAGATGAGGAGCCAATCGTTTCAGAAATGAATGATTCCAAAACTGATATCAAAAATGCCAGCAATTCTGTCTTTGCTGGTTGCGTTTTTGTTATTAGCTCTGCCCCTCACAATTCTGGTTCGTCCGAATCATCGTCAAATTTGACTGAGAAAAAAATACAAAAAGTGGTACGCTTTATCAAGCAGAATGGAGGAACGGTGATTGACGATGGGTTCCATAAACTCGTCAAATTTGATGCCAAAGTCTCACTTCATGCGTCTTTGAAAAACTTCAAATTTGCTGCTCTTTTGTCACCGAAAGATTCAAGAACTCTCAAATACCTACAAACTCTCGCATTAGGCTGGCCTATTCTATCCACTGCATTTATCGAGGACTTGATGGCTGATCCAGCATTATTACAAAATTGGGTTTCAGTTTTCCATACTTATATTCTTCCGGCTGGATTTTGCACTGAGAGAAAGTGTTCCCTAAGTTTGAATCTTTATCCTTTCCTGAGCAAGTTTTACAACAATGAGCCACTGGTGGCTCAGATAGGGTTGAATCAACATTTGCTACAGGATATTCATCTACTGGCCCACAAGAGTGAACTTGGGGTGGACTCTAAGGACTTTCTATTTTTTGTTAGAGTGATGGGCTGCAACAAAATCTCATTCATTGATGAACTTACTGCAACGGACTTGGTGGATGCAATTCATTCAAAAGACAAGAAGTTGTACCTTTATTCCTGTTTAAAACGACTGGACAAGAAGAAGTTAGAGCAAATTGTCCTGGAGTCATCAGTTCCAACAAACTGCAAGAGAAGAAAGCTGAATAAAGTGGGAAAACAAAAAGCCGAGATTATGTTGCCTTTGAAAGGTAAGGAATTCAACGTTGTCAACTGGGAGTGGCTCGTACAGTGCATCATTGCGTCACACTTGTTTCAAGCTAATTTCAAGTGGAATGTTGCCCGATGAGATTAGGTCTATTAGGTCCAATACTAGATAGATGCAACAAGAAGACAAAAAGTAAAAGTAGATAAAATCGGAGACGCTGACGAATGGAAGAATTGAAATATAAAAAGGTTCAAAAAGGTACATGGTAAGAAGAACAACTGTTAGAACAAACAGGAAGAAGAAAAATGCGAAATTGGTGATCATGACATATACATTCAAATCCCAATGTTTTTAGGGTTCATTTCACTCTAACTCTTTTGAGTGGTTTTCTTTTTTTTTCTTTTTTGCGTCTAAAGCAAGTTGACAAACAACAAAAGCGATCCCAAAAACATTCCAAGTCCGTAGTCAATACCTCCACCAGGAGCTTCAGCTTTGTGGGACGAGGAATATGAGCCTGAAGCAGAGACAGACGAGCTTCCGTACAGTAACTCTCCAGTGCTTAAAGGACCAAGAGAGGAGCTATTGATCCCAATAAACACTTCACCGTTGGAAATGTAGGCCTGAGAAGAATGTTCAATGGTGGCAGTCACGTTTATAGAACTTGGAATGGTCAGAGTAAGCGAATCATAATCTGTGAAGTTATTCTTTTGCGCCAAAGGAATGTCGGAGACTATAGGATAAAGTGTTTCATCTGAGTCAAGAACAGTGTTTGATTGACCCAGTGCAAGAATTTGTTCCTCATTGTTGACAGCCATGTAAACATTTTTGAGGAAAGGAGTTGCCAAGAGCGTATATCCAAGATAGTAATCTGGTAAGAAACTTAAGTAGCATGCTTTCTGACCATTTTCAAAAACAAGAGCTGAGCCATTAGAGGACATGGCAGGGTAAAGCACTGATTTGATTGGCAGGTGAACACACAAGTTTCCAAAATAAACGTCAATAGTACCTGCATCACCAACTTCGCATTCCACAATCCAAACATCCAATTCGTCGGCGAAGTAGGCGTTAAGTTCGACTGCTATGTCGATCAGTGTCGAATACGGAATATAACTGTAGAAAGTTCTTGAATCCAAAAGTGCCGGTCTTGGGTAGCTGCCTGTAGTGATTTGATCGTCGTAATCTTGAGAGAATTTCACTGAGCTGCCAGAGGAGTTAGACGTGACACCAAATCCCGTAATTGGAATTACTGGCAGGTCTCTTGTGTAACCGTTATCGGTGGTGACAAAAGAGAGACTTTCGTCAATGAGAGGGATGAAATCAAACTCGTACATGTCTCCTGTGTACTTGGCGGTAGAGATACCTCCCAAAATGAGTTCTGGGGAAGAATCCGGTGTGAGAGCCAGCGAATAAGAGTTCGACTCAATGAGAGAGTTATCCACGAAAACTTGAATGAAATTAGACGCATATCCATCTGGGAAAGCACCGACACCAAGACCTCCTGTGGAAACGTTGGATATGTTGGCAACGACGAATTTGACTTGATCTAAATTGAGAGTGACGTTTTTCGATGTCCCATTTGAAAACGTTTCAAGAACGTCAAATTTGAAGTCATCTTCTGCGTAATTTCCTGAGACGAAAATATAATTGGTAAAGACATCGTGAACTGCTTGACCGAGATGATTCGAATCTCCCTCCAAAGCACCAGAACTCGAAACAAAATCACCAGTAGAAGAGTTGTGGATATCGTACATTCCCTGTTTAGCGCATACTGAATTCGAGTCATAATCTGACGAAGATGCGGATGCGGATGCGGATGTTGATGTAGATGAGGAGGTGTATACAGTTTCGTCGGAACAAGACACGAAACCGTCTGTTCCTGGGAGCCACGACATGCCATTTGCAATGTCTAGTCTGAGTGTGAGGTCCTGATCAGGAGTACCAACGGAGATAACATAGTCAAACACTTTCAGTTGGCGTGATTTCAAGACAAAAGTCGGGAGTGAGTCTGCTGTTGATATTGATGTAGTGGATGATGAAAGTGACTCTGGGGCGGCGTAAACGGAGTTTGTTGCTAACAACGCTATGAGACACGAACCAGCCGCTAATTTTGAATTTTTGAGCAGCATGCTGTTGTTGTGAAAGGCAAAAGGGGGTAAATTCAGACCAAAGAAACACTTGAGTTTTTTTTTTTTTTAAATATAGATTTTTGTCAAAAGAATGGACGGTTTGATTTACACCTGATTTGAACCTGATTTGAGACCCAAGACAAACCCAGAGAAGTGTAGGAGGCTTTGCAAATGTTGAAAAGAATGTATTGAGACACCTGCAATGAGCGGTGATTCGGATCGAATGAGGCTGAGGTCGACTTCACAAAAATTTCATTCAGGAAACGAATTCAGAAACAATTAAAATAGGGACGTTTGTTTTTTTTACTCGAACAAATACCCCCAACGGTGTGAAAAAGAAAAAAAAATGAAAACCTCAATGCGAACCATTTTTTCTTTTTCTTTTCTAGGGCGGGGCGAAATTTTTGAAAGCAGATGTTTTTTCCCAGATCTTGAGGAGGGATCTTCAGTCTGGGAACAAACTATTCGGATTTCTTCACTAAACGAGATCTACAGTTCTCTCTCGTGGAAGAATGGCCATTCCGGTGTTGTGCTTCGTAGAAAACTAAGAGCAATCAAGGCCACAAATAAAGATTTTGGAGGACATGCGCTATTGCACCACGTATATACACTGCAAACCCGTTATTATTTATTTCTATTAAAAACTCTGCGTAATCGGCAATTGGCAACGCACACTGCTTATTGTTTTGAAATCCAGAAACGTCACATCTGTATCATTGAAAAGCACTATTTTTTACTACACCACATCAATGATTTTACAAGAACAATACTTCCAAGCGCAACGATGCGTTCACTATCTATTTGTAGTAGTTATATATCGAATAATCGTGCTTTTTCGTAAAAGTTAACACCTTACAAGCGTTCACACTTGAAAAAAAAATAATAACCGTCACATGAAGAAAAAATATTATCTCAAAAAACAATAAGTTTGAGAACGTCCACCAATAACCAAATCAAACAAGCATTAAACCAAATAAACAATAACTTTCAAACGGCGTACTTATAACTGCCATTAGACTGCAAGAGCTCAGCTGACGGAACTTGCGCGTGCCCGCCAGGAGAAAAAGCGCACTGGAGATTCTGTGGATTCGTAAGGAACCTGTACGGGGAGTTTTCCGAATCGAGCGATTCGTATTCGTCGTCGTCTTCGATTTCGTCCACATCGTCCTTATCGTATCGAACTTGTGGCTCATGATCACGGTCGCACTCGTGTTCAATCGGCACATAAGCAGGGATGCGGACTTCCTGTTGAGTGAGGCTCAGTACGTTCTCTTGTCCTTCATGATGCAGTTTACTTGAGTGAGGCTGTTCTTGAGGTTGAGGCTGTAAATTTTGTGAGTGTTGATGTTGCTGTTGCTGTTGCAAGTACTGCTGCTCGTGCAGGTGTTGCTGCTGGTGTTGCTGCATATACATTTGCCGTGTAATTTGCTGTTGTATCTGTTGCAGTATCTGTTTCTGTGCCTGAGCTAAGGCAGACGGTCTGTTCGGTTCAGATTGAACATTGGCCTGCTTCTTGAATAGATTAACTTGAGACACACCAAGCTGTGGCGAAGGAGTGGATGTTGCCGAAAGCGGAGACCTCGTTGATACAGACGGCGACTGAGAAACGTCACTTTTCTCTTCAACATCCAAATATTTTGAATGTTTTCCAGTTTTTTTCTTTCCAATCTTTAATTTTCTAATGTGAGATTCAGGAAGTCCAGGACAAAGTCCAACTTCGATGTGTCTTTCTGTCCAAATTTCATTATTCAAAAACTCTTCACCGCAAATACCACACCAACCCATCATTCCTATTCTATCTCCAGACTTGATGCCTGGTGGATACTTAAAATGACGTGCTTTCAAATGGGTTTTGTAAGTATCTCTCCTTGAGAAACCTCCGCTCGCATGACACTTTTGGGGTGAATTTTCGTTGTAGAATGGACATCTATAAGCCTTGTTTTCAGAATGTTTCTTCAAGTGCCTGGTTAGATAACCTTTGATTCTGAAACCAGCTTTGCAATAAGGACACTGATGCAATTTTCCTTTTGGAGAACACAGTTCATTACTTGGGGAGTCTGAAAAAATCGACTCATTTCCCGAACTCATGTTTGAATTTGAGGATTTGATCGAAGAAACAGGAGAAAGTGCCATAAAATCTTCACCACTATATCGCTTAACAGGAGCAATAACAGCGTCCGCATTGGTTACACTAGACTTGAATTCACTCTGTGGAGACGAGAGGTTCGACATCGGAGATCCCTCTTGACGTTTAACATCGACTAGTTTGAACTCGACTTCACCATTGCAGTTTGTAAACGAGACAAGTTGTGAGTTTTTTCCAGTAGAACATTCTTGCAAATCTGTGGAGGAGAGATTTTTGACTTGTAAAGAAGATTTTGGAAACAGATTCGAGTCATCCTCAATGCTCATGACCGTTTTCTGAGCTGGTTTGTTGTTGTTGTTGTTGTTGTTGACGTTGAAAATCGTTTCCACGAGCGTGTGGAGGAACGAGTAACATAGGGTGATATAGTACCACACAAAGGCAAAATAGTCACTGGTTTCTGGCTCTATCATCATGCTTGCGGCGGCTTCGGAAAATGACATGGTTTGTTCACAAAAGCACGACAGCAAGATAGCGTACAAAATGTGATTCCAGCGGTGCCAAATATCCAGCCGAGAGCTGTTGTTCAGTGATCCTAATTGATTAGCCCACTATCCGTATATTGTGGAGCGACAGTCTTTCGCGTTGGAAGATGTCGCTTTTTGCGGGAAAGTATAAGACCTTTGAAGCTCTGATGAATTCAAACAGAACTTGATGCTCGGAACGATAAGATGACGGTAGAATTCAGGGTCTCGGGAACATACAAAGTGAGGAAAAAAAGGGAATACAGGCTACAAAAAAAAAAAAACTGTTGCATTTTTGCGGGAAAGCAATTTTGTTCAGCATAGGATTGAAAAATCACGGCGTGAGACCATTTTTATTTTCGCAAACTTTACCCAGATTTTCATGGGGCAGAAGGAGGGGAAGCAGTAAAATGAAATTTGGGGGTGTCTAGTAAATCGATGAAAGGACGAGTATAGATGATGAAAGATTCCGTTACGTGTTCTCCCCTTCAGTAAAGGGACCACTCTGTAGACTCAGTGACCAGAGTGGCTCAAAATAGCCTCTGGGTAGTGTGTTTTAATCTTTCTTGATTCCTCTGCTTGGATTACCCTACCATGCACCTCCGCACCTCAGGGCCACACAACCGTTTTACCCTACCCGCCCGGATTCTGGAATCTCTGTGGTGCGAGGCGGTTTCGCGTTCTGAACACATAGCTAAGCCATGATTTTTTTCAAGCCATGTGATAAACAACTACGTCAACAACGTGTCGCACTGCCTGCAGTTGTTGCGTGGTGTACAAAAAGAAAAAATGGTTGTTTTTGGTTTGAGCAAACATGAAAGAGCAGCAACATGAATAATCAACATCTGGATTGTTTGCCTCTTTTTTGGTGTCTACCACGCAGTTGGGCTTAAAACTTTTGCTGAGACCAGATCCTCGAAGAACTCTCCCGATTACGTAACACACACCACCAATTTTTTTTTTGTCTTATTTTTGTATTTATGTCTCGGATTTTTCCCCTTTATTGCCCTTCACACCGCTTCTAACATCGATCAATCTACATTAGACTAACTATTCTCGCTATTGTTTGCCACTTAGTTCCAACAAAGGGATCACAAACATTTCTAGACTCACCCACTTTGTTCCAAACTGTGTTGCTCCAGCTGGCTTTGAAATCAACCTAGATTGTGTTTATCACAGAGAAGGGCAAACATTGCAAACATAATCCATCATAATTGTTGGTTCTCTTCGATTGTAACCACCCATTTCTTTCTGGCATTTATATATGGTGAAAAGTTGTCCTTTATTGACTGACCCTCTAGAAAACTCTAGACAATTTTAGACAGCCCTAGACCCTAACAGTCACATCCCCATCATGACTCTGCCTGACAAAGCAAGTAAGAGAACATTTGATTCTGAAACAGATTCTATCGCACAGAAAATCAATATTGCCTCAGACACGTCATCAAACTCTATTACTGCATCGGTGTCAACAGTGCCAAATTTTTCATCTCGCACAACTCTCAATGCTTCAACAGCACTCTCACACAATGACAGATCCAAAGGGGCCAGAAGAAGAGATTCAATTACTGTTCAAGTTGCCAGTTTGCGTCCTTCCGAAGAAGTAAAAGAATCATCGTTTGTAAGCTCACCAACACAGCTTCATAGACGGTCGCAATCATATAGCTCCCCCAAAAGTGGCAGAAGCCCGCCTAACATCAATCAGATGATCTCGCCAACTGCGTCACTTTCACAACAATTGCCGGTTCCAGTCACAGACTCTTCCGTAGATTTGGGAAAACAAGGAACTTCGTCAATTGGTACAGAACTAACCACTTCCAGAAGTCCGAGTTCCGGTCCAATGAGTGGTAACTTCATTTTCGAACTACGCAGAACTTACCCGCATCTCGGAACTACATTGTTGTCTATATTCAGCTGGTACTGTTTCTCTCTGGGAATATCGCTTTACAATAGATGGATGTTTTCAAGCAAAAATCTAGATTTTTCATTTCCAATTATCATCACCTCATTCCACCAACTTATACTATTCGTTTTGAGTTTCCTTACTTTGCTGCTCATACCAAGATTCAGACTCAACGCAGATGCCTCTTACAAGAAGTTGGAACAGGAGGCTGTTCCTTTGGCGTCATCGGCCGATATCGATTCCAGCGAGATTTCTCTTGAAGGTACTACAGAGGATGGTAGACTCGGCTACTTCATGCCTTTCCGTGAATATTTGACCAAAATTTTGCCTTGTTCGTTGGCTTCTGCAGGTGATATTGGAATGGGAAATACGTCCTTTCGGTTCATTTCATTGTCACTTTATACAATGATCAAAACATCGTCATTGATTTTTGTTCTGCTATGGGGAGTTTTGTTCAAACTTGAAAGGATGACATTGAGAATTCTTTCGATTGTTCTCATTATGACGTGCGGTGTTATCATGATGGTTTGGGGGCAGCATGATGATAATAGTGAACCATCTGAGGAAGAAACTGTTCCAGATGTTCTAGAAACTTCAGAATACGGTCAAGTTGTTGATGATACTGAGGGCACCACCATCGAAAATTCCGTGAGTCACATGATTTTCAAGAGACTTCTCCATTCTCGAGGAGTAACGGCTACTCATCTAATTTTCCTCGGTTCCTTGCTCGTGCTTGGATCTGCTTGTATGTCAGGATTGCGTTGGGCATTGACACAAATGATGTTGAAAACCAACAAGAGAACTACAAATCCAATTTTGATCATTCTATACCTATCGCCATCGATGTGTGTGATATTGGCGATGATTGGTGCGTTTGTGGAAGGTTTTGGTTCGTTCAGCCAGAGTCCCATTTGGACTGAGAAAGGATTTTTTCTGACATGTTTGCTGATTTTGATTCCTGGATTCTTAGCGTTTTTCATGACGCTTTCGGAATTCGTTTTATTGCAATATGCATCGCTATTGACGTTATCAATTGCTGGAATTTTCAAAGAGCTTTTAACGATTTTCACTTCGTGGCTGCTGTTTGATGATAAATTAACGTTAATCAATTTGGTTGGACTTGGAGTCACTTTGAGTGACATTGTCTGGTACAATGTTTATCGATTTGAGCAGAACCAAGCAGAAACGCATTTGGCCAAAAATAAACTCGCCGAAGAATCAGATTACAGTGATGAGGTTGATCCAAGTCGTCTGAATCAGGACATTGAATTGAACGAACTTTCGAAATAGGTAGAATCAATTTTTAAGTAATAAGCACATTGACAGATGTTTGGATGAGTTTCGTCTGGTTATGTTACATACACAGAACTTGTGAAAAAAACAGAAATGAAAGAAAAATCAAATATGAGGTACAAACTATTAAAATTATTTGTCCCCGTCAAAATTGTCCAATTCAACTTCATCACGGCGGATCAAGTTTTCTGTGTCCTCTCTAGAGCCTCTTGGCGATTCTTTGGTGGATGCCATTTCCAATCTGTAAAGGTTGTACCATGCAATATCACCGAGGGTGATGGCAATACCGATCATGTTGATAAAGTTGAGTTGATCACCAAAGATGAGCCATCCCAAAAAGATGGTAATGAGTTCTCTCACAATACCAGCAATGGACAAAGTGAGAAGTGGGGCATGTTGAAGGATGACGAATTGAGACAAGGTCATACAGAACGCAAGACAACCAGGGAACAAGAGCAAACCAATGGTTCCAAAGAAACCGAATCTTTCCCAAACAGGTGAAGCAAGAAAGTTTGACAATCCTTCAGCTTGAGAACCCATGATTGCTAAAGTGATCGACATGGCAGGAGAAAGGTAGAAAATAGTGAGGATAGGGTTCTTGGTATATCTGTTACCACGGAGAACGATTTGGGTGAGAGCCCATCTGAGACCAGACATACAGGAGGCCAGGAGGACGAGGAAACAACCAATGAAGAGGGCAGAGGCAGTGATGGCGCTGTGAACGGCAACAGCACTACCTGCGATGGCACCAGCAGAATTCTTGAGGAAACCAGCAGAAGAAGGATCTTCAGAAGGGATCTCTTGGTTTTGCTCAATTTCGTCATCACGAACTCCGAGAATGACATAAGCGGTTCTTTTGACCAGATGAGCCATCATTTTAACCTTCATTTCTTGAGCCTCTTCTTCAACAGCATCAGGAGTACCTTCATCACTCTCGCCTTGACCGTAAACCATCATCATGACGGAAGCGGTCATAATAAGAGTGATCAAACAAAGCTTGAGAGTGATTTTCTCAAGTCTGAGCAGGAATCCCCAGAACAAGGTAAAGATCAAAACTGCAGAGGATTTGAGCATCGTGTACAGAGAGATGGAAATGTACTTGAGAGACGAGTTACCAAGACCGATATCACCAGCGGAAGCAAGAGCACATGGGAGAATTTTGGTGATGTACACCTTTGGGTTGATGAAATAACTCAGTCTTTCAGAAGCCAAACCAGTGGATTTTGCAGGGTCCACATAGTTGAGTCTGAACTTTGGTGAGAAAACGAGAGTAACGACACTCAAAATGAAGAGAACAGCCTGATGACATGCAGTGATCAAAACAGGAAACTTGAAGTTCAAAGTTGGATCAGAAAACATCCATTTGTTATACAAACTGATGAGAAGAGAGAAAGAGAACCACGAAAGAATTGCCGTAATGACGATTCCAATATTCGGGACTCTATCTTTGAGCTCTGCGTAGTTTCTTGGAATCTTAGCCATGGTGAGGTTCAAGTTCCGTGGGACAACACTATGAGACTTTAGTGAAAGGAAAAGAAGAGATGAGAACAGTGTGTTATTAAGCCTATCTCCATTTGACCCTTACGTGTCGAATTGAAAACTTTAATACTGCAATCTTTTCGCTCGCACACGACCGTCCCTTTTTCTGTTACTTTTTCGAGCATGATTTTCGTAGTGAAAAGAGATGTGAGGGGGCCAATGCGGGTCAAAAAGGGTTTACTACGTATGGCTGAAATCAATTCATGGTGCCCGGCTATCGTAAAAGGTTTCAGAACAGCATCTGGGTGGTGTTGAAAAATGCCAGATTGACTGGCTGTTATGCCAGCTGTTCTTTTTCGTCCCAACCGTAGTTGATATGTGTATATAATTTTTTTTGGTCTGATGCTGTTCCCCACGAGCGCGACTTTTTTTTTCGATTGAGCTTAAAAGTTGGGGCACTCTCAGCCCTACAGAATAAGGGGGAATCCTGTCGTGTGATGGATCTGCACCACTCGAGATGTGACTTAAGTCACGTGGATGACAGAATGATTATTACTCGGGTTTCTTAGCGTATACGGATTTTTGGGTGCGTGAGTACACTAAAACAACCGTTGGAAACTAACTGTCGCTTATATCAACTTGGAATAGTGAATTTCAAAGATTTTTATACTCAGAAAAATGGACCCGTGTTGTACGCATTCTTAGTATATTGGTGCGCGCACGAGATTAAACCAGGCTGAACCAAAATGAAACCACCGCACATCACGTGCCCGCGTCCCCCTTTGCATGGCTCTGTAATTCAATGTCCGTACTGGTTGCGGCTGAGCGGCTTCGAGTGAACACCACTCCTCGGAGCACCACTGGAACCATCACCCTTTCTTGGACTCACGTGTACAGAGACGTCACAACGGCTCTATTCAATCCGGGGGTGTGCGAACAAAGAGTCACTCGGCGAAAAATAGTTTTCTCGGCTCGTCTTTCTTTCACCCCCCGGTATTTCATGCCATTCGCATCCTAGAGAAAAAAATCACACCACTAGCAAAAATCGTATGATTTTTTTCAACTGCATTAGGCAACAAGATAGAGAGACAAACAAAGCGGTAATTGTCTGGGAGATGGCTACTCAAGCCGGGCGCACCAGCACATGGCAAACTGCACAAACCGCCCCCGAAGCATGACTTTCTGTGTTTGGAATGTAATTACCGTTCTGCTGATTCTTTTGTTCTCAAATAAAAACAGGGGTGGTTCCTAGCGTAGTTTAATTTTTTTTAATCTATCTAATTATTTCTGGCTTGACCAATCCGAATCAGCATTATGGACTCATTAGATTTTGATAATTACGATTCCATACTTTCCGAGCTACAACAGACAGCAACAAAGCGCAAAAGCTCAAAGTATGCCACGGTCCCAGACCAGAACCAGAACCAGAACCAGTTCCCTGATCTTGGATATCAGTCATTCTTTGTCAAACAGGAGCCGTTTGAAGAAAATATAAACATCAAACAAGAGCCTTTTGAAGATAATATGCTCAACTTCAACTTACAAGGCCCGCTTTTAAACATCAATGACCAATCACGTGTAAACGATACGGACTCAAACTTCGGTTCAAAGCTCAACTTCTCAGATATAAATGATGCTATGAGTAGCTACAATTCAGGTATTCTTTCTCCTTACTCAAGCGGCTCATCTCCAGATGATTTTTTTCTGAACGATAATAAGGGCGGGAGGTTTGACAGTCAACATATACAAAAGGAGCAACAAGTGGAACAGGAGAAAGTTATCCCAATGTCTGAGTCAATGTCGGTCAGTACAGTCACGTTTGCCCCTTCTACACGCAATGCCGAAATAGTGGCAGCGACAGAGGTAGCAAGTCAGGTGCCCTCATTGACCAAATCTGACAGAACAGCTTCAACTTCCACGTGCTCAGATGAAGTAGAATTCTCTAAACCATCCAACAGGAAAAGAAGTGTGATTTCAGGCCCTAAAAACGAGGCCAGTGTCACTAAACCAGGTAAAAAAGTCAAGTCATCGCACAATCTGATTGAGAAAAAATACAGAACAAACATCAATTCAAAAATTATTGAACTGAGAAATTGTGTGCCTGCGCTACGTATACTGATTTCCAAAAACCGTAACCATAGAACGTCTACTGTTGACTATGGCGGAGCAGACGACGAACAATTTGAGGACGATTACGAAGGTGATGGGTACACTGACGACGAGCAGAAGCTTGACGGTCTTGCACCAGCCAAAAAGCTTAACAAAGCCACCATTTTGGCCAAAGCTAGCGAGTATATCAAACATTTGGAGGCCAAAAACGAGCTTCTTGAACAAAAAAACAGAGAGCTTCAAACCATTCTTTTGAATGCTGACCCATCGTTGAGAGCATCACTTTCATCCGAAACAATTTCTAGCTTGTCTTCACCACCAGATTACAACACTAACACCACGAACAGCAGTAACTCTTCTCCATCCAACACTCGCATGCTCAATGAGGCTCAGGCTTATCCACAGATCGAAAACTCTCGAAGCACCACCAACAAGATGATTTTAGGTGGAATGTCTATTTTGCTGGGTGCCTCATCATTTGACGATTTCAACAACTCAACCTCCACTGGTAGACGAGGATTATTCTCGATACCGATATTTGCGTTTGATTCTTCTTCGTCTTCTGCTGCATTCAATGTGGACTTAACGAAACCTTTTCTGGGCCTTGTGAAGCTTGGATTGTGTTTCAGTGTGTTGTATTTTTACTTCTTGTTACCAGCAATGAGCGCTCTTCTCCCAGAAGAGGAAGGTAAAACGCGTTTGAGTCAAGAACAATTGAGTTTTGCTGAAGTGGTGAACGGATTGTTCAGTGTTTTGTGTGATCCATTTGGGTTTTATAACAGATTGATATTCATCCAACCTTCAGAGATTGAATTTCAGTTGATCAAATCAGTTTCTGGAGAATCTACTATTTTCCAAAGCTATTTTGAGGCCTTGAAAGTATTGAATCTTGAGTCCACTGCATACAATTGTTTTTTGAAATCAATGTTTTTCAAAAGATTGGCCGAACTCAAGACATGCGAGTACAAGTACTACAAACTTGGTTGGATCCCTCAAAAGATTGTTGATACTGTCATTCTAGAAAGACTGGGCAACTATTTCTGGTTTAAGGCTTCATTGAAAGTGAAAATCGGTACTTCTGACGATGAAAGAAGACTGGCATTCATGTTGAAAAACCATAAGTATGACGACATTGATCTGCAAACTATGTTGAGCAACAACGCGCAAAACTCAAACAACCTTGTGGAGCTATTGTCGATTTCTTTAAGTCAAAGTTTGATCTTTAAATCACTGAAGAAAATGGTTGTTCTCGAGATGCTTTCGAGAAAACTCAATGGAGATGCGTCTGAAAACGATGATGAGTCGATGGTTTTGCTCGACTCCTCGATTCAAAAAGATAAGGTGAACTTGGAGTTGACTGGTCTCAGAATTGAGATCACTGAGACATTGAAATGTGCTATTGAGGCATCATCAGTTTTGTCGGAAACACATCTGTTGAGGTGTTTGATTTTGCAATTTATGATCAACCCGACCAGTAGAAACATTAAGAGAGTTTTCAGAACGGTTTCTTCTTATGAGGGTATTGATGAGGATTCCCGTATCGGTCTGATTTGCTGTGTGTTGAAGTACCAATTATTGAACTTCGAAGGTGATTATGATTTGTTATTGAGATGGATCAACAAGTTGAGACTTCCAAACTTCACAAACAATTTCAAAAGTGGCTCCAAATTGAGCACGTTTGAGTTTGTTTCCTTGCTCAATATATTCAATCTCTTGTCGTTTGACCTGTTGGAGAAGATCAATGAACGCGCTGAATTGGCAAGAGTTGAGGTTGGTAGAACCGATTCTGCAGAGACGGAAGATAACAAAACGTCGCCTACCGATGGCGAGTCTACTGGTG
This sequence comes from Ogataea pini, assembly GCA_003707665.2. NCBI lineage: Eukaryota > Fungi > Ascomycota > Pichiomycetes > Pichiales > Pichiaceae > Ogataea > Ogataea pini. Next base: position 436,681 of record PPKL02000007.1, on the reverse strand, counting down.
ATGAGGTCAGCATTTCTAGTTCGGGAGTAAACTCCGGGATTTCTGTGGTTTTCGATGACTCATCTAAAACTGCGCATCCTTCAATTTCGAAACTGAATTTCAAGTTACTGAATATTCTTGCTAATATGAGAATTTTTGCAGGAAACTCCAAGTGTGAGGACGTTTTTTATGCTGATGCTTTTGGAATGAACATGAAGGATTACTTGATTGATGGGTTTGTTTGTTATATAGAGAAGCTGAATGGGTTTTGAAGAGCGAAGCGAAGCGAGTCGAATGCGAGTCGAATGCGAATCGAATACGAGTCGTGTGACTTGAATCACTGATTGTGTCGTTCTTTTTCCCAATCATGGATTCTGTCTACCTCATCCACTACTCGGTGAACGACTCTCCTTGCTCGTCGGTAGTAATGGTATTTAATGATGTTTAATGGAGATTTATTATGTATTTACGAAATTCAGGCTGTGCTAAACTAAATTCTGAATGTCTTTTGACCCGATTGAAATTGACAGTTTCAATTCGCCCAACTGGACAGCTAATTATTTCCAAAGGAAGCAGAAGAGGTGATTTTTTTCCATAAAGTGCGAGTAAGAAAACGGCTGACAAGGAGTAACACCTTGTTGTAATAGAGCAAGATCCATACAGGAAATTCTCGTTTTCACTTTTATTTGTGTCCGTCTGCTACCAATTGGGCTTCAGTAATTACGTGAGCACCTTCGGAAGCACTCGGAAGCTGAATCATGTATCCTTACGGGAACCCTCAACCTGGAGGAGGAAACTCTGGATATGGTCAACAGCAAGGATATGGCAATGCATGGGGGGCTCAGCCACAGCAGCCACTTCAACAACAACAACAAGCAGGTCAATTTTACTCCGGAGGGTTGCAAACACAGCCTACAGGGTATGGATTTGGCACTCAAACTGCTCCATTGCAACAACAACAACAACAGCCAATGGTTACACAAGCTACAGGATGGGGTAATTTCCAACCACAACAGGCCCAGTCACAGCCAATGGCAACCGGCTGGGGTGCTCAGCCACAAGCCCAACCACTGGCTCAAAAATTGAACTCACAAGCAACTGGTTGGAATGCTCAGCAACAACAGCCATTTGAAACTCAAGCTACTGGCTGGAACTCCCAGCCACAGCAGCCACAGCAACAAAATGTTCCATTAACTAACCAGACTACTGGCTGGAACACACAGCAACCTTTGATTGGCCAAAAAACGGGTTTTCAACCACAAACATCGTTTGGTGTTGGTTTGGCAGCCCAGGTCACTGGTTGGCAGCAGCAGCAGCAGCAGCAGCAGCAGCAACAGCAACAGCAACAACCTCAACAACCCTTGATGCCACAAGCGACCGGATTCATCTCTTCTCTTACAACCAACACTACTGAAACTGAGAATAGGGATATTAAAATCCCTAACATCAGATTGTCGTTCATCACTTCGAGAGACCAGCAAAGATTCGAGCATTTGTTTAGGATCAAGGTTCCAAAGGGTGAAAACTCGATTGATGGTCAGACAGCTAAGAAAGTGCTCGTTCAATCGGGACTTTCTGCTTCAAAATTGGCAGATATTTGGGCTTTGGCAGATACTACTCGTTCTGGTAGACTTCTATTTCCCGAATTTGCCTTAGCATTACATCTTTGTAACATTTCTGTGAAAGGTGAACCAATTCCATTTGAGCTGCCCAACAAGATCAAGAATGAGGTTAGAGGTTTCGTGGATGCCATCAATTTTGCAGTTGAGGATACCGAGAGTTCTAGACCTGCTCAACAGACTGCCTTTGGTGGTTTGAATCAGCAACCAACAGGGTATCCTGGAATGCAACCACAAGCTACTGGTTTTGTTGGACTTCAACCACAACCTACAGGTTTCGGTGGACTTCAATCTCAGCAAACTGGTTTCGGTCAACCCCAGCAAACCGGATTCGGTGGACTTCAACCTCAAAAAACCGGAACTTTTGTCCCATTAACGGCACAACAAACAAGCAACCTAATTCCAGTGGCATCCCAACCAATTGGTGGATTGCAACCACAAGCTACTGGTTTCAGACCACAACAAACTGGTGGATTGATGCCTCAAACAACAGGTTTCCAACCACAACGCACTGGTGGATTGATGTCTCAAACAACGGGATTCCAATCTCAGCCAACTGGTGGGCTTCAACCACAAGCTACTGGTTTCAGACCTCAACAAACTGGTGGATTGATGCCTCAGCCAACTGGTCTCATGCCTCAACCAACTGGTTTGACGGCAATGCCAACTGGAAAGCCAGGACAATGGGGCTTCGTTTCCACTCCAACAGGCGGTCTTCCTGGTTTGGAGATGATGCAATCCCATTTCCTTCCTAATGCTTCGTCACAAGTTCAGCATTTGAATATGTCTATGGGTGGTAACAATGCTTCCAACGTGACATGGGCTATTACCAAGCAAGAAAAGTTGATCTACGACAACGTCTTCAAAAAATGGGACACCTCGAGGAAAGGATACGTTGAAGGTGAGGTTGCGATCTCCGTTTTTGGTAAATCCGGTTTGAACAGATCCGAACTAGAACAAATTTGGACTCTTGCAGACTTGGGAAACAGAGGAAAGCTGAATAAAGATGAATTCGCAGTGGCAATGCATTTGATCTACAGACGTTTGAACGGATTGGACATTCCAAAACAGTTACCACCTGAATTGGTTCCTCCGTCTTCCAAGATTCTTCTTGAAAGTATGAGTGACTTGAAGGGAAAATTGATGCACGATTCTACTGGATTCGGAAAGCAACAATCTACTCCTTCTTCTGTTACCAGAGACGGCACTAGATTCAAAAATGATGATACAGATATCGGTTATGTGAGCAATGCAAGACACAGAAACGTAAGACGAAGCAAAACCGAAGAAGACATTTCTTCTTCATCCAGTACCAAGCTTACCGTGGATCAGTTGAAGAAGTTGGTTCACGAAAAGAAGATTCTTCTAGATGCCATTGACGCCAGGGATGAGGACATTCCAAATAATTATGGAAGACAGAAAACTTTGAATGAAATACAAGTCCTCAAAACAAAAATCAAAGCAGTTCAAGACCAAATTAATGAGGCCCCAGTTGACAATGGTTCACTTCTTACTGAAAAGAAAGAGCTCACTGCTAAGCTCAACAAGCTTGTCGATAGAGTTCCTCATTTAGTCCAGGAAATTGGTTCTGTTGATGACGAAATCAAGCGTGCTAGAATTGAGATATTCAGACTCAAGCTAGAGAAGGAAAACCCAACTGGTGTCGAGATTCGTGGAAGTGGACCAAATGGCGAGGTTACTGATGGCGATAAGAGAATCGCTAAGCAAAAAGCTACAATTCAGGCTAAAATGGCTGCCCTCACTGGAAAACCAGCACCGAACTTTGATAAATTTGAGGATAATGAAGCCACGTTGAACACCGAGGTGGAGAGAATCACTAAAGAGACTAAGGATCAACAGCAGATGGTTAAGGAAATCTCGGTTTCTATCAACGAACTTGTTAATGATATCTCAAGTTCCTTGAACTTGAAGAATTCAAGTCAAGTTGGCTACTCCAAGTGGGAATTGGGCCAGGAGGTTCAGAGTAGTGAAGTGAGAGATTTTATCAGGCAGTTAAATGCTTCCAAGCCTGCTGCTTCAAAGTACACGGCTCCTGCAGCTGTTTCAGTGGCTGCTCAACCAAGCTACGGAAAGCCGGATCAAGCACGTGCGACACCATCAGCACCATCTGCACCATCTGCACCATCTGCCACCCAGCCAGCTGCTTCTCCTGCTTCAACCTCTTCCACTGATTTCTCATCTGCTGAATCGAGAGCCAAAAAGATAAAGGAACAGGCTCAACAACGTATGAATGAAAGGTTGGCGAAATTAGGCTTGCGCAGAACCAAGACTGGAACGGAAGAAGTTGCCCCTGCTGCTACACCATCTCCAGCCCCAGCCCCAGCCCCTGTGAAGCCAGTTCAACCAACAGAGAAGAAGGCCCAGCCTCCTCCTCCTCCACAGCCTCCTATTTCTCGTCAACAGAGAAAGGTTTCTGCACCAACACCACCACCTGCAGCGGAGGCAAATGAAGACTCTTCCGATGATGATGAAGAGGAGCGCGAGTTGATGAGACTGATTGAGGAGAGAAAACAGGCCGAGGCCAAAGAGCGTGAGAGAAAACAGAAAAAGAAAGCAGAGAAGGAAGCTCGGTTAGCAAAGCTTCGTGCTGAAATGGAGGAACTGAAGAGAAAAGAAGCTAAAGAGAATAGTTCTTATGATGAAAGTGATGCTGAATCCACAACAAATGAGGTTGAACAGAAGCCATCCGATGATCCCGCTCCAGCTGAAGCTGTTGAACCTCAAACCGAGCCCGTTGCGGTGGTCACCCCTGTAATACAAGCAGGCAGCAACAACCCTTTTGCCAAATCCAATCTGAATGAGAAATCTGAAGAAAAACCTTTGGGCAAGAACAATCCATTCTTCAAACCAGAAAGCACAGAGCCAAAATTTGATGCCACTCAATTGAAAGCTCAAAGAGATGCTCAGAGAGGAATGAGTTTTAGTGATGATGGTTGGTCGGATTCAGAGAAGGAAAACGATGATGATGATGATGAGGCATTGCACAAATCTAACCAGGCTCACCTGGCTTCTATGTTGTTTGGTGGAGGAAAGTCCTCTTCTTCAACGGTGAATGAACCTTCATCAAATCCTAAACAAGCAGTGGCGGACCAATCTCAGCTACCACCACCTCCACCGCCACTCCCTGTGGCTGCTGATGAAGAGGCACATACAGAATTTGCTCAAACTGAAGCGGTTGCACCTTCCATTCCACCTGTTCCTGCTCCAGCTATGCCTTCAATTCCAGGCATGCTGAGTGAGGACAGCCAAGAGGAAAAAGAGACACCTTCTCCAAATGGTGTCATAATACCTCCTATTCCAGGAACTGTTCCTGCTGCGATTGATGAACAAAAAGAAAGTGATTCTGATGGTGAAAGCTTTATGTCAACTTCAGAAACCAGTATTCCTTCTTCTCCAGTTGCTACTGCTCCTGTCTCGTTGGCCCCTCCGATTCCTTCTGCGCCCGCGCCACCTCCTGTTCCTTCTCTTGATTCTATTCCAGCTCCACCACCAGCTCCACCGGTGCCAGCTCCTGCTGTGCCGCCAGTTCCTGGTCTTGCACCACCAGTGCCAGCTTTGAACGGCTCGGCACAAGAGCCGAACGGTTCATTGGCTGCCGTGCCTCCTCCTTCCATCAGCTCACTTTTGGGAGAAATCAACCGGGGCAAACAACTTAGAAAAGTTACCGAAGATGAGAAACATGTCGTGGAAGGTGGAACTGTTGGTAAAGTTCTATGAGTAGAATATTAAGTGTTTGTGGTCCCTACAACAATGCTATATACTTATAAATATCTGTAGTTCCTATCTATCTAAATCAAACGTCCCAAAAAGTTCAAATGGACTCTTCAAAAAATACCAAACTTTTGTGCAAAAGAAACAGAGTCTTTCTTGCTAGTTGAATCAAAAGAGTTTGATGAACCACTTTCAGCCTTGGTGGTGATCTGTTTGTGCAAATGTTTCAAGAAGTCAGAGTATGACCATGTAAGATCACCGGATCTGTCCTCGTAAAGCAATTCTATAAACTCAGCCTCGTTTGGATCAGTTCTGAATCTACAAATGTGCACTGGAATAAACTCAGAATTGTTGTACTGCTTTGCAAAATAAGTGCACAGGTTGCGCACCTGTTTTGATAATGGAGTATCCAAAATTGGTAGTTGACTCATGTTTGTGTCAACTTGGTCTAGAGAGGTGACCCATTCACCCAAAAGGTCTTGCAAAAGAAGCGGATTGACGTCCGAGTGAAGCCACAAATATATCACTTCAGTATTGAAAACCACATACGCCCCACCAACTTCCAAATTGGTTTGAGACAATGGAGTAGCTCTTGGCATGGTGAAGAAAGTTGTCTTTTCATCGAACAAACATTCACTGTCATCCAAATTGTGAATGCTGATCATAATTGGGTACAGATAAGCAGAAAGTTTCTCTGGTGTGAAGGTTTCTAGACTGAAAATACTCTCGACTCTAACATCTGGAACTGTCACTCTTTCCTTGAGTGCTTTGCTTTTGATGGCTGCCAAAATAAACATCGGCAGCGTTCTGAGTCCGTGGGGGAACACCAATTGTCCTGGCATTGAACTGTTTTTAGCCACGTACAACTTGTACATTGCATTGATGTCAGCGAGCTGAACGTTCAAGTAACTTCTCAAAGCGACAAGATTTGTCGATGGAAGTCTACTGAGACTTTCTCGCAAAATAAGACTCATAACAGCATCTTGATCAGCAAACGAAAACACATCTGCAACACGTTCGGTAACAGACATTATACTGTTGATCACTCTGACTTTCCGCAGTCCATCAGCGGCCGTATATAGCAACGCCACTTGAAAATGAGCGTCCTTCTTGGTGTCAAGCTTTCCATCGAACACAAAATCACAAGCAACAGACGTTTGAGTAGACATAATAGGCAGATTCGGAACAGCAGATTGACCACTCGTACTAAAACCTCCGTAGTATTTGTTGACTTGCAAACCATTCGAGCAGCGAACTTTCAATTGACCTTGGTATCCACGAGAATCTCCAACCAATTGCTTGAAAGTGTAAACGAAATCAGCCTCGTCTCTATCAATATTGAAATTGTGCCAGGACTTCACCAAACCTCCAGTCTTGTGAGCAATCAAACCTGAATTAGAAAGATCCACTGGAGTCTGGGAAGCCACCAAAAGATTCAAACCAACATTGGATTTCACATAATCTCTCAACAGATCTTGATGAAACTTGTTACCTGCTGTCAAAACGTCCTTATCAAGATCTGTAGCTGACTTCCCTTGTGGCAATTTCGGCGTGAGAGCACCAGCTCCCCACGATGGTAAATTGGACAAAGTCGCGACAACTTGACCACCTCCTACTTTATCCAACAGTTGTTTGGCAACCAGCAACGCGCTTCCAAAAGCTGGTTCTGGACCAGAGTAATCGCTCATTTGCTCAATGGTGCTCAAAGTAACGTCAATAATTCCTGACGAATTGACTGGATCAGCAAATGTTCCCTCGTGGAACGGAACAAATGGTTCCAGGATATCACCAACTATAGAAACGGAGAGTTGTTCGAGTCCAGGAGACAAGTTGTAGAAGAATAACTTATCGGAAAAACCGATAATGCTAACCTTAGAACCCTGGGGGAGATTATTACCCGAAAGAGCAAGACGGATACCGGAACAAGCAGCTGCATGGAGCTTAGATTTGATAGCATTGTGACTGAGATCGATCAAAAAGACGTAATGAATTGGTTCTGGCTTCTTGTCGTCCAGATAATAATCCTGAGGCACAATGAGATCGAAAACACCGGAATGGAGTTCTGGACGCTCATAATAATCAGATCTGATACCATTTGCATCTACTTGAGAAGCATATTCGGTTGGAACAGGACTTGAAAAAGTACAAATGTTGCAGACCATATTATAACCACCGTGCTGCGTGGCAGGGTTGACATAAGCACGACACCTTCTACAACGGGGAACGGTTGTCATTTCACGGTAATCCACTTGTGGAACTTCTTTTTCGCCCGTACTAGTAGGTGCAAAAGGTGTCACGACGAGCCCTAATGGAATTTTAGATGACTGTCTAAGTTTATCTGTACTTGGAACGCTGTACATAGACATTCTGATGAATTTTGGTGAAGCATTTCCTTGATCAATTGCTTTGTATTGAGTTCCAGCTGCCGGCGGTGAAACGTTCTCAAAAGTAAGAAATTCGGCATCTCTGTAGCTGTAATCTAGCTGATAACGGATATTTGGGATAGAAAGTTCGTCTGTTCCACTGGCATCAAAAACGTTGGCGGTTGAGGATTGTGATTGCAGTGGAGGCTGCAGTGGTTGGTATTCTATGGAGGAAGCTGAAGCAGCTTGGACTGGGTATGGATTTTCACTGTTACCGTTTGAGGAGGGAAGAGATTGGTCGAAGTAATGTGGAGCCTGCATTCCTCTACTCATGGCGGCGGCGTTGGGATCAAAGTCGCTATCGGGGACTCCCGCTGGAATGCCGCTAGGCAATCTAGATGGCAGTCCAGATGGCTGTCCAGATGGTACAGATCCTGGACTACCCTGCATAAACTCAGGAACTAGATTATGATGAGCATGATGAGTCCTCTTCTTCCTTGATTGCTGCTGAACCGAAAGATTTTCGACTCCAGCGGCGAGCGCCTGGACGGAATCGTTTTGATTTGTATACGACATGGCCAATAGCTACGGCAGATGTTGATCTGGGAGCAAGTGAATGTGACTATGTTCTGAGTCCGCGGGTCACGTGCAAATGAATGGCTGGTACCACTATAAGCTGGTACGTTTCACAATGGGAGGTAGCAGGATGCTTGAAAACGGCAACAACAAAGAACAACAGGGATATATGAATAAAAGAACAAATAGGTGTTTTTTTCTTGATGATTTTTTTTTTGAGTTCGCTGTTGTTTTTCTCGCGTTAAAAATCTTTTGTTTACAAGCACGTAAAGGTATTTGAACTGTTTGTTCTCGTTGATTTATTTGAACATTTGTACTCGCTCAATCATTGAATTTCTCCGTTGCCTCGATTATGGGTGTCTCGGGCTTACTACCCGCGTTGAAATCAATTCAGCACCAAACAACGCTGGAAAGTTACAGGGGAAAAATACTCGCTGTTGATACTTACGCGTGGCTACACAAAGCGATCTACGCGTGTTCTATGGAAGTTGTGATGGGAAGGCCGACTCGTGCTTACGTCAATTACATTTTCAAACGATTGGACATGCTGAGACACTTTGGAGTCACTCCGTACATGGTTTTTGACGGAGATTATCTCCCGACAAAGGGAAACACCGAAAAGGAGAGAAGTGAGCGACGCGCAGAATATAAGCGATTGGCGATTGAAGCTCTCGGTAAGAACCAAAAGAAAGAGGCGTTTGGGTTTTTCCAGAAAGCATGCGACATCACGCCAGAAATGGCAAAAACGGTCATCGAAGAGTTCAAAAAACGACAAATCAAATACGTTGTTGCTCCATACGAGGCAGATTCACAAATGGTTTACCTAGAAAAATTAGGCTTAGTTGATGGCATTATTAGTGAAGATTCCGATTTGCTCATTTTTGGCTGCCGCACCCTTGTGACCAAGTTGAATGACCGTGGTGAGTGTATTGAGGTCCGACGCGATAACTTTGAGCGCACTAAAGGGTGTCCGCTTGGATCTTTCTCTGACGATGAGCTTCGACTTGTGGCTACTATCAGCGGCTGTGATTACACTCGTGGGATTACCGGTATTGGAATGCAAAAAGCAATTGGATATGTCAAAAGGTTCCGTACTTTTGAGAGAGTTATTCAAGGAATACGTTTTGAAGGAAAGTTGACAGTACCACCAGATTTTGAAAAAGAATATCAGCAGGCAATCCTTGCGTTCATGTACCAAATTGTGTTCAATCCGTTAACTCAGCAACCATCTCATTTGAATCCGATTCCGGAAGCTATTGCCGAGGACAGAGAGTATTTACATTCGTGTACGGGACAAATTGTCGATATTGAGATCCATCGCGGTATTGCGTGTGGTGATCTTGATCCGTTCACAAAGTTGCCACTACTTGCAAGAGAGTCTGGAGTGAATGCGGGTGTGAAAATGTCAATGCCATACCGATCGAAAACTGCTCCTCTTCCTGTCTCTACTCCGTCCTCTACAAGTAGACAGTCGGGTATAGATACTCTTTTTGCGAATGTTGCAAAGAGATCAAAGACGATGGCTGCTCCGCCGGCGCCACTGCCGGCTCGTGCGAACGATCGAATGGATGCTCTACGAACGATAGATCAGTTCATGTCAAGAGTCCAGCCACCTGCACCCGGACAGTTATCCCCAGTGTCGAAGAGACGCAAGATTTTGTTTGGAGGTGGGACTTCTCAGCAAAAGGCATCAACTGTCAGCAAGTTTTTCACGCCTACAAAAAGCCTTGATAAGACAGAAAACAAAGAGAACGCTGTGGAGGTGGCAAATTCAAGTGATCACATGAATTCTAGCGACTTCAATCTTACTGATCCAGATGAGGAAATTGACGAGGAGCCGAAAAGTAAAGCTGGTGCTACTGGACAGTGTGATATGCTTAAAAATTGGAGAGAAAAATTCCAATTCAGGTCGACAACCTTTGCACCATCATCAACGCCATCAACAAAGTCCATGGATTCTGTTTTTGGGGGCGTTCAGCGCGCGGCGTTGTCGGAAAAGAACGTCAACACTGTTAATCCCTGCTCAAAGAGAGACAAGACTGTATTACATACATTAAGTACGGCCACGAAACGGAAATCGGTTATTACCGGACCTTCGAGAGCTGCTAGCAGCACTAGACTCGATATTTTCCGGTTCCATGGGTGAGTCGTTGTCATATACATATGCATTTATTGGGGTAATCTGGAGCCCTGTGTACCAAATATATGATTCTTTTCAGATCTAAAATTATTAAAATTACGCGTGGAATTTCCAGATATTATTAGATTTGAAGATGACATAGGAGAAAGATTGATTGCTTAACGATGTTAACCGATGAGAAATTGAATCTGTTGGAACACTCGTTTCCTCAGGTGGACAGAGAGTCTTTGTTGGAAGTTTTAGTTTCATTTGGAGGGTCTGTGGAGCAAACAGAGGGTATTTTAAGTCAACAGTTTGGAACTCCAAAGCGAGATCCGGTGGAGAGCCCCAAGCCAGTCACAAAAGCAGTGCCGGCGGAGCCTGGGAATTTGTTTAAATGTCAGCAAGCATCACTGGATACTAGTCATGGGAAAAAACGAAAACCAACAGAGGGATTCAATTCTGAACAAGTTAGCAAACGGAGAACAATTACAGTGCCTCGATCGGTGACACTGTATACCGCAGAAGATATCAGAAAAGCGTTGCCGAATGTGCAGTACTTGCCCAATTTTCTTCCAAAGAAACTAGCAGATGATCTTTTGTCTGAATTGATGTCTCGCAAGGCATTTTTCAAAGATAAACGTTTTTTCATTGCTGGTAATAGTTGTGTCTCAAAACATCGCACTACTGTCTTTTATTCAGAAAAAAAAGACTCCGGATTATTATATGATGGTGAGTTTTACCATAACTCAAAAGAGTTGGTACAAGAGTATACTCCTAACATTCGAACTGCTCAATTTCTCGTACAAGATCACGTAGACCGTGTACTTCAAGAAATGGTTAGTAAGCATTCGTTTCAGATCCAAAGCGGTTGGAAAGGGGATATGTGTGTTGGAAATCTTTTTGAATCCAATAAGAACAACCTGGACTGGCATTCTGATAGAATGACGACGATTGGTCCAATGCCGTTGATATGTTCTCTTAGTTTTGGTTGTTCACGTGTTTTCCGACTCAAAAAGATTTACTCTGAGCAAGGTAAACCGAATCATAACCCGATTTTCAGCATTCCGTTGCCGCATAACTCGCTTTTAGTGATGCTTCCTGGAACACAGGAGGAGTTCAAGCATTGCGTGCCTACTTTAACCAACTCTTTACACGAATTACACCCGACCGCAGGGTCTACCAGGTTCAATTTGACGTTTCGAATGGCGCATCCCAAACTACGGAATCGCACTCCAAATTGTCCTCGTTGTGACAAAAAGATGACTTTGCGCAGGATGTACAAGAAGCCAACTACGCGAGGGTATTATTTTTGGCTTTGTGGTGGACAATATCTAAATGGCAAGGATTGTCCTGGGTTTTATTTTGCTGATTTTAGTGAGCTTAACAAGGAGAATGTGGAAAATCCGATTTTCCACACGACAGACATGAACAAGGCATCGCGCTGGATCGCTGAAGATGACTACGAGGCACGAGCAACACTATCTCAAACGTCAAATTTAGAAGATGACATATCGCATGAATTCGATAAGGATTAGATAATGATTTTTTTTTATTCTGCCTCGAAGCCGCACGCATCCTAAAATAAATGATATGAAAAAAGTGACTAAAAAAAAACCGTTTTTTGTTCTGAACTGAACCCTGAGGAGGTTGACCTTTGAGTTATTGAACAGTCATTGGTGCGATCATGCGACTACTTGAGAACTTTCAAATCAATCAACACGTTCTTGAATCTATAGAACGATTCTATCCGTCGAATGTTGTGGTTGGCCGGATTTCTAGGTACATTTCTACAGGCAGCAACAATGAAGATGGAAGGCCCACAAACAGCCAATCGCCAATACCGCGAGGTTTAGCGTCGTCGCGGGTCATCGAATCACGTAGGAACGAAATTGTTCACAATGTTTTGAGACGTAAGCGGGAGGAGGAACATAGTCCGGTGAGTGAACCAGAGGAGGCTGGGTTGTACGAGCCAGTGTCGATAAGAATTTCGCCCAAGTCAGAGGAAGTAGTCGAGGATCTGGTGGATCTTCCTCGACTTCGTAAAGGTTTAGCTCTCATTGAAAGGTTTATACGAGAAGCGGACACATCCTCTGATGTTTTGGTCCCACGGAGATACCTCGGTCAGGCAATCACCAAGATGGTTGGTTCTGTGAGCGAGCCGGAACTTATTGGACAGATGGTTCGAGGTTTGAGCAAAGAACAAAAACTTTGTGCCTTGAAAAATCTGTTGAGTGATACACGATTGGTGGAAGAGTTCCAGAGCAATCGGAACGGAATGAAAGAAGAAAATGATAGTTTCAACGAATTGAACAGTGATTTCTACAGCCGAGTGCGAGCAGAAATAGCTGAACCTGATCTGGATTCTGATTATTTAGTGACTCCGCCATATACACCCTTGACCAATCGTTCGAAGCGTTCTATTGATGAGGATTCAGTGTACTCGCAGCGGTACCCAGCGGAGGATTTGATTCTACGCACAGTTGATCTCTTTTTGACTGTTATGACGTTTGTTTTCAATGTCTTTGTGTGGCCTGTGGTGGCATTGGTATGGTCGCAACTGGTGAGAATGAATGAGAACTATCAAATTGTTAACGGGGCCGCGAGATTTTCTCTGGAGATAGCGGTGTTGTTGTTAACAAAGGTGGTAAGCATGCTGGTGGTGGTGGGTCCAAACAGGAGAGGGCAGCGAGGGACGGCTGATGGAGTGTGGTTGGCAATGCGCGAAGCATTACGAACGTCGAGCGAAGCAAGTCGTGAGTGGAGTCAGCTGTAACTGGAGAGAGCTAAATGGACAAAACTGTGAAGAAAGCGAAATCACACATATTTGTTAGACCAACTAATGACAACGGCAAGGTGATTATAATGTGCAGGTCATCGTAGTGAGTACTAAATAACTTTATTTAATAACATACTTATTTTCTGCTTATGTAAGACACTCTTGGCTCACGAGACATACAAAACTTTATTTTCATCTCGCAACAAGTTAACCCTATCCAACTACGGCTCACACCTGAATCGTTTTGTTCGTCTTCTCTCTAGCTAGTTCAGCCACATCGTCACAGGTACAGGTGGCTTGACTCGTAACACTCGCTACGCTCGTCTTTTTCCAAACGCGCCACGCCGTGCCACCCCTGCCAAAACTTGTTTACCCCTCGCGCTTGTGCGCGCACACCTCAACCCACTCCTTTTTAATTTGTTTTTGATTTTTTGTTTCAGTAGATCAATTTGTTTCATCACCTTGTCAACTTTTAAAACACCCACTGTCACACGGCTCCGACACTTTCATAAGCATCGCTCACACAACATGTCGAAGCCGATGGCTGGGGTGGCACCGATGACACCAAATACGAGAAACGAAACCAACGGCTTCAAGTTAGACAAAACAAAACTAATGTCAATAAACACATCCTATGACGATTTCACCCCTCCAAGCTCATCTGTCAAACGCGAAACGTCTCCGCACTTCACCAGATTGCTTGCTGAGTCAATAACAGCTCCAGAGTCAGTGGGACTTGATAATGGCCACGATCACACGCTTTTCTCACAGTTAATTGCTGATAAAGAGGATAAAACAAAGGAATGGGTCGCTGCAATGTTACAGAATGATGCCGTGGATCACAGTCCGTGCGATTTACTCACAAACACTTTATTTGGGGGAAGTAGTCCGAATACGGAGGACCCAAGGGAGTCATCTGAAGATGCAATGAATGCTTTGGATTCCGTAAACCCACGGGACACGCGGGATCCACAGGACCCCGTGAAATCGATAGAAACCAATCCTCAATATCTCACTTCCAATAATGTTCTTCCCACAACCATTCCGATCACAGAGAAACTGCGCGTTTACCGTCTTTTGCGCGACGGACTCAAAGAGTACAATCAATTACTCGCCTCTGCGAGCGTTTCAGACGTGGTGATTGTCCGCACAGACTATCTTATTAACTATCTGCGAGAAAAAGGCGGGTTCCAATCGCGGCCAAAACTCATCAATGACTACTTCAACATGGCAAGAAATGACGAGGAAGATGAAACGTCAAGTTTAAGCCGCGAGATCGGAGACGTTGACGTTTTGGAAGAAATCCGTGGTCTTTTACGTGAGAGTGAACGCAGACGCAAGTGTTACAACAAAAGAAAGGGCGTCAAAACAGAACGCGACCGCAAAATGAGTTTTGTCGAAAATACAAGCACTCCAATTCATCACGATTTCATTGAACCAGATAAAACGAAAAGGAAGTCCTCGAAACAATTACGAAAAAATAAAGGTATCTCAATTGAAGCTATCAAGATAGGTTTCCATTCTGAATCTGGAGGTCAGACTACAACATTTCATCCAATAGCAGATTTGTATCAAGTTCTCAAAGTGAATGAAGACGAAAGATACATCACTGACCTCAAATACAAAAATTCATCTCTCAAAGCTTGTGTTGATGGAATCTACATGACTGATCCTTCCGCAGGTGAACTAGCTTTCACCCATTCGCTCGTGTACACTAAAGTGCCTCTCAATCTCGATGACGATCTTATGGTGGAGTTAGAACGTGATAAAATGGTTTCATACGTCGAAAACCTTGTGGATGTCTCAGATTCTTTATCGCCAAGTCTGTTAATTTCCAATGACAACTTCTCTCGGCTGGTCCAATTGAAGTCTGTCACGAAATTGTACAATAACGATTCACTCATGTACAAAAAAACGGAGCCTTTAACAGGTTATTTACTTCCGGAAAACTCGAGAATTAAGGTCAATCTTCCACTCAATTCTAAATATTGGGCCAGCATGATTAATGGCTACTCAAATGGATCAGTGAGTGGTTCGCAGTTTGAAAGTACGAGAATCACACATACATTGTATTTTGACGACGAGCTCGCAGTGCCTAAAGACGATAATAAAATTCCCTTATGTTCATTTATTTGGGAGTTTTTGCAAAACAACAAGATCAATTACTTGCCTCATAGTGTTATGATCCATAAACAGCCCACTTCGGATTCACTGCCCCAGACTTCTTTTAGGCCTCGAGCCGCTACCCTCGCTGGTACTTCCTCTTTTTACCATGACTCTCGAAGACCTGCTCCGCTAAATTTTCCTGGCAGAGCAAAAGACGATTCATCGCTCGGCAGCCGTGTCGCCAACGTTAGAGGTCACAAGAGAACGAGATCAAGGTCTCTCACACAACTGGACCATATTCAACCACAGTTTCTAACACTTCAACAACATTTGCAATCATTTGAAGCTGGCCCTACTATGAGTACTCCAGTACAATACCAGTCTTTTGCAACGCCTGCTTTGGTTCAACCAACGCAAGATTCCGGTTCCCAAGGAGCTGAGTTTTGTGCTGCTTCTGCTCCCGCGTCTCAAACACAATTTAACTTGAACGACGCTAACGTGTACCAAAGGTACCAATTACAACTTCAGGCTGCACAAATCAGAGCTCATCAGAGTCATCAAATTGCTTTACAACAGCAAATGTACCAGAACATGTACAAAAACTCATTTGATAGTAGTCAAGACAGCATTGTTCTACAGGATTTCCAGATGCCTGGTGCAATTGGTGGCGCTTCTACCTCGTTTAACTCTTCGAACGAGTCATTACTCTCGTCTGTTTCACTACAGAGTTTTCCAGATAACAATGTCCATGCTCTGTCTTCGGTGTTGGTTCCAACTGATGCTCCTGGGAGCAGTAATGGTGGGAAGAAAGCAACGTTTACCTCGCAGGCTCCGAATCCTAAAGGTCTTGCTGGGACCACCAACATTACTCCACAGTTAAGACAATTTCAGTTCGAAATAACAACGCTCCCGACTGGTTCGATCCCTAATGTTCCGTCGTCATCTTCATCGTCCAACGAGAGCAGTCATCTCGCAACTGTGGCACAATCGTCGCCAACGTCGTCAACCATCTCTGCTAGTTCTTCCGACGGACATGAATCATCCAAACTAAGGACGATTCAAAAACGTGGGAGTGATACTGGTTCTGGTACCATTGGACTCCAGCCTCAACACGAACGACTAATGTCGAGCATGGACTCTGATTGTAAGTTTTTCTACTATAATCCCTGAGTAGGAGGTTTTTTATACTTATTATAATTCGTGACAACGGTTTGTCAATATCGAACGAATCATCTTTATACCGTTTCTGTTACTGTGAACTCAGTGTTTGAACAGTATACGAATGAAGAAAAACGACTTATTTGTGAGGAATGAGTTTGACGATGGCGTCTAGACATTCTTCAATGGTAGGTGGGAATTTACACGTGGTAAAATACAGTTCTTCTGTTACAATGAGAGGTGGTTAAATGTTGAAGAGGATAACAGAGTAGAAATAGATGGAGACAGGTGAGATCACTCCACCCATCACCTCTTGATTGAGTCGTCCCTATTTAATTTACTAGACTGGCTTCCTTTGTTACCCGGCCATTTCGAGGTTTTTTTTTTTCCAACTTTTTTTTTTCAGTCAACTTGAACATGTTGAAAGATCCAAGAAACAAACAGTAACCCTGACAATCACTCGTTTTCGCTGGCCACCGACAACATTTCAGAATGACATCGGTTTCTAAAGGTATTTGGTCGAACTTTTCCAAACGGTCGCCATCTTTGGCAATCAAAAACAAGGCGCTTCAAACAGCTTTGTTGAGCCCAAACTTGCCTCACGGTCCAGTCACGTTGAAAAAGAGATCTAACAAGAGCAAGTACACCTCTCCATCCGGACTCAGCGATATTTATCCACTTGCTTATGAAGTCCTAGAAAACCAAAGTGCTTCCCTGTACGAGAAAGTCGACCAAATTGAGTCTGCTCTTACAAAGACCCAGATTGAGACAGAGAAAGCCGAGCTTCTTCAACAGAAAGAGAGGTTGCAGGTGGAGGCCGAGATCAATAACCCAGAAGTGGTTTTCCTCTCGAAATATGCTACAGGCACTCTTGACAGAACTCAACCTATCTACAGACACTACTTGGAAGAGCAATGGAAGTCTTACTCTAGAATGCTGATCATGCAAAGACTCGAGTCTCTTGCTGTGATTCCCGATACGCTACCAACTCTCGAACCCCAAGTGGAGGTCAAATTGAAGTTTCCCCATAACAATGTTGAGAGATGGATCGAACCAGGTAGTGTTCTCTCTTCGAATGTGACAAGCAAGCCACCAGCTTTGGAGATCGTTGAATTTAAAGAGTCCAAAGAAGACCTGTACACCGTTTTGATTGTGGACCCTGACACTCCTGACCTGGCCAAAGACAGCTACTCAACGACTCTTTTGTGGGGTCTTAAGGACGTGAAGCTTTCGAACGAGGATCCTGTCATTGATGCTAAAAAACTTCTCGAGAACGAAGAGTGTGAATTTGTCGAATACCAACCACCAGTCACTGATAAGAATACTGGTAAGCACAGAATAGCCGTCTGGGTTTTCAGGCAGGACAATGGACTCAAGTTGGCCAGCGCTCCGAAGGGTCTCAAGAGAGATTTTTTCAAGATCAGAAAGTTTGTCGCGGAGAACGAGCTGACCCCTATTGGTGCACATGTTTTTAGAACTGTTTGGGACAGAAACACCGAAAATGTCAGACAGATGTACGGTTTGCCCAAGGGCCGTATTTTCAACAGGGAAAGAACTTAGAAAGCATCAATAGCAAACAGAACGACCGAGGAAGCAGGCGAGCTGGCGATGTTTGACTACTGGAATGTCTACACGTGTATATAGTATTTTTCCACTCAAAAGTTCATTCGACTTCCGCATTTTACATACATGAATTGTCATGACATTGGATTTGTTGTAGAAAAATTGGAGTAGAAAAAAAAACAGTGCAAAAAAAAAAAAAGTTGATAAAGATTCACTAATTCTTCAGGATCGCTTGTTTAGCCATTTGAACATGTCTCTGGACACAGATAGCAGAAGAAAAGAGCTGGTGGCATTAAATTGTCAGGCATGGACGGGTGCTGAAGTGCTTAAAACAGGTTCTCTGGACACAAGTCTGAAGAAAAATACTGCTTTCATTAAGAAAATCAGAACGTCCTTGAACAAAGAATCTGAGAAATCACTTGTCAGTGCAGTCCTCACTACTTCGCTAGAAAAATATATCAACGAGCTATTATCAGCTTTGGTAGAAGGATTAGGGAAAGTCTCTAAAGTGCAAGATATCCCAGCATGTGTGGAAATAGTATCGTCGTTGCATCAAAGATTCAATGTCAAATTTACTCCATTTTTAGAGCTTTATTTTGTCCATGCTTTTGAAAATACACAAAAGAATGATTTCAATGCAGTTTCAGATGATAAAACCGAAAAGGAGAGAGCTACCAGACAACGAATTCTCCTAAGATTGTTTATGGAATTTTATTTGACTGGAATCTTTAGATCTGTTGCCGATATGCCAAAGAATGAGCTACCGCGTTACCTGAGCAAGAGTATTGCAAAAGATCTGGGACGTCCATTGATTTTGTGTGTTCTAGAAGAAGTTTTGAGCTATCAAATGTTTCAAGGTGGTTCTGTGGGTGTTGCCAGTAGCTTTCTGAAGCGTTTTTCCGCATACATCTTGAGGGAAAATGAGTTCATTTTGGAGCCTGTGAGAAGCAAGATTGGTGAATTTTTCATTTACTACACAAAAAAGATTGTCAGTCGAACAGTGACATACAACAAGGATATTTTGAATGCTAAGAAAAAATCGTCAATGATTTCCATGAAAACGGGAAAATTACCTGAAGAACTCACTAAAAAGATTGAAGATTTGGAAATGGTGTTTGATAAGCTCAACAGTTATTGTGAGTTTGCTTGTGAACTTTTGGAGGTAGAGAAGCCGGTTCTGGACATTGCGGACGATTCTGACTTTTCGTCTACCAAAGTGACTCTGGTCACTGGGACTACATTAGAATCTTCTTGGGAAGACGAGGAAACCAGAAAGTTTTACGAAGAGATTCCTGATCTTGAAGCCACTCTACCGTCAGAGTTGTTGAAAAACGAAAAATCCTCTGACAGTGTCACAGATTCCAGCACCATAGCTTCTGCAGGTGAACAAATGAGCCAAATTTTGACCCGCTTGGACGATGCAACCACAGGCAAAGAAATTGATAATATTGCGTACAGTTACTGGTATTCCAACCTGAACAACAAGTCTTCTCGTCAAAGACTTTATAGACATTTCATCGAGACGAGAGACTCTACAATTGTGAAAAATTTTGCCAGATTTTTGAAAATCAATGATCCTTATTTCGGGAATTTCAAGGAAGACTTGGTTACCTACCTGGACAGAGGATTCAGACATCATATTCACAGCAACAAGATTGACTTCAAAAACATTCGATTCTTCAGCGAACTTGTTAAGTTCAAACTGGTTCCAAACTATATGCTGTTTCATAAGATTCGGTCGCTTGTGTTGAATATTGAAGAGCTTCATAATGTTGATATGTTAGCTCTTTTATTTGAGGACTGTGGACGCTTTTTGTTGAATCACCCTGAATTCAAAGAGCATACTTTGGAAGTGCTTCAGTTGCTCAGAGAATCCAAATCGAGGGCCAAGTTGAGCTCTAGTGATAAGTATGCAGTTGATCTTTTTCTGATGACTGTTTTTCAACCAACAATGCAAAGTATCAATTCCAAAGCTGTTCCACGTACAATGGACGAGTTGTTCATTGACCAGCTTGTTTTGAAGGAGTTGAGTCCGACGAATTGGAAACTGATCGTGAAATTGCTCCGGAGGATGAATTGGTCGGATGAAATTGTTTATTCGAAAATGGAATATGTTTTCACTCATCCTGGCAAGTTCAATTACGACAACATCAAGTTCTTGGCTAAAGTTTTTCGAAGCACCTGTGAAGACCAACCAAGTCTGTTTGTGGAGGTGATTGATGATCTCCTGGAACAGTTTTCTTTTGGACTGGAGAATAACAACTACAAATTTCATCGGACCAGATTGGCTTTGGTTAAGTACATTTCTGAGTTGATCAACTTGAAGATCATGGATTCGACCGTTGCATTGAAACTTCTCTACAAGACCTTGTGTTTTGGTCACAAGGACAATAATCCTTCCAAAGATGAGGAATGTGAGCTCGATATGCCTACTGATTACTTCCGTGTTCATTTGGTGTGCTCGTTTTTGACGAACTTGAATATAGGTGAGGTGTTCAAAAACAGGAAACAACTGGACGTTTTCATAAAGTTTTTTGACTACTATCTGTGGACCAAATTGCAACCGATTCCCATGGAAGCCAATTTCAAAATTGCCGTGGTGTATGGCAAGTTGAAGTTTGGTAACTGGAACGGCACTTCGTACCGCGCTTCTGGAAGCTACGAAGAGGCATTGAACAATTTGCAACTTTCGTTGGCCGAGCAGCAAGAAGGTACACAGGAAGTCAAAGAAACTGAGGTAAGTACACCAACTACTGAGTCAGTGGAAGCGAGCGAAAGTAGCTCTGAAAGTGAAGAGGAGCCGCAGTCTGACAGTGAATTAGTTGTTTCTGACGACGAAGAAGTTCATGGGGATGAACTTGACGGAGGAGAGGAGGAAGATTATGATGATGAAGATGATGATTTTGAAGATGAGGATGAAGATGAAGACGACGACGAGGACGAGGATGAGGACGACGACGAGGATGAAGATTATGACGACAACGACGAATACGATGATGATGACGATGATAACGATGATGGCAACGATGAAACCATCAGTGACGATGAAGAACACTTTACGGAAAAGCTTAACGAGCAACTTGAAAAAAGACTTGAAGAGCAGTTTGCAGAACTTGTTTCTGAAAGCATGGCAGTTTCCAAGAATGTCAAACTTGCTGCGAAGCCGAAACTTCAAAAGGGTTCGTACTCCACAAACACCTCCTACAACAAAAGTGCTGCTCCTACGAGCAATTCATTTGTGTTTTTGACCAAGAGTGGTAAGAAAGTGAACTCCAAAGAGATTAGATTACCAGAAGATGTCAGGTTTGCAAGCAAGTATATGCAGGAAGCCGAGAAACAGAGACAGGAAAAGGAGATTATCAAGTCCCTGGTGTTGAAGGAGATTGATACGTCTAAAAGAGGTGGTGAGGTGTAGTTGAGAGGTACTATTAGTAAGTCGTTGTACAGTAACTGAATTCATTATTCTTTGTCGTGCAGAGATGTGCAAAGCTCAAAAGAGTTGAAATTATTTGTGGCGGTGTGATGTGGCGTGTGAGATTGGGTTATGTTGCCCTGATGTAGCTCAACTTTAAGGATATTTTATTGGGTGAATGGATGAAAAGTTGAAGAAAGGAAAATTGAGAAAAAGTAGAAGCAGAGAGAGGTGTTGATTGAATACCGTTTTAGAATTCAAAGACTTTCCCCGGAATCAAACTCGAGATGTCGACTCTGAATGTAAGTGGACTTTGAGAATGGGTTTGTGAACAAAATACTAACTGTGCTCAGGTTTTGAGATACAGCTCGCTCGTTGCCGGCTTTTTGTACGGTGGTTACCACACCTGTGTCCTTAGGACCGAAGGTGAGTTGAAGCAGGAACTTTTCGACTACCAAGAGAAGGTGAAGTTGATTGAAGCTGCCAAGGCTGAGTACAAGAAGTTGAACCCACCAAAGGAAGTTGTCTCGACCGAGTCTGTCAACCTTGATGATCCAAACTTCGACTTTGGTAAATTCGTTTTGGGTGCTGTTGAGAAGCTTGGCAATTAGACAATGACAATTGGGTGTTTTTAATTATGGAACTTTTAGAGAATGACTACATCGACTGTGACTTTTACCAAAAATTATTCCCAGTTTGCATATCAAAAGTGTTGGTTATTTCTTCTCTACTATAGCTGCAACCGTTCTTCCTATATTTATTTACGCCAACAAAATGTACTGACTAATATGGCTATGATCAGTGGGGAGGGGAGTTTTCCTATTCAAACTGATTGAACGTAGACTGAGTGTATAATTGAGTACTTAGATCATCTCGTGGTATCATACAATAAATATTTTTTCAAGAAAAAATTAACATACAAAGATTACCTATTGATTATCTTCTCTCAATTACTCATACTCTAGTGGTGTATAATTACTCACCAAAACTGATTAAACTACCCGATACTCTTTGGTATTACGCTACCATGTACGCACTATGCTCGGCTCCATCCACACGTCTAGCGGTGCTCAATAAAACAAAAGTTGATTCACTGCTTTTCACCCAAAGATTGGGTAGAAATAGAGTCAATCAGTTGCGTCTTCAGGTACACAGGAGAAGTTTCACAAGCGAATCATATCAGCATTTCAAAGACTTCAAAAATGGAGAAACTGTGTTCAAAAACTTCAAGAATTCAACTCACAGTTACGCACTGTCCGTCTCATTTGAACCTAAAGACAGACTAAAGGACAACAGTTTAGAGAACGGTGATCTGATTGAAAGTTACAAGAAAAAACTACAGACGGGAACAAGTTTTGACTCAGCAACAGGGGAGGACAATTACGTCATGGCTTATAATGAAACAAGAGTTTTGGCAGGTGTTTTAGATGGTGTGGGCGGATGGTCAGAACAAGGATTCGACTCGAGCGCTATCAGCAGAGAACTTTCAAACAACGTTACACAAGAGTTTCTAGACAAAGAAGTGGCATCACCACTTCAAATTCTTGACGAGGCATATCACCGTTTGAAAACAGAAGGAAAAGTCCAGGTCGGTTCAACTACAATATGTTTCGGTATCATCGATTCCAGTACAAACAGATTGAGTACGCTAAATCTAGGAGATTCATGGTTTGGAGTGTTTAGAAAGCAGGACGGAAGATTCCAATGTGTCAAAGAATCAAAAGAACAAACATACTCTTTCAATGCTCCATATCAACTATCTGTAATTCCACAGGATTTTCTCGATCTGGCCAAGAAAAGAGGCTCTAAATACTTAATGAACGACCCGAAGGACGCAGACCTTTATGAATTTCAACTTCAGTCCGGTGATGTCGTGATGTTCACCACCGATGGACTCATCGATAACGTGTTGATCGACGACGTGGCATTGTATCTGGACGATACTTTCCAGCGTGATCAGATAGGCGAGGCTAACAAAAACCTTGTGAGCAACGTGAAGGATTTAAGTCTCAATGCCGGCTTCAAAAGCGTTTTCTCTCAAAGACTCAGTCAAATAACTGGTCAAGACTATATCGGCGGGAAACCAGATGACATCACCAGCGTGTTGGTATATGTTGAATGAACAAGAATAACTAACATGGCATCATTACACAAGCAAATTCTCAGTAAAACAACCAACTGGTGAACTAACACGGAAATTGTACTCGCACTTCTCAGGTTCTGTCACAGCGAGAATCTTTTCCTCAAGTCCACACTCGAAAATAACCTCTCCCTTACGAATTGGCCCATTCCAACACTTGTCACCATGTTCCAGAACAATCTGTAGACTGCTTGTTTCATTGTCGTAAACCATCCGTTCGAATCTGCCAATTTTGGTGACCTGTCCATTACCAGAAATCTGCTCTGCTTTGTCGGTGAAACAAACCTTGTAGTCGTAATCTCCAACTTTGTTGATGATACACTTGTCCATAGCCAAAAGAATATCGTCAGGGCCATAATCTTTGCTGAGTTTGTTTTCTGTGCTTGCAAAATCGGAATTCAGTTTCTTCAATTCTTTCTCAATCTCCTCACGTCTTTTGCTTGCCTGAACAGCTGAAGAGATGCTTTTTCCAGGAGGATGTGGCTGAACACCCAAGAACGAATCCACCATCGATTTGGCTAAATTCTTCAGTTCTCCAGTGAAACCAAGGTTTGGAACTCCACCTCCGATCACTTCTTTGCTCAAATCAACCTCAGCCTTCTTTATTTCTCCAACTAAATCGTCAAAAGCAGCTTGGTATTCCTGGATCACCTGCTCTCCACTTTTTTGCTCATCAACTTCACAGTTTTCAGCGTACTCTTGGAACGACTGAGCCGCCTCTTTGACGGCTGGATCGTTGAAATTGTGGTTGTATTCGGATGACATTTTCTCCAGGATATTTTCGAGAACTTTCAAATTGGCTTCCTTAGTCTCCAACTCCTTCAATTTGTCCGTCAATTTAGAATTGAGCTCCTTCACTTTGACAGTTAATCCTTTGAATACTTCAACAACTTTGTTATCAGCCTCAGACAACTTATTTGCCTCCTCAAAACCAGCGATTTCGTCCAATTCAGCTTCAAACGCCGCAATTTTAGTCTTGAATATACGAGCATCACGTTTCTGTTGCCGTCTGGCTTTGTATGCCTTCTGTGTAAGCTTTTCCTTCAATTTCAATCCATTCTCAATAACACTATTGGTTTGTGATTTTATGATTTCATACTCACGATTCATTTCTTCACATTTGTTCTCACAAACGCCTTCAGGCTCGTCGGAGCCATCGCAACAGAGATCCCAATCGCAAATACCGTCATTCACTTTATAAGAAGGAAGATAACTCGACCTAAATCCTTTATTTTCGCAATAGAATTTTCCATTTGGACACGCCGCCGTTCCTGGTTCATCTGATCCATCGGGACAGTCACAATAATCATCATTGATGCGATCAAATGGAATCACAATGTCTGGATTACCCAAACATCGCCACTCACCATTGGAATCTGGCTTATAGTTGTGTTGATCGTTCGGAGCAACGCCTTTGATCCATGAATCGGAATTCACAGCCGAAACTCCAAGAAAAAACAATGCAATTGTAAGTACGTGTCGTTTCATTTTGCAATGGGATTGTGCGTTTCTCGTAGGACAATCCGGTTATTTGCTTTTTTTTGAGTTCAGTTTGGGTGTGTTTTTTTCAAGTGCTTGTTAAACGATTTTTAGATTGATGATTTTTAATCGATGTTTGCTTACGTCATATATTACATCAATGGAATCGATTTTTCTAGTCGGAACCAGGCGAGGCTGCTGACACCTTGGCAGATAGAGATAGCTGCAGGGACACGAAAATGATTCACAGAATCGCATTAGGAATTGCATAAATTTGGGCTATAAACCTCCATCGACGGTCCTGATCGAGCTGATATTTTGAAATCCGTCTAAAGCCTAACTCAGAAAGCTGAGACTAAAGCAGTACATGCACTGGAGGGCTGTAGAAGACCTTGTGCTGCGGTAATGCAAATCATTGAAAATGAGGGTGGAGAACACAACTCCGGGAATGGAAACTCAGTCAAGTTCGGTTGATTATGTCAATAACTAAAAAGACAAGCGCGATGTGATTTTCATCTATCTCGCTTGTATGTCATGTACTATAGCTGAGCCGGTCTGGACCCCAATCCAAAAGATTATCTTTGATATGGAATTTGAAACAAAAACAATCTCTCGTAGCACGTACTTTCCGGCTTTTCCAGAATTATGTAATAAAAAAACCACACCACTTATGTACCTGCAAGGCAGAAAATAATAAATACTAAATAAGCGAAACCATCGATCTCCTTTCAAAATCAACCCAACGGAATTTTCCTGCATTCAAAGCCAGGGTTCCACGAGCTGCACAATCGCACAAACAAGTCCTAAAGTGGAAGTTTATATTCATCTGAAAAGATAAGTTTGGGCACTTGAACTTTCTCTAACATTTTGGTGATGTGGTCAATACACAGAAATAACAAACCTGGTCGAAAGTGTTCAAAGGACATTCCACTGACCAGTAAAATGATAGCTGAATTTTAATCGAAAGCAAAGTGTAATACCCCATAAATGATTGCCCCTGGAGTGCCCCTTTCTATCTGCACCCAGCTCGCACGCCAAATGACATCTTTCGAAACGAGTCTTTGTTTCAATTGCATTAGGATCTCCACGCGCGAAAGCTTATTATAATAGTGACCCACTGTACATCAAATGGCTGGGTCAGGCCGGGCGGCTCTACAAGTGTTGCCCGATAAAATTAGGCCTTACCATCTCGCCACTTTAGTGTTGGCCCCCTCTTTTCTCCGGAGCGAGCACCCACATGCATTAGCATAGCCTTACTACTGTATGAACAAAACAACTGGATTTATTTGTTTTGTGAAGGCAGTAAAACTTATTACTTATTTTCAATTGTTCATATGCATGCAGTAAAAATGATCTGTACATAGCTGCAGATGTTGACGCAAAAATGCTATTGCCACAATGCCGCACAATATTCACCAAACTGCCATCGGGTTTGATATCAGAATTTTGTTGAGTCTGAAACCGATGCAGCATCAAACTAAACATTGCGGTTTGTGTTTCAGGCGACCACAATACCGATTCAAACTTATTGTTTGCTACATCTCGAATCCAGTGCGCATTGCCAGCTTTTGATAAACCTGCTCTTTGGAGGTCTTGCATGTTTGAAGTGGGCTAACTTTCGCATGAATCAATCATGTCGACTGGCATCGAACTATGTTATTTTTCCTTTTTGCTACATAATCATGCTTTGAAGGATTTCAATGCCTTCCGTATGTGCACCTTTCACACACCATCGAGATAGATGGTTCGTAATTTTTTCTCCGAAACGAGATCCCTGGGTTTGAGGCGCGTTTTGGGCGCTGTCACGAAATCCCGTGCCCAAGTGATTAGTTTCAAATCATTCTCAAAAACCTGCCCGTATTTCACTACAACGACGTCATACCTGAAACAACATATTGTCGCAGCTCATCACTTCGTAATCTTGCCGCTTTTATGCCTTCGTTTGACCGAGGTGCTGCTTTTCGTTTACGAGTCAGCTTCTCCAATCCTTATTCTTCCTGTGCGGCTTCGTCTGCTCAGCAGATCCCGAGTTCTAGGCATTTTAGATTGTTTCAAAAACCCTGTTTGAAGAAAAATTAAAAATTCAAGACAGAAAAATCCAAAACAAATTCCGAAAAATTTAGTATAGAGATATCAGAGAAATATATTAAATAAAATAGTCTCTCAACTTTATTCGAAAGAGTACTACATTTTCCATATCATTAAACCGTGTATTAGAATTTTTTTGAAAAAAAGCGGAATTGTCGGCCAACGAGCCTTATAGTGAATTAAAAAAGAGTGTAGTAAATTGGACGGCCAATGAAGGCCGTCCTGGCGTGTGAAATTTGCGTTTTCTTTGTAAGATTTCGTCCTTTTGCTCAAGGTTGCGGCACGTGTTCGGGTTTGATCGAAATCGCAGTCCCCGGACCTGATTCTGGGAAATACTGCATTGATTGGGCGTGGTAATGTGGTGTCTGCGGCTGCATGTGTGCAGGTTGCGACAGCAGCGGTGGCTGAGAAATAGCATACCCTGCACGCTGCGGTTGTTGAACGTAGTGAGGCTGATAGTAATGTGTATTATGGTGAACAGGCATGTGTGGAGACTGGTGCGAATGGTGGGAATACTCGTGAGGGTGCGGACGCTGGTGTGGGGCCTGCGCCGGCGCAGGGACAGGACCGGATCCGGGGCCTGGTGCAACAGCTACCATCATCATCTGTGTGTGCTGAGCGTGCATTGGAGACGTAACAACTGTTTGTGGTGAACGGACAGATGAGTTTGAAGTAGTCGACGTAGAAGCTCTAGTTGGTTCCCCTTGAGGCTGCTGACCACGTGGCTGCGTTGGATCGAGATGAATCACCGGCTGATCAACTTGTATTTCCTGTGGTTTAGGCTGTTGCATATACCGATACCTACGAGAACCATATGGAACTTGTTCGTATCCCGCACACACTTTTTTAGACTTTTCACAATTGAAACAGAACGGTTTGCGCTCATCGCACTTGATACGACGTTTTCTGCAAGTCAAACAACCTGTTCTCGTTCTTCTTCTCACGACACGTTTGCGTTTTTCTTTGGTTCCTGGTCGAGTTTCTGTCTCTGACGACGGCGAACTGTCTCCCGCAGATGTGTCCTGCCTTTTACCGAGAACAGGGTCGTAAACGGCAATCTTGTGATCCTGTTCAGACGGGCTGTGAGGGTGTGTCGGCGGTGTATGATCTCTGTCTAGCATTCTAGTTTGTGGTCCAGTAGCGTTTGCTGGATTTCCAGAGCCAGAAGCGATGAAAGAGTAATTTGGCAGCGAAAAATGGCGCGGTCTTTCATCGATCGGAAACGCTGCGTAGCGTTGGTGGCCGTAGAGATCCTGGAAAGGAAGCGACGAAGAGTGAGGACGAGGGACACGGTTTGAAGCACCAGTACTGTCTGGTCCTTCGTGTAGAATGCTCGACAAAGGAGGAAGATGACAACTGCGCTCGTGGTGGTGTGCTCGTTCTCCGGAACGGAGCCAGTCAGGGGCTGAGTTTGGCGATGGCAGCGTACTCGGCATCGATGTACGGTGAACAAGTGAAGGCGGCGTCGAGACGGAGATGGAGGCAGTCAGATTTGAAATGGACGGCAAGATGACAGAACCGGAGCCTGTGGGGATTGTTGTGGCTGCGGCCGGAATCGGATGGATAGAGTCGTTTGGATTGAGTGACATTTTGAGCACAGATGCCATAGCGGGAGAGCAACAGAGAGAGAGAGTGGATCTCTGAAGTCCCTGTCAGTGTATCAACTAAGTCTGATTCAAAAGAGAAAGAAGGGTTTGTGCTAAGGTATGGGAGGAAGGGAGATTAGCCAATGACACTTGGAAATAATTAATTCATATGATACTTTTGGTAAACGAGTCAGAGACATTAAAGAGACGAAACAAGAATAATTATATACCAACGAGCTTGCATTTTTAATAAACTACTGCCTAGATCTGTATCCATTTCCTATTCTATCAAGGTTCCGAAAAAGAAAGAGAGAAGAGAGAAAACATGGCCATCGTGCTGCGCGTTCTGCAGCGCGCTGCAGCACTGCAGTGTACGCGGCAAGTTTAATGCATATTCGTACATGTGGAGTTATGCATGACCCAAAGAGTCGTGCATCGCGCGTCATGGTTGTGTTTTCAAGGTTTTTGTCAGAGACCGAAGACCGGGCTGCGCTGGTGGCAGTGTCGGGTGGCGGTGGCTGTAGGAGCCCTTTCCGCGGCTTCATGCGCGAGCGAGCGAAGGCACACGTTTGTAGTAACGAATGGAGGAACGCACAAGCTTTTGGTCAAACAAACAAGCGAACGAAAAAGAGTGACCGAGCGAGCGACCTGGTTACGGTATACAAATACAATGCACGCAAGCCCACAAATAAAGACGGAGCGTTCCTTCCTATTCTGGGCCCCCCTCCCTCATGGGCTTAACGGGAACCTTAGGAAGAAGATCGGTGGTCCCTACAATTGATTGATATCTGTTGAGATCTTCAACGAATAGCCACATCCAACCTTCGGCGGTGCCGAAAAGTCTATTCAACACTCAATCTCTCGGATCAACCCCTCTGCCGCCATGCTCCGCGCTTTCCTCCCTTCTTGTCTGATCATTTAGTTCTTTGACAACTTTCAACACTTACGCAGAACAAACGCACTTTTGCGCAGATTTCGTCTGCAGAATAGCGGCTGCGCTAACAAGGCTTTGGCCCTGAAGTAAGGAAAAATACTTTATTCCACAACATTGAGACAACAAACACCGCTAAACCTTTCAAAATCCTACCAAAACCCCGTTTGGGTCTCTTTTCGGGAAAAAAAAATTATGAACAAATTCGTTTCCGAGCACTGCGAGTGCACTGCGGCATCGCCTAGGGTAAGTGAGTGTCAAAACAAGTGACTTCAAGTAGAGTAAAACTTGATAAATTATCTGCTGTGATGGTGGCGATCCGTATCGTTCGAGCCCGATGGTGAAGAAACCTGTGCCGAAAAGAGCCGTATCGGACCCCCCTCATCTCCCCTCACTCCCCTCACTCCCTACGTAAGCCCCCGCCCCGCTTTCTATCTCACCCACCAGGCAGGCAGGCCCTTGCTCACAAAAGCAGGTGCCAATCTCTCGCAATTGCACCGCCCTTTGTTTTGGCACAGCAAAGCTTATTTTTTGTTGTTTTTTCTTGCTTTTTCCGCACTCTGCTACTATTTAATTTTCCCTATCTAGTTATGCATGAGATGAGCCCGCGCCGATCGAACACACTTTATAGCTACGGTTTTTGATCTACAGAACCGTGCATTGCTCCCGGGTCGTACGATTCCATTCAAGCTTTCGCGCTAGTTCGGCCCAACTTCAGCCCATACTGTTAACACTAGTCAACTCTAGTCACACTCACTGCTTCTTTGCTGGCATGCAGCTTCCATTAGGCCAGGTTGTCGTTGCTCAGCGAAAGAAAAAAAAAAAACTAAACGAAGTTTTTTTTCTTTCTTGCAAGCGGTGCCAATTGAACTGGCAGCAGGGCATTTGACTGGCAATTAGTGTGCCATGTGCATGGTTATTATTATAATGTCGATCCCCGCTAAAACCAGGCCTAGTTTTGCACTTTGCCGGCCCCATCGGTTTTCCCAATCATTTCACTCTTGTTTGTTTTATACATCAAACCATATTAGCTGTTGACTGTTGTGTCCACCACAAACCCTCCCATCTCATATTATTCACCGTAATTGAAATAATACCATCCCCTGACTGACTCACAAAATATTAATCCTAAGAGAAAAAAATAGATCCACCATATGCATAGAACAATCAGTTTTGCAGTTAGCTTGATTGTGTCTGTAAGTTGGGTTTTTTTTTTTCTGGCCCAAAAAAGAATAAACCGGACACAGCATTTCTGGGCAGACATACTACCCGTGCAACTCCGCCAGATAGTTCCTGACGCAACACAGCGCCACAAACACGGCCTACAACTATACTTGTCGCTAGGGTCGCACTAGCTCGCAGTAATAATATTTTACACTCCGATGATCTACAAGAGGATGGGAATCTTCTTTGTTTCCCTCTTTCTTAGCGGGCCGCTTCATCAAGGCCCGCACTCTCTCGTTGCTATCCGTTTGTACCGAGTTACCGCAATAGCACCACTCTTTTCCAACAGTCCACTATTCGAGATTTCGTACGGAGACTTTGAATGCACTCGGCATAATTGTAAACACATATTCTACTGCCCTTCAATGCATTCGGTACCGATTACACGCTCTTTCAAATCCCCATACTCTATCGATCTCCAAATATTGGGGAAGTTCATGTTGTCATTGCTTCTACTGCGCATATTGACAAAGTCTGTCACAAAAGGCTGACATGAAGCTATCGTTAGCCTACAAAATAGGCTAAAACTTTTCAAAATAACATTGTACGGCTGTTTCCAAGAGTGAAAAAAAAAAATTTTAATCCGGTAACGAGTAAGCACATATGCCTCATTCAACCGTTTTCGTCGGTACCACCAAGTAGATTCCCAACGGCAAACCCTTTCCAGATGAAACTAGTTGAGAAAACCACACTAATAAACGACGTACTTTACGATGGTGTGTAGTTTGTTCTGTGCGCAATAGACAATTGATTTCTGCTGCATAATTCGCATCAACTCAATGTGTTTCGCAAGGAGAAACAATGTAGACACGAAGGTCGTTCGGCACATTTCATCGGTTGTGAGTGCTTGCACGCCGCACAGCCAAACTAACAAATGTTATGCACAAGCCTGTACTCTCAGGTTTGGGTTCTAGCGAATAGGAGCTCGTAAATCCCGGAGTTTCGCTACTGAATCTTTTTTGGTGTATCTCCCATAACAATCAGGAGACAATAAATATTACCATGTAGGTATTATTCACTGCCCAAACTTTTGCTTATACGGGCGAACCGCCGCGATTTTTGGGCAGCAGGATCACGCGGCTACGCCAAGCTTTCTGCAACTCAAAATCATACTAACAAGTGCATAGTGCTACGTTAGTCCCAAAAAAGTCTCAAAACGTCGTGAACTCACAGCCCCCTCTGTTACTTGAAAGAGTTTGCAGCCGAGATCTCACCTAGCCGAGATACCGGAACAGGCAGATTGGATCGGCTATAATAATTCTCTGCTGTACGCGAAGGAAATTGGCGAAACAAAATATGAAAAAAAATCTTCTTGGTGCAGAAATCACAAGCTTGTTTGTGCAGCTTTATTTGTTATAACCAAATAAACTTGCGTTTGGAAGGGCGGTAAGGATCAGCAATTGGCATCCCTTGATCATTACATGTTCCCTCGGTGCCTCCGAATTTGCGATGTTAAGTTGTGAACTTGCCATATTGTGTGAGCCTGACATGAGGGCTATCTTGGGAAATGACATGGGGGCTAAAAGACCGCAAACCTTTCATGCGCTTTCGCCAGTCATTTCAGAGCCCCTCAGAATGACTCAAACTTACACCTGACTGATTAAAGTATACCATTTCTGAAAATCGTTCATATGTACAGCAAGTATTTGGTCGTTCAACATCTAATCCATGGTACTCCACAGCAAACAATTCAATAAAATAAAATTAATTCTGGAGTTTTGATGAGTAGTGTCTGTAGGCGATGATGACGCATGAAGAATAAATAAAAAATACCTTATTTTCTATTAAGGAATAGAAAAAAAAAGCTGCTCTCGGCGAGAATCGAACACGCGATCTTCAGATTATGAGACTGACGCCTTAACCGACTGGGCCACGAAAGCTAACTTAAACAATCAAGGAGAAGAGTAGTTTATATCGTAATGGCTTCACTGCAAGTACTTTGAATTTTGTGTCCATCTATCTATCTGTCGAGGGAATTCCAAAGTAAATTAAATTTATATGAAATTTTAAAAATTCCAATGCTAATGTGTATCACTGATTATCATCACTAATCGTTCCTTGATTACTCAGTTTCAATAAGTTTCGTTTGAATGCTCGAAATTAAATCAACGGAAAAAAGTAACTATGCTCTCTCATGTATGTAAAGTTATTATATTTCAACACCTATTTCTTTTCAACAACCACTTCAGTCTTTTCCACAATGGCTTCGGTAGTTGGCTGAACAAGCTCAGGGTTAGACGGTGGATCTATAGCACTGGTATTCCATTCATCCAGTTCCATCTTATGCTCTCTCTCAATGGCATATTTAACAGCCTCGAGTACGTTGTCACAAATATGTTTTGGCTTGTACTTTGGCACAGTTCCTTCTTGATAAACACCAGTTTTGACCAAGATGGAGTGCCATGACTCATCATGCGAATTCGCGAATCTAATATCAGATTCTGGAGTATCTCCAACAAAATAAACGGTAGAAGCTGGTGGCAAATCAAGAGTCAACTGAGTTAATTTTTGTAACGTTAAACCTTCATCATCATCATCATCGCCTGAATCTTCTGAGTCAGAGTCAGCGAAAACTGGTTTAGCCTTTGTTTGACTCACTCTGGATGAAGCACGTCTTCTGTTTTTTGTAGCACCAAACGAAAGACCTTGATCATCATCATCATCACCAGCTTCCGAACCATCAGATCCAGCAGCAGATGTCAATTCTTCCACGTGTTCCTCAAGCACGTCTTTACGCCACTGTTTCAACACTTTCTCAGCGTACTTGAAAGTACCCCTTTGTGGCTTACCAAATCGTGTCACTTTCAATTCTTTTCCTGTGCTCTCTCTGAACAAGGCAGCCAGTGACACTTGTAATGCACCCATTCCATATCGTGACAACTTGTAATTGGTGGCCCAAATAAAGTCAGAATGAGCGAAATAAATCGACGGACCTTCCTCAAAATTTTCAGACATGGTACCCATGTAACCATTCTTTGACATTAACAATTCAAGGATAATTTGTTGGTCAGCTGCCCAATTTCTCGAGTCAGCAAACACCAAAATAGCATCAACTTTAGTTTTCGAAAAATCAACGTCTTTTTTGCAAACTTGCTTGTCCTCTTCGGTCAAAGTGTAGTACGGCGTCACACTTGGGTTCCAGTGCATCACATCTAGTGGAATATACACGTTTTTGAAACCATAACCTTCAGCAACTTTACGGCAAGTATCACCGACACCTCCAACGACGAGAACGTTATCGTACAATTTCACTAGGTCTTTCATTGGCGTGTGACCTTGAATCACCTGGTCTTCGGTGATTTCCGAACCGAGACGTTCGGTCAACTCTTTGGCACGTTCTTTTTCAGGACGTCCACCACCATTAGTCACGAAGATATATGGTACCTTGATATTGTATTCGTTGTTACCATTCAGCATCTTGATAGCTTCTTTAGCGTATGGAATGGTTTCTGGACCTTTCACCAGAACACCATCGATATCGAATGCAAAAGCGTATGCGGCCACTCTGAAATGATCAACAATTGTGGTTTTGTATCTGACAGGAGCTCCTTGCGAGGAAAGAGATGCCATCGATAATCTAGAGTGTGATTTTCTAAGATTCGCCTTGGAACTTGAACTTGTCAAGTTAGCGCCACTAACAGAATCGTTATTGCTGAGCTTTGTGAAAGCGTGCAGAGAGGACGTGTTGAAGTTTCCAGCCCATTGATCTGAAAGAGAAAGCGATGAAACTCTTCTTCTGCGAGGAGCCGGCGTTAAACTGTCAATACCGTCATTGTTGAGGTACGACTGGAACGAAGGGCTTTGAACTGAAGTCGAGGAGTTTGAAGGGAAAGTAGAAACATTGGTGGAACTCGATTTGACTGGTGAGCTCGAATTCACTGGTTTGGCTGTCTCACCGTGGGCTGGTGCCTGTTTCACCTCCAACGTAGTATTCGAAGTCATATTGTGTAGTATAATAATGTAATTGGGTCAGTTTCTAAGGATTATTGAAGAATAATAAATTAATTTTTTCCAAAAACGTTTTATTATCAGAACACGCCATGGGCAACCCCGTATATATATATATATGAGGAGGAAACCCTTTTGTTTGATAAAGTTGCAGAATCTTTGTAGCTTTGTATGATATGACGTAAACGGAAGAGTGGATTGAGTTGTACACTACTAAAATAGTATGAGTTTTTTTTCTACGCCATTCGATTAGGTCGATAGACCCGTCGCGACCTGCCGCAAGAGGCCCATGCGGGTGCAGACAAGCGCGAAGAACTGTCCAGAACATGTAGATTGCTATGCACAATAGTCAGTTGTCGGCAAGGGACGTAGCAAACCAAGAGCTGCAGGTAACAAACTGAAATTAGCGGCCGCGTGCAAACGTGTTCGACAGTATGCTCGGACAAACAAAACTCTGGTGCGTGCAACCGTGCATTACACCGGACGCTCCTTGCTGCGCCCGGTTTTGGTGTCTCCGCACCCCCGGAATCGCATATGGCATATGCCGAGAAATAAGAACTATGAATGTATTGGAGTGGTAATTTTGTTAGTGCAAGCAAGGCCCGTGTAGCGTAATGGTTAACGCGTTTGACTTCTAATCAAAAGATTCTGGGTTCGACTCCCAGCATGGGTGGGTTCTTTTTTTTTTTGTAAATTGCGAAGCGAGTCTTGATTGTTTGCGTGTTTGCTGAGCAAATGAATATCACACTTCTCAGTATCTTAGCAACCATATTTTTGACGCATTGAGTGATTTGATTACCGCAATCAAAGGTGTCAATAATACTTTTTTTGAAGATACGACTAGCGGGGAGTGTAGATTTGTATATGACGAATAACGAGTAATGATGAACGAATGACGAGATGAAGCAAACGACTCATATTGAAAAAGACAAGAGCTCAAATAATGACTCGCTTCGCTCCTCATTCAGTCTCATGTTCGCTCCTTTACACCCCATTTGTAAACCCCTGAAAAATTTCCAAATAGCTTGTAGCTTGGATTTTTTTTTTTGGAAGTCGATATTTTACGGGCCTTAAACTGTAACTCTACCTCCCATAGACATCTCCATCACATGTCAGACACCATTTGAAAGCTTGCTGCATCTTCTCATTGCTGCCTCCTTAATGTCCATTCATGAATCGCTCCCACTAGAACTTCAAGGTAAAGTCTTATCATGCCTATCAGTTGCCGAATGTATTCGGATTCTACTACAAATACAACCATGTGAGAACAATTACGGATGGGGATACGCTTTACGTGATAGAATATCCAAATGTGTTCGAATTCATGGCAAAAAATCCGATTTACATTCCGAAATGCTACTTTCGAATTTCTCCGATAACTGCATTTTTCTCGACTCCATAGAATTTGAACAACTCAAATTATTGTCAATTAGTATCAGATCGATCGAACTGGTGACGTCATTCGAAACTTTAATCAATTCTTTCGATGCCCTTGCCACCAAATTTCCCCATCCAACAACATTCAACATTTACACCACAATCTCACGTCCCACAGTCAACCATCACATTGGTTTTGCCCCGAGAATCACACAACTGCATCTCCATTGTCGCACGAGCGATGATGTGATCAAAACTAACATTTCCAGTCTCAAAGAAGTTCAGGTTCTTGAATTCCGTATCGATTACTCCACAAGAAAAGACCCGTTACTGGTTTTTCCAATGCAACAGCTACCAAAACTCCAAAGTCTCAAGTTGGAAATGTTTGCCGGGGATTTAGATATCATTTGCGGGCTTCTTGCCGCATCGCCGCAACTACAACACATCGAGATTGTTCTCAAAGAGACAGGCCTCATCAATCTGAATTCTCTGCTCCAACACCTAAATCCAGAGGCATGTCTCAACACCTTCGTTGTGAAAAGTGTCCATGACGACGATAATAGAACCGTTTCTCTCGAATGGGAGCCGGACCGTGCCACGCTCTCTGCGATGGAACATCTCGAAATATTGCATCTTGAAGGCCTAAACAACGCAAGATCGAATCTTGCATTTGTCAATGAGCTGCCACTATTAAAAGAGCTCGATCTCACATCAACACAGGACCCGGATTTTTTGCGACAGTACTCTATCAATCCAACAATAAGATTCAATTTCAGTTGTCCAAACCAAATACTTTCTCGCCTAAACTTGCAACAAACACAAATTCCAGCATCAGAGTTGGATCTGTTGCGTTATTTCCCGAACCTGGAGGGTATCAACCTTCATTCAGTGGTGTTTGATTCTTCTTGTGATCTCAGTTTTTTGAAAAGGCTAACAGAATTGAACTTGACAATTTTATCTGATTCGGAGTCTTATCGTTCACATATTAAATGGCCTCCAAAGTTGAAAAGTGTCAATTTGTGTGTTGTCAGTGGTGATGAAAGAGTAGAAACTTACTCTCTCAGCACGTTACTTCCGCAAGTCACCAAACGAAAATTACCACAAACGGTGAAATCGTTGTTCATCTCACTCATGACAGTTTCAAGAATAGGAAAAGAAACCATTTTCAATAGAGAAGATCTGAATCTCAACACTTCAATCAACGATTTGCTACCTGATAATCTTGAGAGTTTAGTTATTGTGGGATTGGATAAGTACTTCCCACAATGGATGTGGTGGAACCAAAAGTTTTTAGTGAGTTCAAGTCAGTTGAAACTTTCCTCATCTTTAAAACGATTAGAATTGTACAATTGTATGATTGATGATAGGATGGACTTGGCTAGTTTGAAGAAGTTTGTGGCGAGAGATTCGTGTTTTGTCGGTGATGGATTTTTGAGGAGTAGGTTTGGTGACGGGGTGGAGTTGGAGGTGATGAACTGTTGTGTAGATTCATTGGTGGACTGGAAAAGATTTGGGATGTTTGTGGAAAAGGGGGTTGGTAGGGTGGTGGAGGAAGTGGTATTGAGGAGAAGTAATAGGAGGATGTGGTTGCTCAAATGATAAGACAAGTGAAGCAAGTCGTAAGTGGAGCATTCTCAAGCTCGATTTTCAAGCTCAATTTTCTAGTCATTCTCACATAATTTGCTAGCGACATGTGATTGGTTACAACCGACAATGGTCGTCGATCAACTTCATCAATAAAATATCACCGCTTGACTGACTTTTGATTGATAAATCAATAAAAAATGACAGGCCCTATAAATTATGCATTTCCCCTCGACCCAATCGTTAATCCTTCGTATGAAGTTTATCGTCTCTCGCACATACGCTAGATTCATAGAAAGGCGTCACACACGCTTCACTAGTCAATTGCTCGCCCACCATCCTGCGTTCCCAACACTTTCACTCACCGTATTGATCATCCCTGTCGGACCATCATAAACCACCGAATCTTCATCATTGACCCAACTCAGATCCTCAATAAAACTCTCATCACTATCATCCTCCTCCATCCCCTCATTGATAATAATCCCACTAACATTTTCCGTAGTTACACTGGGGTTATTCGAAAACTCCTTAACAGCCTTTTCATGCTGTTTATCCAAAATCTCAGCCAATTTCATATCTGCTGTCTGTTTCCGAATCTCATCATCTTCATCCTCATCTTCATCACCATTCCACTCATAATCACCCAAATCCTCACCAGCGAACGACCTCTCACCAAAATGATTCTCAACAAGATGGTCCACCACTAACCATCCATAAGCATTAGCAAACCGTCTTCGAACAATGATATTGTTATGTGCATCCGGCTCCAAACTAACAATCACTTTGCGCCATGTCATCCCATTATGCCAACGTCTTGCAATTTTTTCTTCAAGAATTCTCTGTCTTTTGATCGGATCTAAAGCTTGCAACATTGTAGAGCTGTGACGTAGAGGAGTACGAGGAATAGAATCCGGCTTGTAGATTTTATCGTGCAATATCACCTCAGGTCTCGAACTTGGATCGGTGAGATACTTGAGCGGGGGCAACGGTGGAAGAAGAACTCTCCTGATGGATTCAATAACTGACGATTTTGGAAGTGGAATCAAATTATCCAATTCATCAACAGTTTCCTCTTCACCATCCTGTTCAACACTACCGTCATTAGTCTGATAACGTTGATACTTCTTGCTCTTGTTTCCCGCCTCTTGTAAGTTGGGAGCACAAAGAGCCACCATCGCTTGTAACGGCGACAGGAATTTGTTCTTGAGTGACGAAAGTATTGGCTGCGTGGGCTGTTCTTGATCAACACTAGAAGGAATCTCACTCGCTTCTCCCGTTC
The DNA here is from genome assembly GCA_003707665.2 of Ogataea pini. Taxonomy (NCBI): domain Eukaryota; kingdom Fungi; phylum Ascomycota; class Pichiomycetes; order Pichiales; family Pichiaceae; genus Ogataea; species Ogataea pini. The sequence goes on along the minus strand of PPKL02000007.1, from coordinate 397,636 downwards.
TGTTAGCCTGAGCCACAGCATCACCAACCTCATCCACAGTAGGTCGTCCAGTTTCTTCATAAACCCTAGAAAGTCCCTTCCAATCCAAATACAATAAAGCAGACGTTCTCAACGGGACAATACCATCGTGCAGAGCATTTGCATACAAAGTTCTTCGTTTGAAACGACGTAAAATCCGTCTTGTTGGCTCTGAAGGAAGCAACATCAACAACGGTTTTTGACCTTGCAATCCTAAATCCATTCCTGTTTTACCAACAATGCCAAAACTGAGAGCCATCTTGACGTATGCTGGATTTTCGTTGGAAATACCAAGGAAAGGCGAGGCCAAACTGATGAAATTTTCCGGTTCAACACGCTGGAAAAACTCGGGATAATTGTGTTCAATGTATGAGATTGCAAACGTTTGTACTGGTCCCCCGAGCGAATGAGCGATAAATGAGATACGATCCACGTTTGACGACGCAGCAGCGTCATGAACAATGTATTCTGCTAAACGACGTCCCAAATACTTCACTCCACGCTCTGTTTTGCAAACGTTACCGGAATATCCACGAACCACGATTTTCTCACCTGTTTTAGCTGCCATTCTTTCAATTTCTTCTTTCAGATAGAACATGTCTGCTGTGGAGTTGGAATGAAGGCCGTGTGTGAGAATAACCAGGTGATATTTATTGGATGGCGTAACCGTATTAGGATTCCACTCCTCGCTCCATAATTCTTTGGTAGAAAGCCCTTGAACGGTCAGATCAGTGCTGAAATTGCCAAAACTACCACCAAAACTATGTCTATGCAAACCATGACGATTTCGACCAATCATAACCTCGAAATGGACCTCTGCGGCAGTGCTAAACAACATTTGACTCACAACATCAACGATCCAAACGTACTTATCTTGTAACGTGTGCAATGACAATTCTGCGGTCAAACTCTGTCCAGCAGATAAGTTTGGCTCATAAATTGGTTGATCAGCGGTAACAAAACAGTTTTTTCTATGTGAATAATCTGCTGTTCTAACATCACAATATAACATATAAGGACCGGCAAGAAATGCTGCACGTTTTGGTAGCATTTCAACGTTTTTGATCTTGATAAAGAGGGGATGTTGATCATTTTCTTTAGGTGTATACGTGATGACGAAGCGCTGAACTTGACCAATTTTGAGTGTATTGTGTGAGCGATAGAGGAGGGATCCACTAGAGGAGTCTATTAAGCTTTGATGTGAGCCATGATGGCCTTGATGATAGTGGATGTTTGCTTCGGATTGCATTGTGGGTTGGGGGGAGAAGAAGAGAGACAGGTATGTTGATTGAATGATGTGTGAATTTAGAGTGAGAAAATAACGCGTCGATCGACGTTCCCGACGAGCAAATAACGAACAACAAGCGAATAACGAGCGGAAGAGTTATTTGCGAGTTGAACAACAGATGACGGCGACGTGCAGATGATGACTGGGAGATATGGGGAGTATCAGAGTCAATGACTAGGCTGTTCCATCTCCTCGCTCATTGCTTGGTTCAGCTGTCCCAACTTCTCAGGTGCGAGGTGTCTGGTTGGTGCGAGGTGTAAAGAGTGCAAGGAGAGGAGGGGGTACGTAACGATCACTAGCTTTGCTGGTCATCAAAGCTTGATCATTGTAAGAAGTTGGGTTATTGGAATGAACGAAAGCTTTGCAGGCAGTACCACTTGTGCGTTACCAAATCCCGACTCACCAGAACATTTCACTTGCTCTTAGAGAGTGATCGAAGGGTGTCATAACAAGTAGATCTGTTTCGGTCAAGTAGTGGAAACGACCCTGCAAAGAGAGCTTTGCATATAATGACTACTTGCGTCTCTACTTATCAGTAGTTGGCAATAAGCGGTGATTTCAAGCGGTTGGTTGATCGGCTTTCGTCGCGCGACGCGTCGATCGACCAAACAAGTAAACCAGTAGACCCATTAGGGCTTTTAGATGGACTCTACTGGTGGAAGTTACTGACTGGAAGTGGTGAGGGAAAAGAAGAAGAAGTTGAAGGTGAACAACGAACAACGAAAGACGACCAACGATGAACGACGAGCAACAATCAACGAGCGACTCGCTCCGCTCATCGCTCGTCGCTTGTTCCGCCACCGGCCCTGTACCGGGAATTTTTTCAAATTTTTCACTCCTCAGTTCTTTTTTTTTTCAAACACTTTTTTTTTTTTTTTTTTTTTCATTTTCACTTTCGCAAATTTTTCAAATTTTTCATCGCTTGACTCATTCTCCCCACATTTAAACCTTTCCTTCCCTTCCTCTCCATCGTCCCCCTTGCAAATTACCGCGCACAAACGCAATGCTTGCAACTTCATCGATCAGAACATCGTCCGCACGCAGAGCTGCGAGCGTGTGCTCTCAAGCACTCCGCGCAAGCAGACCGTTCTCCAAAACAAGCCGCTCATCAAGCACGAACACCAACACGGCAACTGCTTCCAGACCAACGCCCGCTCCAGCATTCAACAGCTCGGCAGCACAACAGCCTTCCCCACTCTCGTCGGCATCGGCATCTTTCCCTCACATGGATGATTCATTCATCGGTCTCACCGGCGGTCAGATCTTCCACGAAATGATGGGTAGACACAACGTGGATACCATTTTTGGTTACCCAGGTGGTGCGATCTTGCCAGTTTACGACGCAATCTACAACTCGGACAAGTTCAACTTTGTCCTGCCTCGCCATGAACAAGGTGCAGGCCACATGGCTGAAGGTTATGCCCGTGCTACCGGTAAGCCAGGTGTGGTTCTCGTGACATCGGGTCCAGGAGCCACCAACGTGATCACTCCTATGGCCGATGCTCTCGCTGACGGTGTGCCACTTGTTGTTTTCACTGGTCAAGTGCCGACAACCGCGATCGGTACCGATGCTTTCCAAGAAGCTGACGTTGTTGGTATCTCTCGTTCTTGTACCAAATGGAACGTTATGGTCAAAAACGTTGCCGAGCTTCCTCGTCGTATCAATGAAGCTTTTGAAATTGCCACTTCCGGACGTCCTGGTCCTGTTCTTGTGGACTTGCCAAAAGATGTGACTGCCGCTATTTTGCGTGAAGCCATTCCAATTTCGACTACTATTCCTTCAAACACACTCAACAAGATCACCGAAGCTGCTGCCACTGAGTTCACCACTGAGTCCATCAAACGCGCAGCAGATATGCTCAACAAGGCTAAAAAACCAGTTCTTTACGTCGGAGCTGGTATTTTCAACTCCCCTGAAGGACCTCGTCGTCTCCAGGAACTCGCTGATAGAGCCCAGATCCCAGTCACTACCACTCTCCAAGGTTTGGGAGCTTTTGACCAAAACGATGAGAAGTCCCTCGATATGCTCGGAATGCACGGTTCTGCTCTTGCCAACACGGCTGTGCAACACGCCGACTTGATCATTGCTCTTGGTGCCCGTTTCGACGACCGTGTTACCTGTAATGTTGCCAAATTTGCTCCTGAAGCTCGTCGTGCTGCTCGCGAAGGACGCGGAGGTATCATTCATTTCGAAATTTCTCCAAAGAACATCAACAAGGTTGTCGAGGCCACCGAGGCCATCGAAGGTGACGTTACCCATAATCTTGAGCTTTTCAACCAGCTCGTCCACCCTGTCAAAGACCGCAGCGAGTGGCTCAACCAGGTGGCTGAATGGAAGCAAAAGTACCCTTACGCTTACCAAAAGGAGACTCCAGGCTCGAAAATCAAGCCACAGACTCTGTTGCGTGAGATCTCGGACCAGGCCAACGCTACTGGTCGTGAAGTTATTGTCACAACCGGTGTTGGACAGCATCAAATGTGGGCCGCTCAGTACTTCACATGGACCAAACCAAGAACTTTCATCACTTCTGGTGGTTTGGGAACCATGGGATACGGTCTTCCGGCCGCTATCGGCGCTCAGGTGGCCAAACCAGACGCTCTTGTTATTGACATTGATGGTGATGCTAGTTTCAACATGACATTAATGGAATTGTCGTCTGCTGTTCAGGCCAATGCTCCAATCAAGGTTGTTGTTCTTAACAACGAAGAGCAAGGTATGGTGACGCAATGGCAATCTCTTTTCTACGAGCACAGATACGCACACACTCATCAATCCAACCCAGACTTTGTGAAACTTGCTGAGGCTATGGGTCTCAAGGCTTTCAAGGTTGAGAAACAAGAGGATATGAAGACTGGTGTTCAAAAGATGTTGGAGTATAATGATGGTCCAATACTTATGGAAGTTGTTGTTGAAAAGAAGGTTCCTGTTTTGCCAATGGTTCCAGGTGGTGCGGGTTTGCATGAGTTTATCAGTTTTGATCCGGAGGTCGAGAAGGAGCAGAATGAGTTGAGAAAGAAGAGAACGGGGGGTAAGCACTAAAGTGGCGAGCTAAGCATGACAAGCGAAGCGAGTCATTTTAGAGACAGTTGGAGTTTTGAGTGAACAAATAATAGTTTGTTTGTCGATTGTGCAATTTATAAGTCTGTCATCTAGTATTTCATTCAGAGAGAAGGAGCCATCGACTAGCGTAGCCAGTCGTAGCCAACGGTTATGTATCCGTCCAGCTAGTAAACCAGTAAACTTTCGGTGACCAGCCTCATTGAAAAGAAACTTCATCTCAACCGTTCATCTACGAGTTGAAGTATCTTGTGTTCAATGATTGGAATATGAGAAGTATAGAGAAACTTTCTCCTGTCGTCTTTATCTCGTTCGTAAAAAGATCTATATATTGCATGAAGTCGGAGTGATGGTGATTATTTAAATGGGTGAATGAAGAGCGAAGGGAGTGATTGACTCGCACTCATTGACTCACTTCGCTCTTCATTCGCTCGCCAGGGCTGAGTCAGTCAGATGAATATTTTCTCACTCACGACTCGCTACGCTCGTCGTTCATTCGCTGGTCATCCACTAATTCTTTTTGAAGAACTTCCCAAAACTCTTCAAATTCTCCCCAATATCAATCTTATTTTCATTGATATTGAAAGTCCGAGCAATGTTCTTCTCGAAATTATCCCTCGTATTCAACAATGACTGCTTATCAATCTTGAAATTAGGATTAGAATTGTTGAAGAAACTCGTCAAATTCGTTCCAACGTTCGTAGACACAAGTGCTGACGAACTCTTTGGTGATCCAGGTGACGTCAACAACGTTGAGCTCAAAATCGATCCAATTCCTTCAGAAAAATTCTCAATCTTCAAATTTTTGATATAGTCATTGCACTCGGAAACCGGCTCCTCTGTGTTTGACTCATAAACCCGCAGTTGTGTCTTGAAAATATCCATATATCTAAACTTGTCTTTTTCGTAAGTCGCCTCATTGCTCATTAGTCCTTTCAGTTTCAAAATCTTAATGAAATTACTGAAGTTAGTATCGCCAATGATACTGAAATAACTCGAAATGAAATCGGTTGTTGGAGTTGTTGGAACCATCAATATTTTCAGCAACGAATCAATTTGTGACACTTTGTTACTGATACCCTTGGTGAAACTCGATGAGGATGTGATTCTCGTACCTTCTTGTGATTTGCTTGGTAATTCAAGCATAAATGATTTCAATGATTGTAAATCAAATTTGAATTGTTCAGCCATAACTTCAGTGATTGGTTTCAATTTGAAAATGTTCATCAAAAGTTCGCTCAAAACCAGCTCAACCAATTTATCAATGAAATTTCGAATGTACAATGCTCTGTTGAACTGAGGGAAAATCAGCTCACAGTTATCGTTGATGGCAACCTTGACAGATTTCAAATAACGTGATTCGTCAGTAACATCTCTCAATAGTTTCCAATTGTTATTGAACATTTCTCTCCAAGCAAATTGTAAGTCTTTTTCAATCTTGAAAAAAAGGAGGTTGATGCAGTTGTTGATCAACGTCAAGTACCTACTTTTTACAGTCTCGAAATCAACCTTTTTGGATAATTCTTCAGTTCTTATCAAAGAAATCACCTTCTCTTCAAGTTGAGAAACTGTCACGGAACAATAATCTGCCGTGTTCAGAACCAAACAAATCAACTCAGCACCTTCAATTTGATCGGCCTGTGTACTAGATGCAAGTTTTCGACTATCGGGAATGATAGGATCGAGGATAGTTTCCTGATATTTCACAAGGTATTTCGAAAAAACAGCCGACAGTTTCACCAACGGCTCACCTTGTGACAACTTTGACAATTGTGAAAGAGTTTGCCTGTAAATTCTAAAAAGATCTGCTGCACTCTCTAAAACATTCAAAGACCCCGATTGATGATCTGATGATTCATCAACACCCGATTTTTTCAATAAACTCGTTGGATTCATAAACTCAATGAATTTCTTATTGATGATAGTTCCTTGATGTTCGATCCAAATATTGAGATACGGCTCGAAAACATCAGAGATTTTTCTATCAAAGTACATCTGATCGTCCTGATTTTCCTTCCTGAACTTTTGATTCAAATACACTTCAAATTCGAGAGTCTCTGCAAGTGAATTCAATAGTAGATTAACATCCACTTTGGACCCATTGAGTCGAGTCTCTTTTGCAGTAACCTCCTTCAAGTCCCTGTTCGTCATCTCACAGAAATGTTTGGACAATTCCAATGAAACGTGCCACGATTTCGGGAACACACTTGCATGATTTGCTTCGAAATTGCTCAAAATCCGCTGGAAAAAAATAAAACGTCTTTTCAAGTTCTCCAAAGAACCGGCTTCCTCAGTAGTTTTGAAAATCGACGAAACCTCTTTGAGAAGTGTTACTATGTACCAATTGACCAGTTTGTCACGATATGGTCTTCCCAGCATATCGAGCAAGTTACAACCTTCAATGAGATATGGATTGTGCAACTCTCCTTGAATTTCTTTCTCGAAGTCACCGAAAATTTCATCGATAATCCGATTCTTCATGGATCCTATTTTCTTGTTCAATGTATTGATCTCATCTATGCTCTTGTAAGATTGAAAATAATGCATTAACTCCATCACCACGCTCAGAAGTTGGTTGATTTCGTTGTAATTTTTGATTTCGTTAGAGGTGTCATTGATTGCGTCTTCAAGATTCTCGTACGCCATTATCAGCATCTGTAATCTCTTAAGAATGGTCATTGTAAGGGTCAAATTGCGTTTTGAGTGGTCCAGCTCTTTGATACTGGCGGTCATTCCATTGATGGTAAAGCCGGTGTTCTCTGCCGAAAGTTTTGTATCGTTGAAATCGGTGATCAATGAGGTGAGTAAGTTGTCAATATTATCGAGACTATTTTCGGAGTTTGAATTTTGTTGGACAAATGCTGAATATCTATCCCTTTTTGTGAGAATCTCGCTGTCAAGTTGCATTTTGTATGCATTGGTGTAACTGAGAAGTTCGTCGAGACCTGCAAGACTTCCGGGCATTTTGAAGAGCTCTTGAACATCTTCAAGAGGGTTGTAGTCTGAGGAATCAATGCTATTTGATTGTTTGATATGTGTGGCATTGGAGTTTGACGCGCTAATCAGCTGATCTCTAAATGATTGTCGGGCGGTCATATTGAAGGTAAAAAGGAAGGGACGAGGAGAAATGATGGATTGAGGGAGTAGCGGCAATAGTTGTTGAATAGAGACAACACTTTAAAAAAGAAAATGGTTTGTGGGTTTTTTTTTTTGGTTCTCCCCGCTGACATAAGCAAAAATATTTGGTGCACGGATGGTTTTGTGAAAAAAAATTTCGTCAAGTCGCCATCGATCAAAACTTCATCGAAAACGCGTTGTCTATAAACTCAGCTTCTTCATAACCAACCCAACAGATCCAGTCAACCTTCATCATGTCCCTTAGAATGCCTGGAGCGCCGAATAACGGCCTGTTTAAACAAGGATACCAAACACACTCAAACAGCGATGGAGCCATCAACAGAAACATTCAGGCTTGTAGAGAGCTGAGTTCGATGATTTCAACGTCCATTGGTCCTTGTGGTAAGAACAAAATCATTGTGAACCGTTTGGAAAAGGTCTTCATTACAAATGACGCGGCTACAATGATTCGTGAATTAGAAATTGTGCATCCAGCAGTTAAAGTGTTGATCATGTCATCAGAACAACAAGAGCAAGAAATGGGTGACAACACCAATTACGTGCTTGTTTTAGCTGGTGAATTGTTACACTTGGCCGAGAAGTTGGTGATTTTGGGATTGACACCAACAGAAATCATTCAAGGTTACAATCTGGCAAGTAAATTTGCGATTAAAGAATTGGATAATCTCGTTGTTGGGAAGATTGAGGATTACTTCTCAAAGAGTGAATTGCTCAAGATCGTCAAACCGGTGATTGCATCGAAACAATATGGAAATGAGGACAAAATCAGTGAACTCGTTGCCGAAGCAGTGATAAATGTTCTTCCAAAAACGAATCCAAAGGGTTTCAATGTCGATTCTATCAGAGTTGTTAAAATCATGGGATCTTCATTAGAAAGCTCTTTTGTGTTGAAAGGTATGGTTTTCCCTCGCGAGCCTGAAACCCAAGTTAAAAAGATCACAGAAACGTCGAAAGTGGCGATTTACACGTGTCCTATCGACATTTCAACCACAGAAACCAAGGGAACTGTTCTTTTGCACAATGCTGAGGAGATGATGGGATTCAGTAAAGGTGAAGAAGATCAATTAGACCAAATGGTGAAGGAGATTCATGCAAGTGGCGTGAGAGTCGTTGTGGCTGGTGCTGGTGTTGGTGAACTTGCTTTGCACTACTTGAATCGTTATGGAATCTTGGTTTTGAAAGTTCCATCCAAATTTGATTTGAGACGTATCTGTCGTGTTTGTGGAGGTACACCACTGAGTAGGCTTGGTGCTCCATTGCCAGAAGAGATGGGAAGTGTTGATGTTGTTGAAACTAAGGAGATTGGTGGCGACCGTGTGACTGTTTTCAGACAAGATAAAGATACTTCGTTGACGGCATCTATTGTGATTCGTGGTGCCACCAAGAACAATCTGGAAGATGTTGAACGTGCAATTGACGATGGTGTTGCGAGCGTCAAGGCTATTTTGAAAGATGGACGTTTGCTTGCTGGAGCTGGTTCTGTGGAGGCGGAATTGGTCAAGAGAGTTACCACCTATGGTGAAAAGACTCCTGGATTATTACAATTGGGAATCAAGAAGTTTGCTGAAGCATTTGAATTTTTACCAAGAATCTTGTGTGAAACTTCTGGGCTCGACGCATCAGAGGTTTTGCCAAGATTGTATGCTTCTCACGACGAAAATGATGTTGAATCATTGAAGTATGGTATTAATATTGAGTCAGATTCGGCCAGTGATTCATTGCTTGATGTCAAGGAGCATGGGATCTATGACTCTGTTGTTTCCAAGAAGAATGCGATTACCTTGGCAACGGAGGCTGTTTGTACGGTGTTGAGTGTTGATCAGATTATTGTGGCAAAGAGAGCGGGAGGACCTCAAATGCCTAAGCAACCAAAGCCGGGAAATTGGGATCAAGAGGATTAGGGATGACCAGCGAAGCGAGTTATCGGACAGGGTGTCATGTCTCAAAGATTTGATTGCTTGACAAGAGTTGAGTTTGTATGTAAAGGTGAGCCAGTTTCACTGTTTCATTTAAAATTCGTATTAATCAATTAGAAAAGATGAGCGAAGCGAGAGAACGGCGAGCGAAGCGAGTCGTGAATTACTCGCTTTTGTTAGAGCCGAAAGATTCTTTTCATTCGTAGTGACTTGGTGATTTAGTGATTTACTTCTTCACGATTCGCTTCGCTCTTCATTTAAATTTTGGCTCTTAATTTTTCAATATTTTTTTTTCAGTGAAAAATTTCATATTTCTGATCTAACTTAATCTGTTGATAGTTGATAAAATAATTGTCTAATACACATCAAAATGAAGGTATGTAATAAGAGTGCAAACGAGAACGACAAGCGAAGCGAGTCATGAGGGTAACCACATGCTCGGTACAGAATATTGACTCGACCAAGCGAGTAATGACTCTCTTTGCTCGAGACTAATGACTCTCTTTGCTCGTCAATGACTCGTCATTCGCTCGTCATTCGCTCATCATTCTTGCTCGCTTCACCGTACTAACTCCCCCCCAGGTGGAAATCTCACGAGATAAACTTCTCTCCAACTTTGAAGTCTACCAACACCTTGTTGAGGTTCAAAAAGAAAATGGATGGAACTTCACGCTTGGAGAAACAGATATTAAGAAAAAACAACGCCGCAAAAAGACAAACCATCTAGCAGATCTCGAAATCGTCACACGTGACCTCTCAAACTATCTTGTTCGTGGCGGCCAATCCAACGATTATAGTCGATCCAACGTTGTCAATCTAATGACAGGACTCAACAATTTCAATCTAGAAAAAATCGAAAAGTTAGAGATACTCAACTACATGCCTCGATCTATCGTTACACTTTATTCCATCATTGAGGAATGCGATCAACGGTTTTCTGAAGACGATTGTAATACTATCCTTGAGTTGGTGGCAGATAACTTCCCTGTTGCTCAGGAGGAGATAAATGAGGAGGAGATGGAAGAGGAGAAACCCCAGGAGATGGAAATTGATGCTGAGGAGGAAGAGCATTTCGAGGTAGAGGAATTGGAGGAGGAAACTTACACAAGGAAGACGGGTGATGAGGATGTCATTGGTGATGAGTAACGAGCAAACAGCGAGCGAAGCAAGTTGTTCGGGGGTTGTTTGTAAGAAAACTACAAGACGAGCTACCGAAGCTCGTTGTTGCTTGTTACTTCTGCAAGGAGAATCCGCAAATTTTCACTCCCCTCCTCTCCTTCTCATCCAAACAACCCGCTTCCCTCCTCACTCAGTGTAATAGTAATGGTTAGAAAATATTAGTACAATATCGTAGAAAAGCACGAGTATTGTAAATGAATTGCAAACTATTTACTTTGGTAACGCTTGGCGATTGCAAATAACCAATGTCATACAATTGTTCGAGGATGATTGACGAACGAAGCGAATTATTAGTGACGTGAGTAACGTGAGCGACATGAGAGTGAAATCACGTTTGAAATAACTTCGTCCCTCATAGAAGAGAAAGATTCATTACTTTGCTCGCTTTGCTTTGCTCGCTTTGCTTTGCTCGCTTTGCTTTGCCCACCCTTCGCTCGTTTAGCGTTGCTCTAAAAGTTCAGCAAATCCCCATCCGGCTTTGCACTCCCGCCCAAACCCTGGCTGGTCGCCTCCGCAGCAGCCGGCGCTGCTGGCGCTGCTGGCGCCGCCGGAGCCGCCGTTGTGGTCGCCTCCATCAACTCAAACAAAGCGTTCTTCTGCTGCACCTTCGGAGCAGCAGACAACCCTGTAAACAGATCATTCAACTCATCTAAAATATTCGCCCCACCTCCATTCTTCACCTCACTCTCCACCTTATAACCTTCTCCCTCAGGCTCATCATCATCAAAATCAAGCAAATTCTCCGCCTTCACAGTACTACCCACAATCTCATTCTTTGCCATCTGTTGCAACTCTTCAAGCTTCTTAGACTGTAACTGTGAATTGTTGAACAAATCTCCTTCACTAACTCTAACAAACGTAGATGCAGGCTTATAATAGACCGATCCAAGATTCGCAAGCTCATCCAACAATTCTGCCAATAAAACAGGCGGGAAAGTCTCAATCGTTGACTCCAATGGGGGTAATTTACCTAAAATCACCTGTTTTTGCAAGCTCGAGTTATCAGTAGACAATATTCTCCAATAAAGGTACGCTTTATCACGAACATCGGCATTTTCCACCTCCTGAGTAGCTTCAGTTAAAAGTTGCTGTAATAAACGTCCCGTCACCGGCGTTGGACGAGTCAAATTGATCTTAACCATCGTGGTTAATAACGAAGATTGAACTTCAGAATCTGCATCACCAAATTGACTAACAAGTGCCGTCAATTGGTCTTCAAGATGAGGAATTTCGCTAGCATATTCACCCACAATCCAAACATACGATGCAAGCGCTTCACTACCGCTCAACGAATCTAAATCCAAATCCCCAATGATAGTGATCACCGTAGTTAAATACTCGCTCGGATACCTCCGTAGAATGTTCTGCAACACAACGACAAGTTGATCCAAAACAGACTCAGAACGCGTGATAAACAACTCGTACAACACATCCACAGCCTTTTTGGAGATCTTTGGTAACTTGATCGCCAATTGTCCCACAGCATTCACCGAACGTTTGACAACTTCGCTATCAATTTCCATAGCATATTCCCGAAGTTCAGCCAATAACAACAACCCGTTGTGCTCATCTGCAAGACGCACAAGAATATCGATTTTCTCGAGCTTTAGGTATAATGGGTCGTTGTATTTGATGAAAAACACCCGTAGTTCTTTCGCAAGAATGCCTGGATATTTCTCGAGGACGATACGAATATTGCGTAGAGCAACGTATTGAATTTCCGGTGGAGTCGAAACCAGCGAAACCAGCGGCGATGCCAGCCTTCTCAATAATAAATCACGTTGTTCGCTATCGATACGTTCCAACTGTTTCAAAAGAACTTTGATCGCACTTAAAACCACTGCTGGATTCTCATGCTGTAATTGAGGGCTAACCCGATCGAGAATGTGTTGAACTTCTCCAGCCGCCTCAGCATCGTAATCGGCCAACGCGGTGAGAATCGCAATTCTTCCCCATTCAGTGCATTCGTTAAGGGTCATAAGGAGCTTCTTTAGGATACGACCGTCAATTTGAAGGACAGAGGCACTGCTGGTTTTAGAGACCTCCAATAACGCTGAAACGACGTTTGCGACAACCATTTGATTTGAGTCTTCGAGCAATTCAACCAGACGCTCTAATAAACCTTGCTCAACGCACAATTGAGGATTTAGTTCGAAAACTTTGGCCACACAAATAGCTGCAGTCTTCCTAACATACGGATTATCGTCCTTCAATGTTCGTTTCAACGGTATTTCCATATAATCAACCATTTTATCAACACGAATGCATCCCATTGTACGAATTGCGAGAGCACGGACCAGCGGATTGGGATCTTCAGTGTCTTGAACAAAGGTGTTGACTGCCAAAATACACAATTCTGGGTTTGTTTTGGCGTAATTCATCAGATACAGATAAACAAGTTTCTTTTGTTCCAAATCGTGTGTGGCAATGTTTTTAAGAACGTCTGGGAACAACGCTGAAACGTCTTTTCCAACCGTCATTGCCGCAATCACTCTTTGAATTGTATCTTTGCGTTCATCAGCATATTGAGAAACGAGTCCTTCGCGGAACTCGAACGTTTCGCCCTTTCGCGGCACATTGAACAGTCGTCTCAAACGGGATTCCAAACGGGACATGGTGGGATACCAATCAGTGTGGCTGTTTGAAGGCAATAAAAAAAAGGGTTGTTTTGTTTGATGTACCACGTATTTTTATGGATCGATGGCCATTGAACTCGCACATACTGGAAAATTGGCAGATTGAGTTAGTGGCACGTTATGGGAAGTGACAGAAAACTTTACGAAACAAAAATAAATAAATTAAATGATCCGATTTATTCCCTCTTTTATGTTCAACGACTCGCTTCGCTCGTCGTTTTCGCTCAATGGGTATCGACCTTCAACTTTCCCGCATAACAAATCTTCTCAAAGCCCTTGGAAACCCTCACACCACCCAATCCGCTATTCACATCGCCGGAACAAATGGAAAAGGATCCGTTTGTGCTTATATTTCCCACTCACTTTCAGCTAATGGAATAAACAATGGTCGGTTCAACTCGCCACATCTTGTGGACAGAAATGACTCAATTGTAATCAACAATATCCCTGTGAGCCCCGCACTATTTGAAAATGCAGAGAATCATGTTTTGGAAACCGATCGGCGGCTAAAAATCGGTTGTACGGAGTTTGAAATACTCACCTGTGTTGCGTTTGAGCTATTCAAAAGGGAGAAAGTCGACGTGGCGGTGGTGGAAACGGGACTTGGGGGGAGAATGGATGCTACCAACGTTATAGAGCCCAAAAATTTGCTTTGCACTGCCATAACCAAGATTGGACTGGATCATGAGTCTCTATTAGGACCTGATTTAGCGTCTATTGCGAGCCAAAAGGCCGGAATTATCAAGAACGGGGTCCCATGTGTTTTAGACGGGTCGAACGATGTGGAGGTTGTTAAAGTGATGGAAGTTGAAGCTAAAAAAAATAATTCACAGCTTTTTGTGGTTTCTGAAAATCAACAGTTTCCTAAGATTGAGGCCTCTTTGAAGGACTTTCATACAAATCTTCAAGGCCAATACCAGCAAATGAACCTTTCAGTGGCTTTGCAAACGTTGGACGTGATTTCCAAGTCGTTTCCGCTATCAAAATCACTAATTCAACAGGGTATTCAGTCTACCAAATGGCCTGGTAGGTTACAATTATGCCAAGATTTCTGGCCAGGGGTGTCGGTGTTATTGGACGGTGCACATAACAGTCAAGCCGTGGAGGAGTTAGACAAATACCTCTCAAGCAGCTACAGAGACGGAGGACTAATCTTTTTAATCGGGATCACACAGGGGAAATATATTGAAAGTATGTTTGGGAAACTAATTACCGAACGTGATACGGTAGTTTTCACGCGGTTCAAAGACGGTATCGCAGGAATGCCGTGGATTTCAGGGTATGAGCCGGAGCTTTTGGCTGAAAAGTGTGAGAATTTGACGGAGGAAGTTATTGTTGAGAGGGATGTTGAGTTGGCATTGATGAGGGTCAGAAGGGAGGCGGAGAGGACGGGGAGAAAAGTGGTTGTTTGTGGGAGTTTGTATTTGGTGGCAGATGTCATCCGGGCAACGCGAACGACAAGCGAGGCGAGACGTGAATGAATTACCCTTGCCTCAATCGTAAGCTGACTACCAGCTCTGTGTGAAATCAACAAAGCGAACATTCATTGTGCTTGAAGATGAGTCACCAAACTTAGCCAAACTAGTTCGTCATTTTGGTATATGGAAACCCCTGATATCGGGATGGTCACGTGTCACAGCCCCAAAAATGAAAAAATCAGAAGTAAGTGTGATGAATGTTTCCACCGAGCATTGCTCTGTTGGGGGTAGGCACACTCACTCACTGACGACTCGCTTAGCTCATAGTTCGGTCATCACTCCTTCATTGGCTTCCCCTTTTGAACCCTCCTCACATTCTTCGCCCAACGCTTTATATCATTCCTATACTCACCAGCCACCTTCGAGCCATCGGCCTCCACAAAGTCTTTCAACAACGGATGTCTCAACAATTGAGTCGGATCCGGTCTATCTTTCTCCTTCTTCAAACAAAGATCAACAAAATCACAAAGTTCCGAACTAAATCCATCTGAAACTTTCAAAGATGGAGGCTTTTCATTGACAACTCTTTGGAGTAAATCCAAAATTGAATCTGGGGCTTTCCTCTGCGGATCGGATTTCAAACCGGAAACTCCGGGCGCAACACCACCTGGAGCACCACCAAAAGCAAACTTCCCAGATGCAAGCTCATACAACATAAGCCCCAAAGACCAAACATCACCTTTAACGGAATAAACTCCACCTTGGATTCTTTCTGGTGACATGTAGGTGGAAGTTCCGACAAATGTATCAGCCATTGAGTTAATCAATTCTCTGCCAACACCGAAATCGCAGAGTTTAACGTTTCCTTTTGAATCCATCAAAACGTTCGAAGGTTTCACATCTCTATGAATGATTCGGTGACTATCATAGAGATATGCCAATCCTGAAAGTACAGAATAAGCAATATGTTTGAGGATAAAGTCCGGAAATGGACCGGTTACTTTGAAAATTTTGTCAAGTGAACCGGAATCAACATATTCCATGCAAATAACAACATCTCCTTCATGTAAAAAAGCACCATAAAATCCAATGATAAAAGGTGAATCACACTCATGCATAATTCTCAATTCCCTAACAATTTGTGATTGAATCACTTCTTTAGCTTCAATATGAATAATTTTACGTGCCATTGTCTTTTGAGTTGGTAAATGTAAAACTTTTGAAACCGTTCCTGAGTTTCCAGACCCCAATTTCTTGAGTAAAACAAGTTCTTCAGCACGAATTGGTAATTGATACTCGAGTCCTAACTCGAGATTTTGGATATTGGCAATAAGTTCATCAGTAGATGCTTTTCTATCGGGATCTTTGAGACTGTTGAGTAGTTCAGTTGATGAAAATGAGGAGGAGGTGACTGTGTTTCCTGGTGTTGGAAGCGCGGATGATCCGCTTTGACCGGTTATGGATGATCCGCTATTCAATATCATATCTGAATTCAATGTGAGTTTCTTGACATTTTTTCTTTTCAATGTTTTAGATTCCAAAAAAGGTGTTGGTGGTTTGTTTGTATTAGCACTGAGTAATGTAGGAACGTGTTGGACGTTAGGTGCTGGCGCCGGCACCGACATCGTTGAGCCCAAATTCAACATTGGAGGCGTTTTGCGGGACACTGATGCAATTTTTTGTGAATCGCTCGTGGTTGATGTAGAACCGGGTAATGGCGGAAGGTCTCTGTATTTAGCAGAAAATGACATGTGTAGTGTGAGTTGAAAGGGAAGGAGAATGCAATGAAGATGGATGATGGGATTATTTGGTAGTTGTTAAGTTTAAAAAAAGCTGAAACTCCTGAATTATGTAAGTCCGCGAGGGGAAAAGAGAGAAAAATATTAAGGGGGAAACCGGAAACCAAACCGGAAATACTACCCGCTCGTCATGGAGTAAAAATTACTATAGACCGGATATATTGAAAAACAACTTGAGTTTATGAACGGAAATCGGAAACGCGTGGGATCTTTTCAAGATCTACCTTTTTTACCCTTTTTACCCTTTTTTCCAGACTTCTTGGTTTGGGTTTTGGTTTGTGGTTGTTGAGTTGGTTCAGGGGAGGCATTCTCTTCATCAGTGGATGGCTCCTCCACTGGCTCCTCCACTGGCTCATCCACTGACTCCTCCACTGGCTCTTCCGTGGATGGCTCCACCTTTGGCTCCTCCACTGACTCCTCCTTTGGCTCTTCCGTGGATGGCTCCACCTTTGGCTCCTCCACTGACTCATCCACCTTTGGCTCCTCCACTGACTCCACCTTTGGCTCTTCCGTGGATGGCTCCTCCACTGGCTCCTCCACCTTTGGCTCCTCCACTGACTCCACCTTTGGCTCCTCCACCTTTGGCTCCTCCACCTTTGGCTCCTCCACCTCCACCGTCTCCACCGGTTCCTCATCATCAATCTTGAACAACTCAGTTTGCTTCACCAAAGTCTCCTCTGGAGTAATCAAAGTCTCAGCTTCAGGAGTTTGATCAATCAAAGCCTCCTTCGGTAAAGAAACTCTCGATGTACTACCACTAACCGGCAATCTGCTTGAACCACTAGCTTCAAAAGCTCTGGCTTGAGCAATTGCACGCATCTTCAAAACATCAAAATAACCAAAAGAACGACCTTTATCCATGTAAACGAGATCTTCATCAACTTCATCAATGTAAAATCTACCTTCCTCCAAATCATCTGCCAGATTAAGCAGAAATTCAGTTAAACATGAGGCAACAACATACTTGGTATCAAAATCGCGACCAAACAAAATTATTTGCCCCCACCTCCCCCGCGTACCAGGCGATAAATCAATACCCACGTTATTTCCCTCGCTATCTTTAACGAACGGAATCCAATGTGGATGATAATAAACCTCTTGAACAGCTCCACGTGGGATAGATTTTTGAGAATCAAGGAACTTTTGATGCTTTGCCAAACGGGTAGGATCGGATTCAGTTTCCATCAATTCAGTTGTGTGTTGTAACCGATCATAAACTTTACGCCAAATCCCCACCTCTAAAGCCATACTCTCCAAATCCATTAGTGGGTAACCATAAATCAATCCACGTTTCTTTCCCAATGCTAATTGACCATCATGAAGTTGATAAGATTCTCTAACATCAAATGGTAACGAAACACCCAAATCTCTTTCGAAAGCATTCAAGTCGTTCACAGTAGCACCATTTTCCATATCATCTCCAAGTTCAGGAAATTCACGATCCATCCACTCATCAAGTTTCCCCCACACAGAACTTAACGTGGGGAGTGGGGGTTGACCCTCCACGTAATCCTGCATCTGAATATCGTTACCATTCAATTGTGTACGCATTCCCGGACGATATTGAACAGGTCCAGCACCCCCACTCGTCGATGTACGTCCAGCCAATGAAACAGACGACGTATTATCCAGCATGGCTATCGATTGTGATGAACCGTTTGCCACACCACTCAATTTACCAACATTATCAGACTCTTTCCCAGAATCATACGTGGCATAATGATCATTAGTCACTATAGAGTGGAAAAACCCTTGAACTTCTTTCAATAGACCCATATTTGTTGGTGTTTGAGTCAACCTATGGCTTCTATTTGGGGTGTTTATTCGTTAACTAGCGATTAATTTGATTTTTTTTTTGTACACACAAATTTTGAAATTCACGAAAATTTCGAGGAGTGCCGTGCCGCGTTGCGTGGGTGTGCCGAGCTGGTGTAGGGGTGTTGAACTTTTATGACCGACCACACCAGAAAGAGTTGTGATGGACTACATCACCAAGTCACCAAGTCACCAAGTCACTCAGTCACTCAGTCACTCAGTCACTCGCAAAATGACCCGCTTCGCTTGTCATTTGCTCGTCATTTCCTCCTACCAACCCCACCAAACATACTAAGTGGGAGTTGTGCCGAGCTTTCTCCCCCACGACGTTTGGATTTACCCCCACTCTTGCGTGTCATAGCCTTCCGTTTAGCAGGAGGTGAAGGAACTTCTTCCACCGGTTCGATGTCTTCTTCATCTTCGACGTCGATCGACGCGACGGTTATAGGTGGAGGTGCAAATGGTAATGTGGCTGATGCTGTGGCTGATGCTGTGGCTGTGGCCGCCGCCCCAGTCGTCCCAGTTTTCGCCAACTCCTTCACCATCCTACGAAATCCCTTCTTCAACTCCCTTACACTTCCACCAGCCACCTCCACCTCTTGTGAATCTCCACCTCCACCCAACTTCAACAACAGATCCAAATCTGTTTTCAATTCCCCCTCCACAAATTGACGAATCAAACTCTTGTCATCTTGAACCATGGCGTCTTCAATGACTTTACCCATTTCCTGCTTACGTAACAGCAAAAGATCATCGTCTCCCATATGACGATCAACAAAATCTCCAATACTCAATTTTCCCTCACTAAGGGATAATTCTGGATCTTGGTTGCCCGAAGGAGGGAGAAAGTGTTGGCTGGACTTGCCCGCCATTTCCACTGCCAACTGATTCCCAGTTGCCCGACGGGTATGGAAAATAACAATATCATTAACATTGGCAACACGTCCAACAAATCTATTTGAAAATCGACGTGGGTTTTCAACTTCATAACCACCACTATATTCAACGCGCAATCTAATCAATGGCAACGGAGTATCTGTATCACTATCAATAACATCATTCGAAACCTCTCTCCATCGAGTGATTGCCAGTTCAATCAAATTTTCCACCTCTTCAATCAACAATTCAACAACTTCACTTCGATTCCCTGATGATGCTGGAATCCCCGTTTGACTGAGTATCAAATCTTTCATGGCAAACGGACGAACAGTCTTCAATCTAATCTTCTCAATACTATAATCTTTACCCTTGACATTCAAGATGTAGACATGTTTTGGAGCCACTTCACCTTCACTCAAGCTCGTTGCCACCGAAGAACCTGCTTGGAGAACATCGAATTGTGTTGATGAATTATGGACGGGTTCAGGCAAGCATTCATGTTCATGACCCCAAAGAATGAAATCCAAGAATTCGGGCAAATGAATTTCCTCGATAATACGAACTCCTGGTCG
The DNA here is from genome assembly GCA_003707665.2 of Ogataea pini. Lineage (NCBI taxonomy): Eukaryota > Fungi > Ascomycota > Pichiomycetes > Pichiales > Pichiaceae > Ogataea > Ogataea pini. The sequence continues at coordinate 377,920 of PPKL02000007.1, read as the reverse complement.
GGCAACATGATTTTGGTGGATGCACATCAAATTAAACCAACTTTGATCATCATCATCGGGCAACAAAAATTCAAAATTGCCCGATGCCAAAGTTCTTTTCAATCTTTCCTCTCTAATGCTTTGTAATCCATATAATGCCAATTTTGTCTTGCCCTTCTCAAACAACAACGGATGTAACTTGATTTCATCGTTGTTTGTCACTCTCCCAAAATGATTGAGTAATCCACCAACGCTAAGTAAATCCAACGGTGAAAGCAAATCATCTCCAGTGGCATCATCATGGTTGCCCGAGATCGCGTAAACGGGCAACCCAACGTTGATGTTTGGATCCATTTCACAAGGGTAATTGAAATGTCGAGTAGACATAACAACTGATGGATCAGAGACTAATTGGAACTCTCTTGGTTTATCAGTCCAACAAACCTCACGTAACGTCCTCATCACGTGATAATATGACTTTTTGCTTGGTTTGTTAACGTGAAACAGGTCACCTGATTGAACAACAAAGTCAATGTCCTTTGTGCGTGCAATGTTCATGATCTCTGAGAACGTTTTCCAACTGTCATTGCCTCGGATGGGGTCATTTTCGAGGTATCCAACGTGATTGTCTGTGGTGAGAAGAATTCGAAAGGTATCTGGCCCGGGGGGGATATTCTGTACGCGCATAACAACCAAACGACTAACGAAGCGAGTCGTGAGGGGGCACGGGCAATTGAGGGAGAGAAAAGAGGGAAGAGAAAAGAGGCAAAAGGGTTTTTATCAAGTTGAAATAATTTTTTATTCAAGTATGGAGAGGAAAAATAAATTGTCATGTGATATTAAGACATGTGATATTAAGTCACGTGATACTTTTAGTTTTTTTGGTAGCAACGAAAAAGGGGTATATTATACTACGAGCTAAGAAATTTAGTGACTCGTCATTCGCTCGTCATTGACATCACCACATCTCTACAAAGAACCACCACCCTCCTGAAAACCCTCCTCCACTCCAATGGGTCACTCCTCACCTTCAAAAACTCAACCTTTCTCGCAGAAACATTATCCGCCAACCGACTCACCCTGATATTACCCACAACAACCCCCTTAGCCGAGTCCCGACCACAAATCGGAATAGTCACCATTCCGTCAACTAAATCGCTCTCACTTAGTTTCTCAACCTCATCAACATCACTAGCTTTACGTAATCCGAGCTTAAATAACGCTTCCAAAATCGTCAACAACAACTGATCTAATGGTGCAACAGAGAAAAACCTTGTGAAACTCTCCGCAAACAACTCCGGCCGTCTTCCCTGTTGGTGTTGTAATTGTCCCATCTTATCATTAATGATTTTTTGTCTAGTTTCTAACTTTGTATGGCTCAAAAATTGTAACGCTGCCGGGTCACGTGATACCGTCGAAAATATCAAATCTTCTTCAACATCGTCATTCAGCTTCAATTTCCGTCTTTTCGAATGTTCTGTATAAACTTCTTGTGATGATGAAATGACTCGATAGTTTTCTTTGTAAAGATTGGCTTCTTGAATGTCGTCCATCAAATATTTCACAGGCTGTGTTCCAGAAGTGGCTGCTCCCGTAGCAGACAGGTAACCCCCTTGAGTCGCCGACAACTCGTTCACACGATTGAACTCAGCATCAGACATGTTGATGTACAAATTCACCAACAACGTTGTGGTCAATTGTAATGGATCTTTGCACATTCCTTTATCATCAAAGAACTTGTTTCTCTTAGCTGCCCAAGGGTGTGTAAGGATGTCTTTAATACAAATCCTCGACTCAGCCACAGGATTCAAAATTTTTCTCAATAACGATAATGCTCCAAGAGGTAGTTTATTCCAAGGAGAAACCAATATTTCGCCTTTGTTCTTGATAAAGTATTGATAATCAGGATCCTCTTCATGTGGCATTTCCCACGCTATTTGTCCCGTCAATAAAACAAACAACACTACGCCACATGACCAAACATCGCATGGCTCAGGATCATAATGCTGCGCCACAACCTCAGGTGCAAGGTACGGTGGTGAACCACAAGCAGTGGTACAAAGTCTTTTGGTGCCATTTTTTTTCCGGAAAACACTAGCAAGTCCAAAATCAGTCAGTTTGAGGTTACCGTTTTTATCGATCACCAAGTTCTCGGGCTTGATATCACGATGTGCCACACCTTTTGAATGAATAAAATTAATTGCATTGACCAATTGAATAAAATAAAACTGCGCCACTTCTTCATCAACCCCAAGATCAGGCTCAATTTTATCAAATAATTCACCATTGCTACCCAGTTCCATCGCCATCCAAACCCAATTGGTATCTGCTCCAAAATCAATCAGTTGGATGATGTTGCGATGTCGACATTCTTTTTGAATAAACGCTTCACGTGCTAGCATTTCTGGCGTGACTTTTTGTTGTCTGGCCATTTGAATGTGAACAAATTTGACTGCTATCAATCTGTTGGTGTTGTTTTTAGTAACAATAGCAGATTTAACCACCCCAAAACCCCCATGACCAATCGTTTTACCAACCTCCACATGGTCTAGTTTTGGTAATGGTTCTAGTTGTGAGAGTTTGTATGACATGACTGGTGAAGAGGGAGAACAAGGTTGATAAGATAGAACAAACTTATAGATGGGTTTGTTTTGAAATGGATTTTTTTTTTGGTTTGTTTACTTTTAATGACGTAAGCAGTCGCGTGTCACGTGATTCGCTAAACGAAACGAAAGAAAATAAAGTTCAATACTTGAAGCTTTCATTATATATTCCTATGATCAAAGCGAGTGAGCTAGTCTTTCACCATATTGGAGACAACTCCTCAATCCAATCCGCTGTCACTGGCCTGTAAATCTTCAATTCTCCCTCCACCAATTTATCCAAATCAATTACCTCTTTACAAACAATCTTTTCACCATTGAAGTTTTGATGAACAATCTCCAATCTATTGAGTCCAACAGATTCTCCTTTACTGACACCAACAACAACAGAAGTATGATCTGGAGACCCAAAAAAGAGCGCCTTGTTTGGGTATCGGAAACAGCATTCGTTGAACTGAAGGATATCACCTCTTTTAATTGTATCGGAAATCGGTTCTTTCGTGACTTTTGGCAATGTTCCTTTACCAACACCAACCAAGGTACTCAAAAGTGCTCCATGAACGAGTCCAGTAGAAACAAATGCGTGTTTCCCGCACCCACGTTCTAAAGCGTCGTGGGCAAGTGTCCAACATTCACCATCACCAACTTTTCTTCCCTCGTGTTGCTCACACCATCCAGCAACATGTTCTCCGTAAACGGTGGTTCCCTGTTCGAGCTGATCGGCTGTGGCCAATGGAGGAGGCACAAATTTGAGTTCATGAGACATTGAAGCAACGGGATTCCCCGTTTTGGCCCATTCGACTTTCAATTTGATAGTGGAAAGATCTTTGTTTCTCAATGCCAAAACACGGAAGTTCTCTTTTGAGTTGAACCCAATTGAAACGGCATAATTCAGGCCTTGAAAACATTGTGGGAAGTGTTGATCGAAATCTTCTTTTATGAACCAGCCAGATTCCAATTCTAAATCAAGCTCGGGGGCTTTCCATGAGCTCTTCACAGTGGACGTAGCACCGCTGGAAGCCCTCGATGGAGGAGCGGAAGGACGTGCACGTGGCTTTGGAGGTGGTGGAGGCGTTGATGAAGCTGAAGTCCGCGATTTTGGTGGCGTTGGAGGCGGAGCAGCTCTTTTTGTGAGCTTGGCGTCCTTGAACGACAACTTCTCCAAGGATGAGGTTAGTTGTTCTGGATCAACTTGATGACGTGGAGATGGCTTTGGCTTAGACATAGCCGCACGACTTGAACCTGGTCTCCTAGGCAATGGAGGACGATCCTCATCGTCGTCTTCCTCTTCTTCCTCGTTGGTTTGAGACGCCACAGAGACGCTTCTAGAACGAACTGGAGTTTGGGTTTGCGAGCCCTGTGGCCGGGTTGGCAATGGCGGGCCAACGTCAGCACTACCAGTGCTATCAGCACTCGCCAGACTGGAAACACTTGAATGTCTTGGTGGAAGAGGAAATCTTCTTTTTGGAGTGTCCGGCTCCTCTGACCTGACTTCCTTCGGCTCCCTAGGGTCCCCAGGGTCCCTTTGCTCAATGGGCTCCTTCGGCTCCTTTGGCTCCTTTTTGATGGAGTTCTGAGACGCCTGTTTGCTCAATGCAACATGTCTTGGTGGTGGTGGGAATTTTTTGAAGTCAGAAGATGTGGGTTTTACTTCTGGAAGCTTCTTGTTATCATCTCCAGTCATTCCTGGAAGCTTGACAGCTGAAGCTGTCACTGGAACGGATTCCTCGAGTAGAGTTTGAGATTTCACTTTGACGAGTGGTTTTGGACGGATGATTGGAATGGTTTTGACTGGAGAAGTTCCAACCTCGTTAGTAGGGCTACCTTTGCGTTCCAGATCTGTATAATCACGGTTTGTTTTCTTGAGATTTCCACGCAAAGACGAGATGAACTCTTCCGGCTTCTCTATTTGTGACTCTGAGGTGGTGGCAGCTATAGGTTTTGCCTGTATTGAAGGGGTGACTCCTGCCGGCACTGCCAATTCAGGTTTTTTGGCAGCGACCGGTGGGGGGATTTTGGGTTTTGGTTTGAGTTGTGGCGGCTGTTTTGCTGCCATAGTGGGGAAGGGGGTGGTAGGTGAACTGCACGCCGGTCGATATGAGAGAAGACGCGGATGATGAAGATGAAGAGGTGGTCAAATTTAAACACGGTGGAAAGATGATTTTCTGGTGAAAAAAAAAAATCAGGGCATCCGTACACCGGACGGGCGAGTAATGAAGACAGTTAGTTTACCAAAGTATCCTACTCTCCCCATTGATAAGGTACCATGTTCAAAGATGAGGAGTGAGCTGGGAACAAACTAAGGGACTTTCAAAAGAGTTTGTTTGAAACACTTTGTTGGATTTCCTGGAGGGAAGAAGAGGGGAGAGGTGGCTGGAGAGTTAATCTAGGGAGTTCCCCTAAGGAGGTCCCGTGGGATTTGCCACCGATTAATCTAAACTCATTGACCATTATCAATCTTTGCTGGTGGTAAAAGTGGGGTATTGGTGTATGGTGTGACTTTCATTACTGCTTGTTTCAATCCTTTTGTTGGTGATTTCTATACTTGTTTTCTTGTTTAATTTTCAAGTATACTCCCTTTTTATTTCCCTTTTTCTTTTAAAAAAAAAAATACTCCCTTTTTAAAAAAATAATTCCCCTTTTACTTTTCTCTTCTATTGCTTTCATAATTCCGACCCTGTCTACTCCCATTCTAATAACTCATCCAATAGTGTTGATGATGTCAAACAAAGAGTGACGACTAACGAGAGTCGTCAACCACGAGGAACGAGAACGTGAGCTGTGAGCAAAGTTAGAGAATCAGCAGAATGAATGGTATCACAACAAGAAAACTTCTATAATGAGTTGATAGTCTCGGTCCACATTACTCAACTCAAGTTGCTCGTCTCACTTTGCACATCTCGCTTTGCTCGCCTTCAATGATCCCTAATGATCACTTATGACTTCTCGACTCCACTGGTGCAAGGTGTTGTTGTACAAATATTTTTTGCACAGCCCGATCTGGCATAGATCTTCAAAGTTGTCTCATAAATATATTAACATGTTTCAGATTCAATCATCTTCCTTGTGATCACCTCTTATCCAACCATTCCATGACTCCCAAATATCACGATCCAGGACTTGAACAACTGGCCTCCTCAATTGTTTCAAAACATCTCTCTACATTATACGACCCCGATTCTATTGATTTCGACGCTTTTTGCTCCATCAGATATGATCCTTGGCTATATCGTGGCCCCTTACCACTCGAAGAAGCAATAAATGTCACTCCATTAGACGAGTCATTTCTTTTTCTCTTCGATTATCACGTGGAAAGACTCAATAAGACTATTGAATTTTTCGATTTCGGTATCAGTCGTTTCACCAAATCTCAAATAATTGAAGTAATCACCAAAGACTTACAAAAACACGATAAACATCGAGTTTACAAAATACGGCTTCTGGCATCCAAAAAAGGCATATTACGATCAGAAATAACTGAAACCGATAATACACCACTTAATCTTGATCCAAATTGTGCTCCAGACTGGACAGTTTATTTAGACTCTCAGCCTACACTGATTTCTCCATTCACCTCGTTCAAAACTACAATCAGACCTCAATACAACGCTGCTCGTGAGCGTAAAATTCCTCCCGGATCAGAAAAGACAGAGGTTCTTCTCTATAACCATGCAAATCAGATCTTGGAGTCTTCAATTTGCAACATTGCGATCATGAAAGACGACAAACATCCGGTCACAGGCGAAGTTTTGCGCCGTTGGACGACACCGACGCTTTCGAGTGGATGCCAATGTGGAGTTACCAGACAATACCTGCTGGATAAACATATCATTTATGAAAAGTCTGTAACGAAGAGTGATATCCACAATGGCGATGAAATCTTGCTATTCAATGGAGTCAGAGGTATTCTAAAAGGTCGTATCGTTATCTAAAAAGTCTATCTTTACTTGATCGCTGACTAAATCTCACTATCGGTATAACCAAAAATGTAAAGGGCGTCTTTGAGAGAGTCGGCATTAAGACAAGAAGACGCCTCCTGTTGCACTTTTGGCTTGGCATTCCAAGCAATTCCAAGGCCCGCACGACCCATCATCGGAAGATCATTGGCACCGTCACCAACGGCCACTGTAGCACTGAAGTCCGCACCGTTTTCAGCAGCAAGTTGTTCTAACAATTGTCTTTTGCGTGTACCATCAACGACATCACCAAATGTTTCTCCGCTCAACACCTCGACACCAGCAGCGTCAACCTCAGTCTTGAGCTGGTTAGCAAATGCGTAATCAAGACCGAGTTGTTCTTTAACGAACTCGGCAAGAGGTAAAAATCCACCGGAACAAACAGCCATTTTACAGCCGTTAGCATGCAATACGCGACAAAGGTCATGTGCACCGTTAGTTATACGGAGCTGGGTCTTGAGTTCGTTCCAAAGGTTTGCCGAATGGATTCCCTTGAGTAACAAAACTCGTCTTCTGAGTGATTCTTTGAAGTCGATTTCACCGTTCATTGCTGCGGTGGTGATTCTGGCGACTTCTTCTTCGACATCGGCCTGTGCGGCAATTAATTCAATCACTTCTTGGTAGATCAATGTCGAGTCCATGTCAAACACGACGAGCTGTTTGTTTTTACGAGCCGCATCGTTTTTCTGGAACACCAAATCAAGTCCTCCAATTCCGTGTTGTTTGATAGCACTGCGGACGGTTTGTTCATTGCTGAGATCGACGTCAACGACGAAATCAAGAGCCTTATCTTGACTCAAAGTTTTAGATGATGTGAGTGAGACAGGGAGGGATTTCAAAAAAGCGGTAATTTTCTCGTTCGCTTCTGCAGGAAAGCGACTTGTGTGAGCAATAGCTGTGATGACGTGAGACATAGTGTATGTGGTTTGGGAGAGACTACCAGATAGGATGGTTCAAGTGGACTCGTTAATTTTTCATCAACATGGGTTTTTTTTATTTTTTTTATTTCCTTTCAAAAAGTATCGACGCTGAAAAATTCGTCGATCGACGTCTTCTTTTTTTCTCTTCTTCATTTCAAATTCAATTCAATATTTGTGTTCTATTGCGGAATTATGTTAACCTAATCCTCACCTTGCCAACCCAAAAAAGCCTATGCAATGGATCCGATTCCACCCAGCATTAAAGACGATACAGATTTGCTTTCGGCGGTGATTGCCGGAAGCGGAGCGGGAGTTGCTCAAACCATCGTGACGTATCCGTTTGAGTATCTCAAGACAACTGCACAGATCGAGAATAAAACGCTCATGAGACACAGTGCGGAGATTCCTATGAACTCGATTCGGCCGTTCTTTGTCGGCTGTGGTGCTCTCGCTGTGGGAAATGCTCTCAAAGCGTCGTCACGGTTCTTAATTTTCAACAGATTTTCCCAGCTCATGGCTGCCGATAACGGCAAGACAAGTGCTCCAAGCGTCGTTGTGGCTGGGTTGATGACCGGATTCCTCGAGACTTTATGGGTGATTCCATTTGAAAACATCAAGACGCGCATGATTGAAAATTCTATGCGGACTCAGGGATATGAGACTGCGTTGCCAAAGTATGCTAGGCCTGAATCTGGAAAGCAAACGTTAACAAAACGGCCTGTCACGGGACCTCAAGTTGCAGGAAGCGGTGGTATCGCAGAAACTGCTCGTCTGAGATATCAGGAGTTTTATGATAAGAATCCTTCGACGACATTTTTCAAGGCAGTGAAGGAGATTTACCTCACAAAAGGTCTCTCTGGGTTCAAACAGGGATCTTTGATCACTGTTTTCAGACAGACAATGAACAGTATGGTGTGGTTTTCAACTTACAATTTTTTGCAGCAATTTATTGATCCAACAAGAGACTCTATAACCGATTTAGAGTTGATGGGAATGGGATTTGCTTCATCTTGTGCTGTGGTTGCGATCACACAGCCGATTGATATTCTTAAGACTAGGATGCAAACACGTGACTACAGAGTGGTTTACAGAGACGTTATGACATGTTTGGTCAAGATATTCATGCAAGAAGGTGTTAAAAAACTGTGGAGCGGATGGCTTCCACGGTTGGTGAAGGTTAGTTGTAGCTCTTCGATTACGTTGGTGACTTATGAGTTTTTACAGAGGGGGGTGAAGGGGATGACGTCGATTAAGCCATTTGCTGCTGACTGAATGACCATGAGCGAAGCGAGTGGTGAAGAATTGAAATACCCATTAAGTTCATGATGCTACCATTGATTGATTCATGGTGTAAGGATGTATAAATGTTTTTTTTTTTTTTTTTTCCCCTTGAGTAAATCGATATATCTTTCAGAAATCATATAGTTAAACAAGTGCTCATTATTGGTTGACCTCAGCACCATGTGGATGGATGAGTTGGTGCTTGACGAAGTTCAACATAATCAGCAACTACATCTCACAAATGAGCTGATCGTCTGTTTAGAACAGCTGGCATTGTCTCCAAATCAGAAAAGAGGCGGTGTTAAGAAGTTCACCAATACGGTTCTGAATTCAGACAAACAGATAACGAGCTGGAAGTTTAATGAATGGGACTATTCGAGAAAAAATGTGACACTTCCATCGAACGCGCGGGGTTTGTTTACGTGCGGAAATCGCATTGTTTGTCGTGGATATGATAAATTCTTCAATATTGATGAGGTCGCCTCAGTGTCCAAGAAGGTTCTATCAGCAGGAACTCATGGTCCATACACGCTCACAGTGAAGTCCAATGGGTGTATTGCATTTATCTCTGGTTTAGACGATGGAACGCTTTTGGTTTGCTCAAAACATTCGACTGGAGCAAGAGATGATCTTTCAAAGACGACAAAGAATCATGCTTTAGCGGCTCAGGAGGCACTTGAGAAGCAGCTGAAAGAGCACCAGATAGAGCCGCGTGAGCTGGCGCTGGTGCTGAACAGACTTTCCTTGACGGCTGTGGCGGAATTTTGCGACGATTCGTTTGAAGAGCACGTTTTAGAGTACGATCAAAAGAGGGCCGGTCTGTACCTCCATGGGTTAAATTACAATGTTCCGTGTTTCAAGACTTGTTCAATGGAGGTTGTTGATCGATTTGCCGATGAGTTTGGGTTCAAGAAAACTAAGTTTTTGCGGTTAGACACATTTCAAGAGACCTTGAAATTTTTAGAAAATGTTGCACAAACAGGGGTTTATGAAGGTGAAGAAATTGAAGGATTTGTTGTTAGATGTTTGCGTTTTGATGGTTCAGACTTGTTTTTCAAGTATAAATTTGACGAGCCGTATTTGTTGTACCGACAGATGAGAGAAGTCACGAAACAGTATCTTCGCAAAGGGTATGAAAAAGTTGAATTTGGACGTCATAAACTGATCTGTATGGACTATTTGAAGTTTGTGATGCCAATTCTGGAGGAGGAACCGGAGTTACGTGACTTGTACTTACAAAATCGTGGAGTTGTGAGGCTTCGGAAGAGATATACAGAAAGCAAATCGATGTCTGGGCTTGAGATGATCAAAGAGGAAGCATCATTAGAGAAATTGGAGGAAGAAATGAGGAGTGTGAATTTTGGAGCTGGTACGCCGTGCCGATATGTGTTAGTGACGGTTGCAACGCTTGGATGTGGTAAAACGACTACATCGTTGATTTTACAGAATTTGTTTCCGGAACTCATTGGAGTCGTTCAAAGTGATGATATTCCGACACCAATTCGGGACAAACAGGTTGCAAAGTGTCTGGAAGTGTTAGTGGAGAAACCTGTGGTGATTTTGGACAGAAACAACCATAAATTTATTGAGAGAGAGCAGACATTTACTTATTTTGCAGCGTTGAACAAGCTGATTCCATCATCGAAGTTGAAGTTCATTAGCTTGAATTTTTTGGCGAATGTTGACAAAAATGACTCAAAGTTGTGGACTGTCACGAGGAATCGTGTTATGCAGAGGGGAGACAATCATCAGTCAGTCAAGGTTGTCTCTGGTGGTGAACATCAGGCGGAGATGATTATGAGAGGGTTTTTATCTAGATTCCAGCCGGTTAACCGCATAAAAGAGCCGGATTCTCGGTTTGATCTGATCATTGATTTGGATCCGACCCAGGAGAACTCATCGGTGAGAAATGCCCAAACGATTGTGAGGAAGTTGAGTGAGTTTGCGCAGGATTTGAACTTGTCGGAACCTAATGAGGTACAGCTACAACAGGCATTTCACGCAGCATTGAGTTACCGTCCTACAGTTCATAAAGTATTCAAGCAACAAAAACACCCCAAAGCACCAAAACCGCAATATTTTGGGATCGGGGTGGCTCCAGAAGTGGTTTTGGAGATCATGGAGAGAGTTTCAAAGGGAGACGCTTTTTCATTGTACAGGAGATTAGAGGAGACAAAACGGGTGCAAAACGAGTTTCATGTCACTTTGATTCACAGTGGATCTCGTAAAGGTAATTCTGAGTTGAAAGCTCTTTGGCGGAAGTATGAAGACGTTTTCAGAGAAGAAATACGTTTGATTACACAGGAAAACGGAGATTGTGAGGGCCGTCGGTTCGTTCTTCCTGGGTATAAGGCGAGAGTGAAGTTGGAGGCTATATGTTCGAGCCAGAGGTTGATTTGTATCAAGGTGGAAGTTATAGAGATTAGAAGAGAGGGAGACGGGAATTTATTGGAGAGAGGAGTTTGTGTTGGAAATAGATATGCTCATATTACGGTTGGCACGATTGATGAGCTAGTTTTAGCAGTTGAGTCGAATAAGTTGCTGAGTGATGTGTTTGATTTTGGTGAAGGAGGAGTGGAAGTTGTTGAGGTTGAGGGGGTGTTAGAGGGGTTGGATGTTTTTGCTAGCTTTTGAATGGGGCAAAACGACGAGCGCAGGGTTGGCTGACACGTTGCTCTTGAATGAACTGTGAATCGTAAGACGTTCATTTAATATACATACATTGGCAACTATATTTTACAACCACAAGCAAGGTGCTGGATTCCCCGAGGGAGACAGTTCGAGATATTCTCGCTGATGGTCTCCTCTGACTGACTGTTTGGATGGCATTGCTCATTCGAGTCGTATCACCAACTCATGGATTCGATCCCAGAACGACTCGCTTTGCTCGTCATTTGTTTGTCACTAGAATCTGCAAAATATTATTCACCCTGTCAAGAACATCCACCAAAGGTTCTAACGATTGGACATTATTTGTCATTGAATCCAAATGCTTGTTTAACTTCTCCAGCGAATCTCTCAACTTTTCATCTGTATTTGGATCATAATCACTGACAAGTTCAATTGGATCATGATAAACAAGATTAATGGTATCGGCAGATATGTTTTCTGCCGAAGGAAATGAACTTGCGCCCAGACTCTCGAGTAAAGACTGCAACTCGTTATTGACCAATTTTTCATGTTTTGCGACTGCTTTTTCAAAATCTGCCAAATATTTCTGCTCGTTTCTCAAAGAAGCCAATTCCCGTTGTTCTTCGTTGCAAAGGGCTTCTAATTGACGCAAATTAGCGTTATAATTCGAGTCCAATCGGGCATTTTCGCTGTCTAATTCTTCCTGATCGAGAAGTTTTTCTTTGAGACCACTTGGAAGACGCAAAACGCGAAGTTTCCTCAATAATGGAGACACCAACTCATCTTTGACGAGAGAGCGGAACGCTAAACGATCTCTGGCACTGCGGAACGAGACACTTGCAATTGCTTCTTCGATGTAGAGGTTCAAAATAGATTCCATAATAAGATAGATATTGGTTGGGATTGGTAGCCATTTGGAGTTGAGAGTTCTTCTGGAAACAGCTTGTTTGTAGATTTGAACGGTGGTTTTGTGTTGCGAGAGGAAGTTTTCGGTGTCTGAGTGCTCGGAGGAGTTCAATTCGGTGTCTGAATTTGGTATCTCTTTTGGAGTGATGTGAGGTTGTGTAAGTTTTGGTGATTTTCTTGCTTTCGATTGCTTTGATTTGGGTGGTTTAGTGGTTGGGAATGTTGACTCATCATCACTGAAAAGGGTCTGCGAATCTTTTATGAGAACGCGACTTTCGTCTCTGCTGGTTGTGATGCTTGAGTGCGGATCTGTTCGTTTTTTTGATGACTTTCTTTGGAATAATGGTTTTTTGATTTGTGGTTTCGAGCGGAGTCGCTTGATTTTGGTGATTGCCGAAGGTCTCAGCGGGGTTTTATCTGAACGGGGCATCTTTGGGATGGTTGAGTGAAGAAGAATAAGAACAACCTGATAAATACAGTTATCGTGAATTTAACTTGGACTGAATTTTCGCGTCGCGTCTGAAAAAATATTGAAAATTCCAATAATCATTAATTTTTCAGTCATTCTGAGTCCTTTGCTACTTAATTGGAACTACTCGATATCGAACACCGCCCCCTTCGAAATGGCCTCCTTGTCGGAATTCGAAAAGCAGCGACAACAAAACATCGCGCGTAACAAAGAACTGTTCAAAAAACTCAACCTCGGATCGCTATCCAATGAGTTCAAGAAAGAACTCCCAGATTCCCCAGATACCAAAAAACGTGCTGGAACAGCCAGATCAAGGCCTCAAAAACGAGTGAAGAAAGAACCTGTGCAACCGACGCGGCGGTCCAGCCGACTCGCAGGAGTTGCCGCAGACTCGGGTGAGGAGAAACAGCTGAATGAGGACCTCGAAAGACAGAGACATGAGAAGGAGGAGTTGGAACGGTTGAAAAGAATTAGACTTTCAGGAGATTTAAGCTTGTCAGACGTGCTATTGGGGGGTGATGATGACGAGGATGACGAAAAAGATTCCAAATTGGCGAAATTGGGCAAGGCAATTTCTCTAGGTGATTTTTACGAGGATATCAAAAAGAAGAACAAGAATACCCCAACTGAGGTGCAATCTGCTAGAGACAGTCTCGAACAACTCTCACTCTACGAGAATTTCCATCCAAATGACATTAAACTCACTGCTGCTCGAGTGAGTGCAGTTCTGTGGCATCCGGCAGTGTCTCGCAAAGTGGCTATTGCGGGCGACACGTCTGGAGAAATGGGGATCTGGGCGATCGATGACGATACAGAGGATGTTCCTGAAGTGTCACATTTCAAATTTCATGGGAAGAACATCGCCAAGTTTGTGGTTCGACGCGAGGAACCGCAAGAAATCGTCAGTTGTTCGTATGACGGGTCAATTCGTGCACTTGATCTTGAAAAACAAGTGTCTGGGTCTCTAATGGAGTTTGACAACGCATATGGTGACGCCAGTGGGGTTTCAGATATCCAATTTGTAGACCGCAACAGATGCTATTTTACAACTTTGGATGGTGAATTTTCGATTTTCGACGTTCGTGAGTCTCAAAACCGACGCGTCGATTTGGACGTTTTGCGACTGCATGATAAAAAAATTGGGTCTTTTGCCGTGAATCCAAACTGTGAGCACCAAATTGTGACAGCTTCGTTAGACCGCACGTTGCGGATCTGGGACTTGCGCAAGACCGGAACAGCCAATTGGTCTGAATACGAGGACGTAGTGGCTCCACACTGTCTTGGCTCGTACCGCAGTCGACTCAGTGTGAGTACTGCAGACTGGAACTCGACGAATGACATTGTTTGTAACGGATACGACGATACGATCAATGTTTTCCAATTAGGAGATACCAGTTCGATGAAACCGCCTGCAATTTTCAAGCCTGTTATTGAGGAGGCTGAGAGTGGTATTCCGGTCAATTTGGATCCAACTAATACTTTACGCCACAATTGTCAGACTGGACGGTGGGTTTCGATTCTCAAGGCAAGATGGCAGCAAGAACCTGAAGATGGTATCCAGAAATTTGTCATTGCCAATATGAAGCGTAGTGTTGACGTTTTCGACCGCAACGGTACGCAGTTGGCACATCTTACTGATGACAATCTGACGTCTGTTCCGGCTGTGTGTACTTTTCATCCGACGCAGAACTGGATTCTCGGGGGTAATGCAAGTGGAAAGGGATTTTTCTTTTCCTGAGGGTCAAGTCAATTTTTTGGTAGAAAAAAAATATTAAGAACACTTAATGAATGGGTTGGGTTGTAGAGTTATATGAGGTTGATTTTACGAAAATGTAAGCTACCATTCATTCATTGTAGATTGTAAAAAAATCTCCCCTCCCGGGATCGAACCAGGGACCTCAAGATGACTTTGTAACATTACAGTCTCGCGCTCTTCCAACTGAGCTAAGGAGAGGTTGTGTTTGTTTTTGTGTAGCTGAAGCAAACTCGACGACAGGTGTAGCCTAACCTGAAGAAGATAGTGTTGTATTGCAAATATGAAAGATGTGGTGTATGTACAGGGAGACACAGTTCGAGCGGCATGATAATATTTTTTCGCTTTTCAGTTCAAAAATTTAACAGGCTTATATTCTCGATCTTGGTCCCAAAGCCAGCCTTGACCACCTCTATAAACGCCGAAAGCGATCAAGAATGCACCACTTCCACGAACGGTGTTACGCCACCAACCAGGGTTCTTTGCGAAGTTCTTGTCGCCTTTGAAGACCATACCAGACAAAAAGTATCCACCGGCAGCAAAAGCTGATATGGAAGCCATCACCTGGCACGGGAGACAGTCTCGTTCTTCTGCTGGTGTGAGTGGTCTTGAAGGAGGAGGGTTGAATATTTCTGCGATATTTGACATGGTTGACGGGAGGGGGCGGCAGAGTTGAAGTTGAGAGGAATGAGGAGAGTGAGGACAAGAATGAGATTTGTTAAGAGAGTGAAATATAGAGTGATGAAATTTTTCAAGATCGAGAAATTTTTTACTGAAAAATTGAGGTGATAAGATAAGGGAGCAATTGGCGAGAAATGACGAGAAATGACGAGCAATTATATGACGAACAGTCATTTCTCGCTTCGCTCGTCATTTGTGTATAATCGTCTCTCGTTATTGTTGTTCATCACCTCCGATTGTCGTTCGTCATTTACTGATCTCAGCGAATTTCAAGAAAACTAGCGAATATCAATAGATTTATAGCCAAATTGATGGAAAATAAATGGATCTCCAAAACACTGGATGATGAGCAATCAATTAATTTTGCTCGTCCCCAATTTTTGTTCGTAATCACCAATTCAGTCAAGGGTTGACTCGTTGACTCGTCTACTGATTCGGTAACTCATGACTCGCTTCGCTCGTCATCTCACTTCGCTCGTCATTAACGGAATAAAAAAATCTATACAAAATCTGTGCCAGATCTCCTCTATGGAGACTCTATTGAATTGGCTAGAAAACAACCAAAGAAACAACAGCCAAAGAAGCAACCATCTTCAACAAACTGCCTTGGTTAGACATAGTCAAAGAGAACGCACCAGAAGTAGCATTGGTCTCCTCATTATCGTTAGTCATTCCACTATCAGTAAAGTTGAGACCAATGTTACTTTCATCAGTGTCAAGAGTACCATCCCAACAGTATTCATTGAAACATTTTTGACATTGATCACCCATTTCAAGACCAAGTCTTTCCCTAGATCTTTGCAAAATGGCACAACCAATACAGGCTCTAAATTCGTCATCCAAAGTAAGATTGAGTCTAGTAGAAACTTCGAAACCATTTTGAATAATAGCGAGTTTTTCATCGTCTTCATAAGACATCTTGTAAGTAGAAGTGTTGGAATAGTAAGAATAAGGTCTGTTGGCAACGTAAATCACGAGTGGAGGAACGTGGGCACTATCAACTTCATCCAACAAGTCAGTCAGGTTAGAACTGTAACAACCAAAGAAACTTGGCTTAGCAGTCAAGTTCAAGTTGAGAAAGGTAGCCTGGTCCGGAACGTATGGGAAAGTTGTTTTGTTACCAACTGTAGAGAATTGTCTCTCGTAAGTTTGAACGAGCGAGGTTCCGTTTGGCCAGACGGTATCGGTATCGTATGAGTTATCAAATGCAAAAATAACATCAATATCTCTCTCTGGCTGCAACAGAGGGTAAAGTGGAATGTTTTGATGGTCTTCACCACCGTCCACAAGATACAAAGACTCTGCTTCGACAATGCTCTTGGTAGAAGCCCATTCAGAGTTGTAGAATGGATTTGGCTTGTATTCAGCAATATCGTTGTCATCGTCACTCACTTTCTCAAGCATATCGTCAATCAAGTTGTACAAAACACCAGAAAGCCCAGTGGTATTGAGTTCAAGAAGAACTTCATTGAAAAGAGTCGAAGAAGTACCAAACATGTAACCGGTGTTATCCAAACCAGCATAACAAGAATCGTCTGGAACACCATTGGAAACGTTAGTTCCAACATACTTGAGGTCGGTGAAAGCGTACAAAGTTGGATCCCAAGATCCCATTTCGAAAGGATTGATTTCGAAAATGGTGGAGTTGGAACTGATAACTTTTGTTCCTGGTTGTCTACCGTCTGCCACAATGATTGGGAATGGCATTTCGTAGTTCTTGAACACAGGGAAGTCACGTAGCGAGGAAAAAGTCATAGAAGCACCGTAATCCGAGAGATTTGGGAAGAATTGGTGAGACAAACCTCTTCCCCATGGATCAGTCAATGAGATTTCAAAACCGGCATCTTCTTTTGCTTCCAAATCTTTAGAAATTTTATGCCAATAACCCAGGGTTGCGAAAACCCCGTCCTCGTCGAGAATCGAATGCGTGAGATCCCAGATAGCGTCACCTTGGCCGTTTTGGTCGACAATCTCCTGAACGGAGGTCCAGTTGTTGAAAGCGAGCGACGAAAGGAACCAAGAGCCACCGGAAAGACCAGAGATGTAGGTGACCGCGCCCAGAATTGGCAGACCGTGGTTTGCACAGCCTTCAGTTCTGTTATCGAGACCAGAGATTTCACCAGCTGCGGTCAACATCGCGCGGTAACCACCACCACTGAAGGCCAAACCGATCCGAGGAACTGCAACGACGGAAGTGTTTGTCTCGCTAAGAGTGCTGAGTTCGTCGAGGTAATTATCGGTATCAAAATCCGTCATGTTTGCCAAATTGAGGAACCAGCGAAGATTTTCCGCAGTAATTTTTTCACGACCTGCCAACCAATCTACTTCGTCATCGGAAATTGCAGTTGCGGCACGGATCAAACCACTACGGGTGCTGTTGTTTTCTTCATCAAGGTAGGATGGACAGTCCACGACTCCTGGGGCGTACGAGTCAGTTGGACACCAAGCTACAACGAGCGTAGCTAGTTTTGCGATCGCCGCTGTTGCAGTGAGTTTGTTGAATAGCATGACAGATTTGCTGTGGAAAGAAGGTTCAGAAAATAAACAGATTGGAGAACTAGACAGGGTTATTATATATATCGGAAATTCTGGTTCCGGGGCTTAGTAAGATTCACGGTGTGCGGAGCGAATCGCGGTAAACAACACGCTGTATAAGCCGAAACAATGCAGTACATTGCAGGGAGACTGCAGCGGGTCGCTAGGTGCCAAACCGTGCGGAACGTCAAAATATGCATTTTCACGTGTGGAATGCAGGACCTGCGTTCGGGGAATGAGACGAACTAAAAACGAGCGAGGCGAGTTGTCAGAAAGAGCGAAGCAAGTGGAAGAGAGTGAAGCAAGTGGAGGAGAGCAAAGCCGGTGGGCGACCTGATATTGAACTGATAAACTTCCATGGTTCAACTCCAACAACTCCTCACCACGTACTGATTACTCCCCTCGCTCGTCGTCATCGGTTCGGCATGTAGCTCGGTTATCCCAATTTCAGTCTACAATTGTCGGAATTAAAAGAAAAAAATAATTGTATCATACACGACAGATCGAACATTCTTACGCCTCGGGAATCAAGCCGGAAGATTAATTTGGGAGGATGAAATGGCAAAGCAGGCAATGTTGATTCACTCTTGCTGATATCGGACGAAGTCCATGGGGAAGGGAGATGAGGAAGGCGTTCATGAACCCATACGGTCATATCTACTTTTAAGTAGTTACACCTAAAACCTACACTTATACCTATAACCACACCTACACCCATACCCACACCTCGCACCTGTGGAGTTGGCTTCCACTTGATGGTTGTTGGGTCAGTGATTCGTGTGTGGGATGAGTGAACAACGTTCAAAGTGAAAAACTTGGATCGAGCTGACAAGAGTTATTGAAATGGTGCGGCTGTAATGAATTTCTGTGCTATAGCGTGACAGACTCGCATTAGATGACGTTTGCTTGCCAAGTGATACGCACGGAAGGAGTTTTAACCTGGGATAGTGAATTGCAGATGAACTGCAGATGGACTGCAAATGAGTTATAAAGTGCTTGTCAATTGCTTGCAAATGAGTTGCAAATGAGTTGCTCCGCTCGTCATTTATCCCGCTAGACCTTCCTAATCAGGCAACTTTTTCGACACCCTTATCAATTTTTCATCTTATAAAATCCTCGAAATCGCTCTCCCCAAATTTCAACTCATCTCTTTCCCTGACCAACAACCAAAATGTCTCTTTCCATTGATATCACCACCCCAAACGGAATTTCCTACGAGCAGCCGCTCGGACTCTTCATCAACAACGAATGGGTCGAAACTGACGAAACACTTGACACCATTGATCCAGCAACTGGAAAAGTGATCACCTCAGTTTATCGTGCAGCACCAAAAGATATCGACTCCGCTGTCCAAGCCGCCGTTGAAGCTTTCAACAATGGCTCATGGTCTGATCTGACTGGCTCAGAAAGAGGTGAATATCTATACAAAATCTATGAGATTATCAAACGTGATGCTGCAATCATTGCTGCAATTGACTCTTATGATAACGGTAAACCATACGAAACTGAATGTCTCGGTGGTGACATCGTTGAGGCATACGAAGTTTTCAAATATTATGCCGGTTTTGCAGACAAAATTCACGGTCAATACATTGGTCAGGAGGTTCTTGGTAAGAATAAAATGGCTTATGTAGAGCCGACTCCGCTTGGTGCTGTTGGCTGTATCATTCCTTGGAACTTCCCATTCATGATGATGGCTTGGAAACTCGGCCCAGCCCTTGCAACGGGTAACACTGTTGTTCTCAAAGGTTCAGAAGTGACTCCATTGTCAGCTCTGTACTTTGGTAAGGTTTGTTTGGAAGCGGGTCTTCCAAAAGGTGTTGTTAACATCGTCTCCGGTTACGGTTCAGATGCCGGTGCTGCTTTAAGTGGACATCCGGGACTCCAAAAAATTGCTTTCACCGGTTCCACAGCCACTGGACAAAAAATCATGGGATCAGCAGCTGCTTCAAACTTGAAAAATGTGTCCCTTGAATGCGGTGGCAAGAATCCTTTCATTGTGTTTGCCGATTGTGATCTTGAGGCAGCCGTTGAATGGGCTTTCAGTGGAATTTTTTACAATAAAGGGGAAGTTTGTACTTCAACTTCGAAATTCTACGTTCAGGACGAAATTTACGACACCTTCTTGGAGAAGTTTGTTGAGTTTACCGAGAAGAATTCCGTTGTTGCTGGTCCTTTCGAGAAAGGTGTTACTATTGGACCATTGGTTTCCGAGGCACAATACTCTAAGGTGAAGAAGTACGTTGAGATCGGTAAGAAAGAGGGAGCAAAGTTGCTAACTGGTGAGTTTCTTGAGAGAGACGGTTACTTTTGCAAGCCATTTGTCTTTGCTGATTGCACAGATGATATGACAATCTGTAAAGAAGAAATTTTTGGTCCTGTTGTCTCTATTTGCAAGTTCAGCACCACTTCAGAAGCAATCAAGAGAGCCAATAACACTACATATGGTTTGGCAGCAGCTCTTTTCACGAACAACATAACTAAGGCTCATAACGTGGCTAAGAAATTGGAAGCCGGTATGGTTTGGATCAACTCTAATGGAGATTCCGATATTCACGTTCCATTTGGTGGTGTTAAGATGAGTGGAATGGGTAGAGAGTTGGGGTCGTATGCATTGGATCTGTTCACGACTCAGAAGGCTGTTCATGTGAACTTGGCCCTGAATCATGAATGAAGTGGTGGATTCACATAAATTTTAGAAAATTTATAAAAAATCTGGGGTAGACATCCTTGCACCGACACGATAAGCTAATCTCACGACTCGCTCCGCTCGTCAATTCTGAGAGGGGTATGAGTAAATGTAACCAATAAACGAGGGAATGGCTTGCTCTTCCCCTTACATTTGCTTTATCTCTCTCTTCCCTTAACCGTTTGCTAAGTACTCTCAGTACTCCCAGTCTCCTGGGTTTGTTACAACACCTCTGCACCAACTGTTTTTTTTTTTTTTTTGATTTTTCTTTTGACAAAACCTTCTCGATTTTTCTCTAACACGATCCAAATAATGATTTAAACGCTTTGAAACCATCTCCACTTTAGCCCTATAGAACCCTCTCACACACTCCCCAACTGAAAATGGTTGTTCATAATCCAAATAACTGGCATTGGGTCGACAAAAACTGCATTGAATGGGCACGTGACTACTTCAACACTAAACTTGTTGGAGTCACTGCCACAACGTCAAAAGGAGACAATGTCATCACCACCGCACTCAAATCATTGGACGGAGACGTTGAAGTTTGTCAACGTAAAGGAAAATTGATTTCTTTGTTTGATTTGAATCTGAAACTCTCGTTTGTTGCTAAAGATTCTCATTCTACAAAAGGTGCTGTTAGTGTTCCTGAAATTGCATATGACACCACTGCTGACGAGTTTCAATTTGACATTTCGTTTGAGCCACACGACGATGCCGGAGCTATTGAGGCAGTTCGTTCGGCAGTTCGTAGTGAGCTTGTTCCGAAATTGCGTGAGATTCTCAGTCATTTCGGCTCCGATCTGATTGCTGAGCATGGATCTGATATTCAAGTGGATAAGACTCAGGTGAATTCTACACTCACCGCTCAAAACCAGGCAAACTCGGCAACAAAGACGGTCATTAAGGAAAAAACCATTTTCAACAAGTCATCATCTTCGACTTCTGAACCAGCGAAAACAGTGGTTGCTAAAGGAGTTCCTAAGTACAACACCACAACCGTTAAATTATCTGCCGTTTTCAACACCTCTGCACAGCAACTTTATATGACCTTCATACAGCCTGAAAGAGTCGCAATCTGGTCCCGTTCTCCCCCAAACATTCGGCCAGAAGTTGGTGCTGATTTCGAACTATTTGGTGGAAACATTCAAGGAAGAATCACTGAGTTGGTGGAGTTTTCAAAAATTAAAATGCTTTGGAGACTCAGAGATTGGAAAAAAGGTCATTACACAGAATTGATTCTTTCGCTCAAGGAAGGTGAAAGCGAGACGAGTTTGGACGTCACTTTTGACGGTGTTCCAATCGGTGATGAAGAGTTGGTCGAAGATAACTTTAGGGATTATTATATTACATCCATCAAAGTTGCCTTTGGATTTGGTGCGGTTTTATAAAACCTGGTAATTATGGTGATAAGAATCTGTTGAAAGTTCATATGTAAAAAACCTGTTTTTGACTAACGAAAAGTTATTTTTTTAGGCTTCGAATCTCTTGGCAGCCTCGGACCACTTGATAACATTCCAAATGGCCTTGAAGTAGTCAACCTTAACATTCTTGTATTGCAAGTAGTAAGCATGTTCCCAAGCGTCAATGGCAACAAGAGGGGTCAATGCACCGGTGACTGTGTCCTGGTTAGCAGTCTGGACAACCTCAATGGCACCATTCTCCTTGTTCTTGACAATGAAAGCCCAACCGGAACCTTGGATACCTGCGAGCTTTGTGTTAGTGAGAGCCTTGAGGTTTTCGAAAGAACCGTATTGTTCGATAACTTTTTTAGAGAAAGCAGAGTCTTCAGCTGGCAATTCTCCACCACCTTGTTTAGCTGGTGCCAAATTGTCCCAGAAAAGACAGTGGTTGAGGTATCCACCACCGTGGAACTTGATCTGTTGTTGCAATTCAACGGCCTTCTTGACGTCACCAGCAGCCTGAGCTTCAGCGTGTTGCTCGATAGCGGTGTTGAATCCAGTGACGTAAGTTTGGTGGTGCTTAGTGTAGTGAACTTCGTTGATTTGACCAGAGATGTACGGCTCCAATTCACCAAAGTCCCATTTAAGGTCTGGCAAGGAAATTTTGGTTCTAACGGCACCAATTGCCATTCCGTTGGTGCTGCCCAAAGTTTTGGACTTGGCAAGAGTGGATCTGAACGAAGTTCTCAAGAGGGACATTTTTGACAGGCGTAAATTGATGTAATCGAACCAATTGAATAGAGAAGAGAAAGCAATAGCAAATATTTTTCATGAATTATATATTCCGCTTGCCCCTGTATAATTCCATAAATTTCCAATACGGCACTGCCCGGGCCCGGGAGTGGTTCCGGGTAACTACTGTTGCCACGAATTTGGAGTCGCAAATATTTACCCCGACCCCCTTTGAAGTGTATGGTTGTGTGTTAAAGGTAATCCTTGCAAAACATCTGTGTTTTCAATTTTTGCCTTTTCAAGATCATACTGTATGGTACGTTGATTGCTAGTCTCCAACTCATGGAATAACTTGCTTTCACTTGCCCATGGATTCGAACCCGATGGTAATCGATCTGAGCAAAGAGGACAATAGCCATTCGTGGGCGGTGAAAGACAAAAACGACGCGTCAAAAAATGGGTCGTTTGGGTCGCTTGGAGAAATTGGGTCTTTGGCACTAGAATCAATCGAACAAGATGACACCGATATGAATAGCGACGTTACACTTTCAACTACATTTGACCAATCAACAACCACACTTGACACCTCCATCTTCAGTTACGACTACTCAGAAATCAAAGAATTACTGTGCGACGTCACCAGCCACAATAACCTCCAAGATAAAGTCCGTAGGGAATTATTTTTTTTGACGCAAAGTGGCGGGCTTTCTTACGATAATTTTGACAGGATCTACCGCAGGGCAGAGTCATCCCAAAATAGGCACAACCGATCAACCGAAATTAGAGCCATTTGTTCATCAACACTGAAGAAATGGGATGCTGATCTAAGCTCCACCGCCACATTCATCTACTGTCGTAATAAATGTGTGGCGTTCACAAAAGAGCTTGCGAATTCCGATAAATGTCCACAATGCTCTGCAAAGAAGGATCCGACTTTCAAGATCGTGTTCAATTCAGTCCGTCCGCTTATCGCCACCATTTTAGCCAATCCAAAAGCAAGAGCCCAATTACAACCCTTATCGCAACAAAATTTATTTTTCAATGGACTTTGCGATGGTTACGTGACTGAGAATCTAGAGAATATAAATCTGGGGAAATTTGATCTATGTCTTTCCGTGGTGTTGGAACAACAGAATGAGATGCAATTAGTTTCGCTAATCATCAACAACTTCAATGAAGACTTGCGCTTACACGAAGAAGCTATTCACGTTTGTATGGCATTACCTTCGGGATTACCTTGCAAAGACAAAATTCACTACTATCTCGATCCTTTGATTCAGGACCTTAAAGATCTCTCCACCAACGGAATCACAGTGCTACTTAGAAACGGCGAGCAAGTTGTTTCAAGATCACATGTGTTAATAGTTGTCGGTGGAGATCTCGCCAGTACTGCCTCCATGATATCTGCTATGAAGGGCCCTGATACATCGGAATGGGGTATCAAAAATGCAGTTACTACTTTTGCTGAACTACCCACAATAAACGTCCAGAATTCTTTCCCCCGTGATATGGAAACACTTCTGTACGAAACTATTTTTGCAAGAGGTGTGTATTCATGTCTGTTTGCTGCAATACCTCCAAGTCTGGCTCCCAAGCTGTATGCGTTCAAACAGGCATTAATGCGGTTTCCTTCAATTCTATACAATGCAACTTCCAAAAACCTGTTCAGTTCAGGAACTGTTCCCACTTTGAAACCGAGTACTTGGAGAACAATTCATGAGCTTTTTTTCGCAGCATATTATTTCACATACGGAACAAGCTCGGTGAAGCTTCCCAATGATCAAAGAATTGTTGCTGAACTGATGCTCGAAATGAATTGTTATATTCAACTAGTTTCACTTGGTAACATGCCGAAACATTTATTACCAACTCTGAAGAAATTGATACAGGAATTCTTGAAAAAGTATGGAGATGTTTCCAAAAAGGTCAAGAGTTTGAAAAAATTCACTTATGTTCCTTTCCATATGCTTGTGAATGCGTGTGATACGATTGAAAATTTGGGAAGTGTGAAAGAATCATGGAGCCTCACTAAAGAATTGTCCTTACCATGGGTCAAAGAAGTGAAATCCAAAGGAATATCATCAATTGGATCTCGTCTCACCATGAAATCAGTCTCTGATTGTCTATGGTTTAATGATTATGAAGTTGGCCAAGAATTCGAAAGAGACTTTTGGAAACTTGGGGGCAGGTGGAAATTTGATAAGACAAAACAAGGTCATCGTCTCATTCAGCTCAAATTACACAAAAGAGTACTTTCTATGAAGAAGCTTAGAAAAGTCTATCAAGAACATATCAACAAAAAGGAATTGATTGATCCGGAAATTGCTTTCCAACCGATCGCATACCAATATTTTATTACAAATGGCCAGGAAATACGAACATTGAAGAATTCGAGAACTCACTGCTATGCTAGAATCCAAAACAAGTTCCAAAACGGTTCACGGGCTATTTATGTGAGATGTTTGGAACTTTTAGAGATTAAGCTTGCCGATAATTACACAACCAAATTGGCAATTGTTCAGAACTTACACAACAATTTGATGTCGAAAAAATTGTGTGTAGGTTCTGAAAGAAATTGTAATTTGATATGTGGTTATATTTATCGAGCTGAACAGCAGGAGGAGATCGAAATTGTCAATATACCTAAATATTCCTGGAAACATATTCATTTGATTCCATTTGATACGCAAGATTCGTTTATATATGACACACATCTGTGCTTTGATGATGTTGTTGACTTCACCTAAGAGCCAACGAATCTCATGATCAAGATGTGTCTGCTTTTTTTTTTTGCTTTTCTTAGATACGTACGTCGCTAACTTATGATTATGATGATTAAAGGAAAGGAAATCAAATCACAATTGTATTAGCATTACAAAAGTCACGTGAGAAAGCTTTTTAATTTTATCTCCGGTGCACGGATGTAGAAAGAAATCAAATTCTAAATTTTCTATCACGAGTTGGACAATTTCAAGAGGCGTACCAGTGTTTTGCTTCAAGTAATCGCGTGGACTGACCTCTTTTTGAACAAGGTATTAGCCAAGTGTTTTCAGAAAACCTACAAAAATTACAATGGTGAGTTCAATTGTGTTATCTGAGCGAATGAACCGCGTCTTTGTCGTATAGATCACTAACACGTTCAGGGCTTTGACAAATTGATTGGTCTTTCTATGCTCCTCCTGGCTAATCTGATCTTTATCTACTACACGATATGGACGTTTGTGCTGCCATTTTTGGAGCCTGACAACTTTCTTCAAAGTTTCTTTTTGCCTAGAGAATATGCTATCAAAGGACCTGTTTTCCTTTTATGTGTTGGAGTTTCCCTGGTTGGTGTTTTCATCGGTAGCGTTTTACTCAAGTCGTCTAAAAAAGGTAAGAAAGCTTAATCAGCTATGTCACTGCTATAGCGACTAACACGGCCCAGATCAACGCCAACGTCGCCATTTATGATTTGTATACAACTGAAAATGCTGAATGGGTAAGTGAATAAGTGAGTAAGTGTGTGAGTGAAGGAGCATTCAAGGTCTTTTTTTCTTGTAATTAGTGTTCATAAAGTCATCCAGTATTATTGCACTAAATTCGAGAATGGAGTAAGAGAGTATGTGAACAAGAGTCATTGAACTGTCATTCGCTCTCTCAGGACCCGCTATGTTTGTGGTTTGCGTCGTTAATCGATATTTCTAGTAAATAATTAGCAACTATGACATTTCATACAAAATTATCTCGATTCACTCATGACTCGCACGAGTTGCTTGGCTCCTCGTCCGTTAGCTCGAAACTTTGAATTTTTCATTAGCGTGGTTCCACATATTATTGCTCAATTCACCACCTGAACCTAGCTTGAAAACCCCCCTAGAATCCAGAAACGATGTGCGTTTTTCATTCTTTGTAACACTCAGTTTGGCGCCAAGTTTCTGCTTCGTATTCATCTCCAAATACCGGTTGATTGCATCAACCATTGGTTTCTTATTGAACAAACCCAGTTTGCGTAAATCGTTCGAAACTTGTTCGTAACTATTACGTTGCTCGATACTCACGTTGGCCCAAACATTCTCACGTTCTTTAGGTAATGATTCGAGTGATTCCTCAACTTTTTTAGTCTCATCCGACGCAAACTCAAACCAAGCAGTACCAGCTGTATGTCGCTCAACTAAAAGATCTTTCATAGCCACTTGACGTTGTTGTGTTCGCATGGGAATTGATACCACCGGCATCGATGATGGCTCTTCATTATTCGATGGATCAAAGTAGGGATTTGTAAGTTCTGCAGGCTCCCTTGTAGTCTCCTCACTGATCTGATCACTCAATTCCTCTTCCCCTTCCCCCTGCTCCTCCTCCTCCTCCTCCACCTCACTGTCACTTTCCGATGATAAACTCGCCCGAATCCGTAATCGTGAACTCACATTATCTGTCGACGTCGTTCTGACTGCTCGTTTACCCTGAGCAAAAGCTGCATGGTGATGAAGATCTATAAATCGAGTCAGATTCGTCTCATTTGTTTGGTAGTAGTTGATTTTCGAAATGGAGGAACTGAAAGATGGAGCTTCCTCAGCTCCTGGTTTGGCAATATAGATAGATCGGCGTAGACCGCTGTCTCGTCCTTTGGAACTGGCGCCAACTCCATCAGATACCGTCTTGCTGTCAAAAATATAGTTCAACGAAGAATGCCGTTTGGATGGAACTACAGTGTCAAACACTTTCGAGTCACTGTATGCATTCAATAAGTGCTGTTTCCCATATCCTGTTCCACCCATAGCAGACAAACTATGACGCTTTTCTGAAATATTACCAGCGCTGGTATGTCTGTCAACTGCTGGCGAGTGAATCCTCCTCGAAAGGTTTGATCTTGCGGAACCTTCACGTTTCCCATGTTGAAGAGTATAATTTGGATTGAAAAGACCTCCCGATGGTTGTTGAGATAATGAAGAATCACGACTGTTGAGTATATGTTTTTGAAACTCATAACGTTTTGGAATCTGATAATGACGACCACGACGTTCACCAGGGGGAGCTTGAACCCCATGAGATCCGTGAGCCGTGTGCCCGCGTGACGTTCCAGCTCCAATTCCAGATGGGCCAACACCCACATCCGTAGTGTCTGCCGACTTCGGATCTATCGACGTCTCCATGAACCACTGGTGTAATTGAATTCTTCCCTCGGACTTTCTTTCACCTACTTCATTTAACAAGCTCTATCACCACTCACTTTTTTCGTCCACGTTATAACTCTATCAAAATCGACAACTGATAAGAAATTCGCAAACAATACGATAACAGAAAAAATCTTGCCTCAAATCGGTCGTGCCTATACAAAGTAGTGCACAAAATCTATTTTTCCAAGCCAACCAAATCACGAAATCGTAGAATCGGGATCTGGATTAATGGCATTAGCGAATTGAAACAGAGAGATGCATTTCATTCAATTGTAGATCTGCACAGGTGGCAGCTTATCGGCAGCATAAAACCAGTTTGAACTTTCAACTTCTTTTTTTAACCAGCGTGTTGGGAACGCCACAAGATTTCCTGTCACCAGCTTCAAAAGTTTTTCGGCAGATTCATAATCGTAAACTCCTTGAAGACCCATATAAACCGGCATTTTAGTAGATCCAATCGTATTGTTTCCTCCCATGGATGATCCTTGTCGTTGAAACCGATCCAACTGCGCAATTCGCGAACGACGGGTCGCATTCCGCATCATCTCAACCTCACTTTCGTTGCTTCCCGAGCTTAACGGTGGTAAGCCAGTCTCGTAGGTAGTGGATCCTTTGTCTGCACTTTGATTCTCGATAGTATCAGTTTTCTCGGCGCTGGAAACACCGCCTCGTGATATTTTTTGGTGCATAACAAATGCATTGCTTAGCTCTTGGAAATTCTTGTAATCGCTCCATGTCTGAACGGCATCGTCTGGTTGAACATGGAACACCATTTGATACAAAATGGTGTTACGTAGTGCTTGCGGCATCCACAATCCTTCGAAGAAATCAATATCCAATGGATCTTCAAACGAGTATGGATCAACTAATGTCTGCGTCGTCTGCGGTAGCCAATCTTTGTCCAACTCGGCTATCTCCGTCTCCGAAAGACTCAAAGTAGGGTACCGTGGAACTTTCAGTTCTCCGTTTTCATCAGAAGCACTCAGATTCTCTGTTCCCGAATAAACGTGGAAAACCTCCTCTTTTGTACCGGGGCCATTCCCTTCGGTCTCAATTTGCTTCTTGTTCACCAGTTTTTGCAGATAATGTAACCTTTTCAACATGTCCCAACGCTCTTTATTCAAAATATCGATTGGAATAGCTTTTTCGTCCTCACTCAAAAACTCAATAACATCTTCAACACACGGAAGAACCTGTCCTCGTGAGTCACAAGCCTGGGCCTGTGCAGTGGAGTATTTTGCCCAATCTTTCAGTTTCTCTGTCATTCTTTGCTTGGAATTAACAAAGTGCGAAGAATTGAACCGATCGCCACCGAAGCCTTTAACCTCATTTCTGTGAGCTGATTCAGTCACTCTCGAGTCCGTAGAAAGTGGCTTTTTATCTCTAATTCCAGCATTCGCATCTCCAGCACGATGATTGAATGAATAGACGAACGGAATCTTGTCAAGTTCATTTTCATTCTCTCCATCTTGACTCGTATTGAATGTTCCAAACATCTTGGCAGTAAGCTTATTACCAGAGCCAAATTTCGATGTCAAAATACTCTTAAACCGTGGAGTACCTTCAGGAATGCCCAATACATAACGAGCTCCAAGCTCAACCATCGCGGATAACGTCCGGTCTCCCTTTGATGTGGAAATGGTAGAAGCGGCAGCACCTTCAGATGCTGCAAATGCCTCAATTTGAGAGAACCGACGTTCAATTTGATCGAGTAAATCTACATCAACACCTAAATGCTCTCTCATTAACCGCATTCTCAACGTGTGTGCAAATTTACCAGCTTTGTACGGCTTCCCATCCATGAACGTGTCTATCATCACTTTGTCGCGGACAATGGTGCAGATCTCAGAATCTCTCGTTCCTCTCATGGAACGCTCATTGATATTAGCAGAGCCAATTACCGCGATCCGGTCATCAACAACCATCGTCTTGGCATGAATATACAACTGCTCTGTGACAAGTTGCTTATTTCTACCAATATAACCCCATTTTCTCAGCGAATAAAACTGAATATAATCTTCGGGTCTGATTCCGACTCGGCGCAATCGAGCAAAAATAGAGGTCTCACCCATCGAAATTGACATATATTGGCATTGCATGATCACTCGGATCGAAGAACCTTCTTTGCTGTCAACTTGACTTTTGAATCCTGGCATCAGAGGAATAACAATCACAGCTTTCCAAACTTCTTGATTGCTATGAGCTCTGATGATTCTTTCCACCAAAGCATCTCCAATCTTGTTTTTCACTGCAACACCATCGTGTTCATGAGTGGTGACAAAAAACTGGTTCTCAATGTAGACGAAATGTTCACTCGTTTCAATGAGTTTCAAGTATGCATTATGGATACTTTGCTCAGGTTCCTGAATTCCAAGAGACCAGGAACAGGAAGATCTCAAAACTTGAACCTCACAAGTTCCCGTCAACCCTAACTGCTCAATTTCGTCTTCAGTGAAATCCTTTGGAGGCAGCAAGAGAGGTGTAGGTCTTGACGGCCTTTTTTGTCTGAGCAGGTAATTCCAACGTTGTACAAAGTGTCTGGACAAATCACGAGCAATATGACCGGACGAAACCATGTGAACGTCATGCCACGGCATTCTTGGGGTGTTTTGACGATCGTTCACATCCTCAAGAGGAATGTTCAAATCGCTAAAATCACGTTCTCTTGGATTTGAATAGTCTTTTCCTGGGAAAATCTGATAATCAAGAGCATTTTTACCCAGAGAACCACCAGTTGGAATTTGTGACTCGAAAGCATATGGGGCATCATCTGTGACCAAGTGATCAGGAGTATCATAACGACCATAACATAGATCAATACCACCGACGAAACAAACAGTGTGGTCAATGAGAACCAATTTTTCGTGGTGTGCCCAGAAGTACACATTCTGCATCAATTGATTGGGCGATCTCAAAACATAAACGTTTTCATGAAGATCAAGTAACGAGTGCTTGGTCCATAAAGAGTCTGTCACCACCGTGTTACCGACATTTCTGTACACAATGACGAATATTTTGACGCCTTGCTCAGCTTTTCTTTTTAATAACCGATCGAGTCTCCATTCTTGATTACCATTAGCCGGCCGTCTCAAATACAATTCTGGACTGACCCACCATCCATGGATGTAAATAACATCTTTGGCCATCTCAATTGCAGCAGAAACAGCCCACATATAGTCTCTAGCATCCACAAACCATTGCGCAAAGACGTTATCCCGAACAGGAGCAAAACTATTGAATCTGTGTTTTTTGGACCAAACAGTGTCTTTAGTCATTTCACTAATAGCAAGACACCATTTTTTCATCTGGTTGGCAGATTTTCCAACAACACTTAACTTTCTTTCAGAGTTTTCCAAAGTCAATGATAGGTAAGATTTATTGCTCTTAGAATTGATATCTTCCAGTGCTCCATCCTCGTCTTCATCATCATCATCGTCTTCAACTTTTTGTTGTCTCAAAAATTCTGAAACATTTTGCAATGTAATCGGAACGTCTCCGAATCCTGACAACGTGAACTTGAATTCCGGATCAACCAAAAAAACATCCAGGGGAGTCGTAGAGTTGATATCTGTCACATACATGATATAACTATGGCCGAGAATAAACCATTTGGCAGTATGTCTTTCAACCATTGCTTTCAGATCACTTGCTTTCAAATGCCCAACTCTCCAACCCTGTGCTTTTGCGGTAGTTTTCACAAGCATGTATCCCTCTTTACGTTTTCTACCACATTCGTATGATAGCAAAACACCAATCGGGGAAAGCTCGAAGAACTGGAAAACACGATTCACTTGAGGCTTATAAGCAAGTGTACGAAACAGATTATCCAGATAGTCTTGCATTGCGTTTCTGTAATGCTCATTGGTGAGAATTTCGAAAGTTTTGTTTTTTCTGTTGAAGAAACTGTG
Source organism: Ogataea pini (assembly GCA_003707665.2). NCBI lineage: Eukaryota > Fungi > Ascomycota > Pichiomycetes > Pichiales > Pichiaceae > Ogataea > Ogataea pini. Next base: position 346,321 of record PPKL02000007.1, on the reverse strand, counting down.
TCTCCTAAAACTGGAACGAGCCGAAGACATGGATTCATTGTCGCTGCAGTAATTGTCGCTTGGAGCAGTGGTGGACATCAAAGCAGACCCATTGGGGACTCCAAATTGAGCCAAATCCGTGTCTTCCATTTGGGTGAAATCACCTCCAGAGCTGACTGAAGAAGCATTAGTTTCCATTCTGTGGGTGCTTTGTCTGCCCCCTCTTTGCTGGGCTTGTTGGGCTTGCTGGACTTGCTGGGCTTGCTGGTTTTTGTACTTGGGGAACTTTGGAAGATCGATTTCCCTATGAGCTTTCTGTAAAACGTTTTCTTGAAGCATTTGGAGTCTAAGTTTATTGTGTAGAATGGCAAAATCTCTAGAAGTCTTCTCTAATGACCATCGGACAAGGTTATTCCCCATTGCGTAATCGAGATCAACCTTGAACTTTCTCTTTTTTGTATGAAAATTCGACGTAATATCCGTCAATGTAATGGTGAGGAGGTCTAAAAGCATTGGAACGCGACGAACACCGTGATCATCATGGGTAAAATATGTAGAAAATGTCATAGCCACAGGGGCCCCAGCCATCAATGAGGCGACAAGTTGCTCGGTTTTTTTCGCACTTTTGTAATCCAATTCATGTGAATGATCCACTGACTCAAAGTTGTTCAATGAAGCCCGACGACTGTGATCTCCTCTGGTAGTTGCACGTTTCAAGCCCTGTAGTAACTTTTTTTGAAAAGGTTGCTTTTCCTCGGACCCACTAGCTCCAACCCCTATAGGTGAACTGTCGCCAATGGTTCCCTTGAAGGGAAACAACGAGATTCTTGTTGACCTTCGTTGGATCGGGGCTGGAATGAGTTTATCAACAAAAGAACCATTAACGTTGCTCTCGTCTTCATTAACTCTAGCTTCTCTCAATCCTGTATCTTCGGGAGGACTCATTTCTGTCAAAAAACCAGAATTTGGAATCTCAAAACTCTCTTCACCAATGTGATTCTCTTGTTGAGATGTTCGATCCCGCTGACTTTTGGCTGAAGAGTGGTTTTTGGAGTTAGGGGGCTTATACGAATCCGATTTCTCAAACTCTGTAGCAGCCCCAGCTGATGACCGCTCTACCGCGTGTACGGATGTCGCCATATTTCAAATGATTGAATTAGGGGAGCTCAGATTGGGAAAACTGGTCGGACAGGATAGAGTATTGCCTTTTAAATATCGCATTCATGAGAAAGGCACATGTCTACTTTGTTTTTGTTTCCCCCTAAGTGAATTTTAATGTAAAAATAATCACATCACTACACCACAACCGAAGTAAAATTTCATATGGTGATGACCAGTGATCACCATTACTCAACCAGTCACGACTCGCTTCGATAGCCGTTCGTACATTCATACTAATTCGTTCGTTTATTCATTATATGAACGAGCAGCGCTCAAAAGAGAAATATATATACAAATGACGAGAATAGCAGAGAAACCTAATGGGTTCAGCGAGTATCCATTACACATACTTCTGCATACTCTAGAATTTCTCAGCCAGCAAGTTCTTGAGTCTGTTGGTGAGATCACCTTTGATTCTCAGAGAGGCGTTTTGCATTCCACAAGTAAAGTCCTTCTTGTTGATCTCTGGGAATAACTTTTGCACATCATTTCTGAACTTGGTTATGCTCCCTTGGATCCGTCTCACTTCGGTATATGTAACCTGGTTCTTGTATCTTTTGTAAACAGGAAGATTTCCGTTTGATGTGCGTTGAATAAAGTATGCGTCTCTGAAGTTTTTTCCGTACAACTGGTCTTGCTTTACCTCGGTCAGGCTTGGAAAAACAGCCGACAACTTTTGTTGTTGTGCTTCGGGAAAGGTAGAGTTAAGTCTGGCCAGTGGACCACAAGCCTTGAAAGTGCTAATTCTCAACATGGAGTCTAATGATGGGGACGATCTAGTTATGTTGTGCTACCGATGTCTATCACTGGCACCATTAATGAAAAGTTCATGACTTTTTTCTCTATTTTTTTTCTTTCAACACCCAAAGGTCGTGGGGAATCAAATCTTATGAGATGGTCACGTGATGCTGGAGAGCAATTAACAATACTCCTTGTCGGATAAAACGAATCCTGACTACGGATGGTTTGGTAATGATTGTAGCAGCGAGTTTGAAGACGATATCTCATAGGTTTGCGTTGTTGTTTTCTGAGTCTGTATTTGGTCTCAAGATTATTCAACTTAACCGTTGTTCCTGTTCTACCCTCAGCAACTCCATGGCGTGTTTTTTAATGGTCAATTGTAGTGTTACTTGAACCCCTGTCTTTCAATGACTGGTTAATTGGTATTCCTTGAGTGACAGATGCAACTTTGCCAACATCGATCCTAACAATTTTGAATTCTATTGACTGACATTCACGAAGTTCCCATGTTAACACCCTTACACCACATCTAGTCCTGCGTTGGTTTAATTTATTTTTTTTCAGACTAAAACTAGTGCTACGATAAAGGTGTATAAATCAGTCTAATTGCCACACTAAACAAAACCACACCGATATTGACACAGAATGGTGGCAAAGACGTTTATGTACGAGCATGAGTGCTCATTGGATCTGACGTCTAGTCCGTTTGGTGTCTGTGGTCTGTTGCTACAATTGAAAGATCACGACTTGATTGGAGTCGGTGCTACATTCTTCACACATACAATGACTGTGAGCAATGGTTTCATGTACTACAACACAAAGACCGATTTTGTTGCTGAAGGAGACGAAGATACAGGAACCTTATTCAAAGCAGTGATTTACAATGACCCAACTGACGCGCGTGTGCGTATTGACCTGCACCGCCTCAAGAGTAGCACCAAGGACGACAACGAGAAATGGAAAAATATGATGGATTTGGACATAAAGTCACAAGACAAAAAGGAGATCGATTATCAGATCAATGAATATCTAGACAAGCTTTCTGTGAGCTCGCAGATTCCTAACCTGGTGTTCATTGGCGAGATTCCTATTGATGGGTTGCCACCAGTCGAGCCGTGCGTTGGGGTGGTCATCTTCAAGACTATGAAAGAGGAAAGGTGAGAAGGAATCTCATAAATGATTGACTCACCGCGTGCTGATGTCGGATCAAATTCAGCCGAGGTGGTGTGACCTTTAGTAAATGTAATAATAGCAAGTTTTTGTTGGGCCTTTTTTTTACTATTGACGTAGGTTTGGTTCTCATAATACAATCGTAAAGGTCAGGTTTAGGACCGGCATTGACAGAAGCCTCCGCGATAAACTGAGCCGCGCACGAGCTCAAGATGATTCAAGATGATTCAATTTTTCATCGAAAAAAAAAAAAAAAAAATACTGCGGGTTTGAATTTTTTACTCATTCTTATCCTTAAAAGGCGTGTTTTTTCTCCTTTTCATCCCTATTTCGACAGCTCTTTTCAACTTACTTTCAACAACGAATTATTATTGATCGAAAAAATGTCTCAAAATAGCAAAGAGGTTGAGGTTGACTTCTTTGATCATGAAAGTTTCGTTGGAGTTCCCGAATCGAACCCAACAGAGAAGCAGCTAGATCACATCTACAGAAAACTGGACCTGCGGATTATCCCGCCATTATGGGCTCTTTATTTTTTGACTTCGTTTGGATCTTCTGCATACGGAAACACTCTTACCATGAACTTTGAAAGAAATCATTCTCTTTCAGAGACTCTTAACTTGACATCACATGATACCTCTACCGCTTCTGCTCTCTACTACGTTGGTTACATTATCTTTGACCTTCCGATGAACCTGGTGATGACCCGCTTGTCACCACAGGTGTGGCTGAGCAGAATTGTCATTAGTGTTGGTCTCGTTTACTCGTGTTATGCTGCATTGGACAACTCCTCTGGTATCATTGCAATCCGCTTCATCAGTGGTATGTGTGGAGCAGGAACTTGGCCAGGTATGTCTTACTACATTTCTCTGTGGTATCCAGACAATCGAACTGCCAAAAGAATTGGTTACTACTTTACTGCTGCACAGCTGAGTGCCTCGGCTGCCGGACTTGTTGCTGCAGGATTTCAGAAAATGGATGGTGCTCGCGGATACGAAGGCTGGCGTTGGCTCTACATTGTGTACGGTTCCGTCACTGTTGCAGTTGGTTTGACTCTCATTTGGTGGCTACCAGACAGACCAGAGTATTTGCTCCAGCAGGACGGTTTCAAGTACAAAACCACCATCGAGAAAGTGCTTCCAGAGTCAGTTACCCGGTTCCTGCGCTCTCCACAGCCATTGACTCCAGCCGAACGTGCTCTTCACCAAAAAGACATGAGTGGTCGTTACAAGAGCGTTTCATGGGGCTGGAGGGATGTTTTGAGAATTATCATGGATTTAAATACCTGGCCATTGGTGATGATGTACTTTGGAGTTGTTGGCACCGGTTTTGGACTGGCTGTGTTCGGAACTACACTTATTAAGGCCAACAATTCTAGTCTTACTGGAATTGACATCTCACTTTTGTATGCTCCAATCTGGTTATTTGATCTTGGTGGTATTCTGCTTATCACACCCCTCGCAGATCGTTTCAAACGATACAGACCTCTTTTCTTTTCGTTCTCGACACTCATCGTCATTGTCGGAATGATTGTCACTACCTATGCACACGGTTCATGGCATCGGTACGCTGGACTTTTGATCGCAGGTTTCGGACTTGGTCCAACTGTTCCAATCAATATGACACTTGCAGCAGAGATTATGACTAAACGTTATGGTGACGTGGGAGCAGCAGTTTCTGCTGCTTTGGTTTCCGGACTTGGGAACCTTGGTTCGGTCACTGCTACCTATGCTCTTTATAGTGGTTGGCCAGCCGACAAAGCCAGACTTTACGAGTACTCTAATATGATGCTGGTTCTTATGCTAGGTGTGAGTATTGTGGCAGCAGGTGTCTTGGCATTGATGAGGGAGAATGAATGGAAGAAGGAAAGGAATGTCGAGCAAAGCGAGTCATTCGCTAATGAATTGGTCGTCAACTGAGATAACAAACTGGTGGATATTCACTCCTTTTATTACACTGAGTCAGTAAGCACAACACATTACATAATAATAATACGCATTAATTTTATCAGGTTCACTTGAATTTGCATATCTTAATCAATTTCACTGAAATACAGTACACTCGAATTTTATGAAGTTTGGTGATAGGTACGTTCACTCTTTACTACACAACCAGTAATCACTTCTACCCGCTTAGACGGTCTTCACATCGACGATTTGACCACCTTGGGAACTACTACGCAAAATCGCATCCACAATCGCCAGATGGTGGAACGCAGCTTCAGGAGTAGCGATAATCTTAGAATTGTCTTTGGTCACAATTGCCTCACCCAAAATCTCAAACTCTCTCTCAGTAGACCGATATTCGTTCTCGATTTCAATCTCCTCAGTAGCAGAAACAGAGTCTGCAGTGGCCCCACCAGTGCGCAAAGTGATCTTCTCGGAGTGACCAGGACTGAAATCAAAGTAAATTGAGCCATTGTCACCCAGAATTTGGAAGTAACACGACTTGGAAGTGTTTCCAAAGGCCGAACCATAAGTGAAAGTACCAATCAAGCCAGACTCGGTAGTCAAAAGCGAGTAAGCAACATCATCAGTACCACTTTGTTCCCTGATTTGCTTGGTATGAGCAGAGACCTTAGTGACACGACCCACAACACCGGTCAGCAAAGCCAATTGGTGAACTCCACCATCAGAAAGAAATCCACCAATGTGTTCTGGGTTTTGTCTCCAGGAGGTGGTCAAATATTGATTGTTAAAATTGAAAGCTCCCGTGGAATGGTAAGTGAAAGAGTAAACGTTACCGATTTTAGGGAGCAAGCTCTTGATTTCTTCGATCGACTTGAAATAACACCAATGTTCGGCAACCTGAACAGTGATTTCAGGGTGTTTTCTCGTAAGAGTGACAATTTCAGCTGCCTGGTCGAGCGTTGCTGCAATCGGTTTTTCGATACTGATGTTCTTTTTATTTTTAATTGCGAGTTTGATAGCGTCCAAGTTTCTCTGAACTGGTAGAAGAACGTCGACTAAGTCGACATTCGGGTCTTCAAAAGCGGCTTCCAGTTCATCATAAACCTTTATCGCAGGTTTGGACTTTTGTGCAAATTCTTCTGCCTTGGCCTTAGTTCTGTTGAAGCATGAGTACGGAGTGAAAAACTCGGAGTTTTGCAGAGTTGGCAGATGAGATTTGGTTGCAAAGATTCCTGTTCCAACAATTGCGACGTTCTGTTTAGTCATGGTGGGTTGGGCAGATACTCCTATAGTTGTATTGGTGGCAATTGATCAACATAAACGAGGTTGTGGTTTTTTGAAGCCGCGACCCCTGCGACGGGTCGGGTTCGACAAACCACTGAGTCATCACCCCAACTTCACCCTTACATAAGCTGTTGATAAGTTTCCTGATTAAGAAAACTTCCTAATTGGGACAAATGGCTTGGCCATTACAATTTTTTTTTGAAATTCCGAGCTCCACAGAAACTAAAAATAAAAAGGGTCAAAAGAAAAACTAAATTCAAGCCACTCCCTGTTCTATCTTGATGAAATAGGTGTCATTTGCTAGGGATAGTATATTCATATAAACGCCAGAACTCGTGTCACATGTGGAAAAGACATCTCAAGACACGAGAAGAGGCTCCTGACATGTTTGTGGAGGAAAAACTGCTCTCGCATCATAGCGGCAGCCAAAAAGAGGGAGCAAGACAGCAAACTCACTGGAGAACATTTTTAATTATTGTGACGGCGCTCATTTACGGAAGTTCTTTGCTTATTTCCCAGGTGAATCAGCTTTATTATAATCATAAGTCCCCTGTGGATCTCCAGCGTCATCCTCATGATCTATACGGCCCCCGAGGAGCTCGCTCCCGGTCCACCCACTATCTCTCGGGAAAGACGCCTCTCAGTTTTGAACTGGTGAGAAATGGAACGTTTATTCCGGAACACAGCTCTATCCAATGGATTCGGACCCCAACATCTCTGAAAAACGATTCAGGTGACTACATTCTCATCGAAAACTCAGAATACATATTGAAAACGCTCAGCGACAAAGACTTCAAAAAAGTGCTCTACTCTGGAGACTCGGTTGAGCACTTTGGAAACACTTACACGATCGAAGATATTGTTTTCAGTGACAATCTTCAATACGCTCTCGTGATTTGTGAGAAAAAGCATAATTGGAGACATTCATTTTTCGCATCATACTTTATCTACAGTATACAAGACGACTCTTACCAGCCATTATATTCTGATGTCGACCTCAACAACCGCATTGCTTTGGCAAAATGGTCTCCAGATTCCTCAAAAATTTCGTTCGTTCTGGATAACAACGTCTACATTAAGGATCTCAGCGATTTCAACTCTCCTGTACTTCATCAAGTTACCTTTGATGGTGGAGACGAGATTTTCTATGGTAAACCAGACTGGGTTTATGAAGAAGAAGTTTTTGAGAGTGATTCTGCACTTTGGTGGTCTCCAAGTTCGGACTATGTCGCAATTTTGCGTTCTAACGATACTCAAGTTCCGACGTTCCCTATCCCATACTTTGTTCAGAACGATGGAGACGTTTATCCTGAGCTTAGAAACATCAAATATCCAAAACCTGGTTACCCAAATCCCGTGGTGGATTTCCTCGTTTATGACTTGAATAGTCTTTCTTTGAAAAGCTTGCCTGCAACAGACCTTTTCTACAATGACGACGATATCTCAAATGAGGAAAGACTCATCACTGAAGTTACTTGGGTTGGAGATGACCATTTATTGATCAAGATTACAAACAGAGAGTCTGATCTTCAGAAAATATTTATTGTTAGTTCTGAAGATGAAATGAGCAGTCAACTGAGCCGTTTTGATGACGGCAGAGGCTCAAAGTCTTGGTTTGAAATTACTCGCAACACTTTGTACATTCCAAAGTCTGACACCCGAGAAAATGACGGTTATATCGATGTTATTGATGTCGATGGGTGGGATCATTTGGCATACTTTTCACCTTCCAATTCTACGGAACCAAAAATTCTCACCAGAGGCGACTGGGAGATCGTTGGTGGAGCTTCCGCTTTTGATTTCAATTCGGACAAACTTTACTTCATTTCTACTGAGAAGTATTCTGTGGAAAGACATCTCTACTCGATCAATCTAGATGGTTCCAACAAGACAATCATCACTGATTCTGAGAGCGAAGGGTGGTATTCGGCTTCTTTTTCTAAAGGATCGAGATATTTGCTCTTGAACTACGAAGGACCGGAGGTTCCGTACCAAAAGCTTGTTGATCTTCATGAGGGAAGCGAGCAAGTTTTGAATTCTAACGACGAACTCAGGGAGAGTTTATCTCGCTATGCGCTTCCTGCAAATAAGTATGGAGAACTTGATATTGGTGTTGGATCGTTATTGAACTACAAAGAGACTCTTCCTATCAATTTTGATCCAAGCAAGAAATATCCATTGCTGTTCTTTGTCTATGGTGGTCCAGGATCGCAATTGGTGACCAAGACTTTTGGATACACTTTCTCATCGGTTGTGGCAGCAGAGCTCAATGCTGTTGTCGTTACCGTTGATGGCCGTGGTACTGGATACAAAGGCAAGAAATTCAGAAACATTGTGAGAGACAATTTGGGATCTGTTGAGGTGGAGGACCAGATCAGTGCAGCAAAGGAATGGATCAAAAAGCCATATATTGACGAGACAAAAACGGCTATCTGGGGATGGTCTTATGGAGGATACATGACGTTGAAGACACTGGAAGCTGATCAAGGAGAAACTTTCAAGTATGGAATGGCTGTTGCTCCTGTGACCAACTGGTTATTTTACGACTCTATCTACACGGAACGGTACATGCACACGCCTCAACAAAACGGCAATTACGAAACATCGTCTGTTCATGAGATTGCAAACTTTGGTGGAGTCTCACGGTTTTTGCTGATGCACGGAACTGGAGATGATAATGTTCATTTTCAGAACTCGCTGAAGTTTTTGGATATGATGGATTTGGAAGGATTGGAGAACTACGATGTTCATGTTTTCCCAGATAGTGACCATTCTATCCGTTATCATAATGCCAATACGATCGTTTACGATAAGTTGTTGAATTGGTTGGGTGTTGCTTTTAGTGGGTACTACGAATGACGAGCGAATGACGAGCGAACGACGAGCGAAGTCAATCACTCGTTAAAGCGAGCACCAAAAACAAGCACTCTCACAAATGACTAGAGATTTGTGATTGCATAGGTGAGGTGAATAATATTCTTATAGAACGAACAATAATTAATGTACGCATTCGAAAACGAAAGACATTGTAGATGATATCACGTTGTGGAATATGTATATGGCGGAGTTCGACGTCAACGTGCGGAAAGTTTATGTCGTTTTATTGGCTCATGTGGTAATTATACCCGTCCAAGCCGTACTCAAGTTCCTGTTCGAGATCCAACTCCTGGTCATATAGCATCTCTTGAGGTTTTGGTGGCAGCTCGTAGTCACGCATTTCTGCCCCTGATGGGGTCTGGAGTTGGGGTTGGTCGAATCCGAGTGATTGGTGATCGAGGAGTTGTTGTTGGAGAGTATCTTGCTGGGGTTGAGCCGGCTGGTTCTGCTGGCCATAATTATCACTAACAATGTCTTGTTCCTCTAGGGGTTTTCTAACGTAATCACGGAACGATTGGACCTCGTCTATGATCATATTCTTCATCTCATTGATATCATCAATCTCCTCAAAAGCAAACTCAAATTTCAACGCGCAGCTGGGCTCGTCATTTGGATCGTGCCAGATCTCAAGGTAAGGATGTTCTAGAGCCTCATCGACGGTAATTCTGTGCTGAGGGTCGATCGTTAGCATTTTGTTGAGCAGGTCGATCGCAAGCGGATTGGCCTGAGGATAAATGGTTTCAAACGGAATTTTTGGCATATATGGTAGCGAGCGAACGTAAGCTTGTGCACGAGGGCTCTTAATACTCTGAAGAGTCTCCTCGTTTGGAGTGCCAAGAACTCTCAAAATCTCGTTCAACTGGTCCACATAGTCTTTTCCCTTGAAAATGGTGGACCCGCCCAGCAGTTCCGCAAGAATGCAACCGACCGACCACACATCAATAGCCTTTGTATAGCCCTGAAAGCTGAGAATGATCTCTGGTGCGCGATACCAGCGCGTGGCCACGTACTCTGTGAGGAAGCCCTGATTCTTATTTGGGTCATTTGAGTAGCCACGAGCAAGTCCGAAATCACAGATCTTGAGCTCGCAGTCAGCGTTCACCAAAAGATTACCTGGCTTAAGGTCACGGTGTAAAACGTCAGCAGAATGGATGTACTTGAGTCCGCAAAGAATCTGATATATGAACGATTGGTAATGCGAATCTGTGAGTGGTTGGTTGGATCTTATGATTTGGTGCATGTCGCATTCCATCAACTCCTCATACAGGTAAATTTCATTGAAATTTCCACTGGCATCAGGGACAATATCAAGGTCATACAAACACGTTATATTCTTGTGACCTCTAAAATGTCTCAACAATTTGATCTCTCTGAGTGCTCTTTTGCACAGGATTTTCTTGCTAAAGATGTTGGTCACCTTCTTGATTGCCACATGTCCACTGTCTTCCTCTGCTTCAGTATACTTTGCCGAACAAACTATTCCGTAAGCCCCTTGACCAAGCCCTTTGATCAGCTGAAACCGTTTATCCACAATGAAGTTCTGTTGAAACACGCGAAAAACGTGGTATTGATCCATGTTTGACATTGGGGGAACATACAGCACTGGAGTGGGGAATCTCTTTGTATAACAAGAGTATATTTACGGTAACAGGCCAACTCAAATCGTCTGTACTTATAAATAGAACAGGCTCCCCGCGAAAAGTTTGAAAACCGATACCCTTGCACAGGGCGGAATACGAGGTGTGAGGGTGTTGGTTGGTTTGAGGCGTGATGAGTTCGACAGAATGACGAGACTGATTTTGACGAAAAGGCTGTCCAATCGACCTGAAAGGATGGCATTTGCATTTCTGAAGGTCTCTTAGCAAGTGTACAGAAAAATATGGAGGCCCCATGACGGTGTCCACTCATTGATCACCCACTCACTCGCTCACTCACTCACTCGCACGCTCGCTCGTACCCGAATTTTGTTTGGCAGACCTCCCCCCTACTTTTTTTTTTCATAAATAAGCTAATTCAACTCAAACACGCTTGTGCCCTCTCGTTCTCCTCTCCCAGCACACAAAGTTCCGGATACACGCCATACACGCTACGCAAACGCCGCGGGAACAGCAGGCTTTTTTGGTTTTCACCTCACAACGCGCAATTCCCGGCGTAAAACTGAAAACCACCATCCATACAAATGCAAGCAATGGTTCCATCAACGATGTCTCCACCGTCCGCAGGGTCAGGAACCGGCGCTGCCGTCGCCAGCGGTGCCACCACAGTTGCTGTTGGCTCCGGTCTGGCACCGATGGCTACGACTGGCTCCACAACATTGTCCGTGCCCGCTTCTGCCAATGGTTCAATCAAAGCTCGAAACGGGTCAACCAAGAGAATAGAAATTGACAGTCTCGTGACTGAGTTTCAGAAAAGACTCGGGAAAAGCTGGGACAGCTACCAAATTGCTGTTTCTTTGTTTCTGGTGGGTAAACTTTCACGTCCGGAACTGATGGCAGAACTCGGTCAGATTCTCGATAAGGCGAGTGTTAGAATGCATAACCAGCTGTTATTAGCGAACTTAGCCAACTCATTAAGAGATGAACCACGCGATGGAACTCTTTCAAGTGGTTTCGGAAACCAACAGCATCCGGCAGCTAAAAAACGTAAAGCCAACACCAAATCTTCTCAATACGAGCTGTTGAAAAAAGACATCTTGTCGTTACCAATTAGAGAAAGAAAACGGCTTAAAGGTATCAAACGTGAGTCTGGAAAGAAAGGAATGATTAACTCGATCGTTGCCATGACGAGACAGGCTGTTGTGCCAAAAGTGCCGATTGTCACGAACGCAGAAAGTGTACAGAGTACTCTGGGAACCACGAGTCAATGGGCTCAAGATATCCTAGATGGAATACAAACTCCGCTGTGTACTGAAGCGTACGAGCTTCCAGACCGCAGCACGCTCAAGACGCGCATGCTGGGAATCGCTCGCGAGCACGGGCTCGTTGGCCCAATCAGCGATAAAGTTCCAGAGCTTCTGACTCATGGACTTGAGTGTCATTTGAAGTCGCTCATAGAGAGTGCTATGGACATTGTCAAGGTGCGAGGAAGCAAAGGTGAAGCTTCAATCACTGGAGTTGCGGATGAAACATCTTCTCGGGAGCCGGCAAAAAAGAAGCGCAAAACTATTATCATGACAGTGGAAGATTTATATGATACTCTTGAGACTTCTCCTCATCTTGTTGAGCCTGGTGGACCTTTGATTAGCTTGGCCAATACACAGCTCAAGAATGATGATGATCCGCTTCTTTTGCAACAGCAGCAGCAGTACTCAAGAATCAGGTCAAGACGTACTAGCAGTTCAGGAAACGGGCATTCTAGTCCAACAAAGCTATCCAGAATATCATACTTGTTGAAACCGAAAAAGAAGAATGATACGCTTGCTCCGGGCTCATCTTCATCGACAATTACTGCCCCGGCTTCAGTTCCTGTTTCTGCTGCGACGGGTGCAGCTTCGCCTGGTGCGGTTGACAAGAATGGATCGATTAATGGAAAGCCTGGGTTTATACCACCTCCTAATTTATCGTTGAGGGATCCCAATATTGGGCCTCCGGAGGAGTTGAATTGGTTGATCAATGATCTGTTAGGAAACTAATGTTTGGAGAACGAAGCGAACGACGGATGATTGTTAATGGGGAGTCATGATTCAGTATGATTCAGTATGTCTCAGCATGATTGGAGCTGGTCATTCAGCGAATGATATCGACAGAATACAAGTAACAGAAAGAGAGTTTTATTCAACTACACCTACTCTTTTCTACACGTCTCTCACTCCCACTCACATTCAACTTTATATAAACTTGTTTGTCGCTGGTCACCTCTCTTCTGGGCTTATCTATAGGATATTAAATAAGATAAACACGAGTTTTTTTTTCCTGTGGACACCCAACCTAAATTGGGTGGACGTGAGAGGATGTGCCTTACTTACTTGATAGTGGGTCATTATGAACTATCAAATCCTCCTTAACTCAAGCAGCTCGTTCTGAGTCGATCGTCCACCATGAAAAACTTCACTCAGGTCTTTTAGTTTTTGGTCTGCCAAAATAATTTCGGGCCCCTGTTGATCTATTTCCACGGGCAAAAAACATGTTTTGCCACTGAGAACAAACTTCTCTGTAAACCTCCGCGTACCACCATTGCACTAAACAGATAGAAGCCAAGAAGTAGTATTTCACACCTGTTGTCTCTGGTTGTTTTGTTATCAATTGGAAATTCACCTGGAAAACTGAAAACATGGCACCAGCAAAAGAGCCTGAATCCAGCAGTAAAAAACTGTTTGTGGAACCAACAAAGGACACAAAAGACTCAAAGAAAGGCAAAACTGATGACAAAAAACCTGAAGAAGAATTGAGTGAGGAAGATCTTCAACTCAAATCTGAGCTTGAAATGCTCATTGAGAGACTTGTTGAGCCAAAAACTGAACTTTATCCAGCGGCCCTCGACAGTCTCAAAACATTCATCAGAGATTCAACCTCTTCAATGACCGCTGTTCCTAAACCACTCAAGTTTTTAAGACCTCACTACCCAACACTGATAGAATTGCACAAAAATTGGACTTTGGAGCCTTTAAAACTGCAACTGGCAGACATTCTCTCTGTTGTGGGAATGACCTATGGCGAAGAAGATGGTGAACCTTACAAAAGAGAATGTCTCAAATATAGACTATTGAGCAATTTAGATGACAAGATTGGGGAATGGGGGCATGAATACCTCAGACATTTGTCGTTGGAAATCGGTGAAGAATATCAAGATAACCTTGAAAGTGGCCTCAGCAAAGAAGAAACAAATACGGATTCTTTGATTAAACTTGCTCTTGAGGTTGTCCCATATTTCCTCAAACACAATGCCGAGGCAGAGGCTGTCGATTTGTTGTTGGAAGTTGAAGAAATAGAAAAGTTGCCACAGTTTGTCGACAAAAATACATACAACAGAGTCTGTTTGTACATGGTTTCATGTGTTCCATTGTTGGCACCTCCAGATGATCTTGCTTTCCTGAACACTGCTTTCAGCATCTATCTTGCAAACGACAAGCTGCCACAAGCACTCAGTTTGGCCATTCGTCTTGGAGATGAATCTCTAATTCAATCAGTTTTTGATGCTACTAGTGACGAGTTGGTTCAAAAACAATTGGGTTTCATGCTCGGTAGACAAAACTCGTGTTTCAAGATTGACAACGAGGCCGTTCAAGAATGTATCTCCAACGTTAAGCTCAGCGAGTATTACAAGTATCTGGTTGGAGAGCTCAACCTGTTAGCTCCAAAAGTTCCTGATGACATATACAAGACACACCTCGAAAACTCCACTTTTGGAAACTCTTCCCGGTTGGAGAGCGCTAAACAGAATTTGGCTGCTGCCTTTGTCAATGGATTTGTCAACGCAGGTTACGGTACAGAAAAGCTCATCAGTTCTGAAAAATGGATATACAGAACCAAGGGAGAAGGCATGGTTCTCACCACTGCATCATTGGGTTTGATCAATTTATGGGACACAAATGAAGGTTTGCAAACCTTGGACAAATATTTGTACTCGGAGCAAGCCGAAGTTAGAGCAGGTGCACTTTTAGGTATGGGAATTTCAACGACAAGTGTTCATGATGAAGTTGATCCAACGCTCTTGCTTCTTCAAGATTACATTACTGGAGATTCTAAAGTTGACTCCAAAATGGTGATCTCCGCTATCACGGGTATTGGAATCGCTTATGCTGGAAGTGAAAATGAGGAAGTTCTGAACCTGTTGCTGCCATTAGTTTCCGATCCTTCTGCCTCTCTCGAAATTCAGTCTCTTTCTGCTCTTGCTCTTGGTCATGTTTATGTTGGCACCTGCAATGGTGACATCACTTCAACAATTTTGCAAACGTTACTGGAAAAAGAATTCAGCGATTTGGCTTCAAAATGGATTAGATTCATGTCTCTTGGTCTTGGTCTTCTTTACATGGGCAAATATGATCAAGTTGATGATGTCTTGGAAACAATTGACGCCATTGACCATCCTATTTCCAGAACCTTGAGAATTCTTGTTAGTATCTGTTCTTATGCCGGTACTGGTAATGTTTTGCAGATCCAATCATTGTTGCAAATGTGCGCAGTGAAACCAAAGGAAGAGAAAGAAGAGGATGAAGAAGAGGAGAAACCAAAGAAAGAAGAGGACGAAGAGGCAGAAAAAGATGAAGAAGAAGCTCAAGAAGATCAATCATATCAAGGATATGCCGTTCTTGGTCTTGGTTTGATTGCTATGGGAGAAGAAATTGGACAAGAGATGTCGTTACGTCACTTCGGCCATCTGATGCACTACGGTACCCCTTTGATAAAGAGAGCCGTCCCTCTTGCCATGGGTCTTGTGTCTGCTTCTAATGCTCAAATGAAGGTGTTTGATACGCTGTCTAGACACTCGCACGATCAAGATTTGGAGGTTGCTTACAATGCAATCTTTGGTATGGGACTTGTCGGTGCTGGTACTAACAATGCTAGACTTGCGCAATTACTCAGACAACTCGCTTCATATTACGTGAACGATCAAAACGCTTTGTTTATGACTAGAATCTCGCAAGGTTTGGTTCATCTGGGTAAAGGAACTCTTGCACTTGCTCCTTATAGCACTGACAGACAGATTCTCTCGAAAGTTTCGCTTGCATCTCTTTTGACTGTCTGTATTGCATTGTTGGATCCTGCTTCGTTTATTTTGGACCAGAACTCTAGCTTGTTGTACTATCTCACACCAGCCATCAAGCCCCGCATGCTTGTCACTGTTGATGAAGAGTTGAATCCAATCAAGGTCAACGTTAGAGTTGGTCAAGCAGTTGATGTCGTGGGACAGGCAGGTAAACCGAAAACCATCACTGGATGGGTCACGCATTCAACTCCTGTTTTGCTTGGATATGGTGAGAGAGCTGAATTGGAGAATGATGAGTACATTTCATTGACAAACTTCATGGAAGGTGTGGTGATATTGAAGAAGAATCCGGATTACACTGACGAGCGAAGCGAATGAGAAGCGAAGCGAGTCATTTGTGTAGTGTGAGTGATTGATAAACGAGGAATAATATTTAGGAAATAAAGCTAAGTCCTTTCAAGCGTTACAAGTAATCTTCGAATAGATGACGAAGTTCGTGCTTTGTATACTAGTTGATCAGAAGTACTCTAAAGTTCCATATATGGTTTGGAGTCACGTGAGTGACCTGTTAGTGGTACGCTCACTAAGTTTGCTATAGGGGCCAATTACTCGCTCGCTCCTTGCTAGATGACTAGCTACGACAGTCATTCGATCGTCACTCGCTCGTTCAATCAACAAACTTGGTATATTCATAGTATCTAACCAACGTAAGTTTGAAAAAAAAAAAAAAAAAAAAAAAAGGAGAACTTGATGTGTTCCCCCAGCCAGACAAGTCCAGCAAAGTGTATGAAAAATTAAGGGTAGATGAAAGTTAAAAGGGAAAAGATGATGAAAATGGGAAAACACAAACGGTCATGATGGTCATAGCGCAAAACAAAAACACAAGAACAACGGTACAAAAGCAGACAACTAGTGAAGAACACTGTAAAATAAATTAATCCAGGGAAAGTCATTCGGTTTATACATAGACATGAAAGGGAACACTTGAATAGTTGCGACGATCCGACAAGACAACAACTCCCTTTGATGATAAAGATGATGACGAGAAGTTGTTTGATCGCGCTAGAAAAAATTGAATATCGTTCATGACTCAAAACGGTTCTTGATTTTCCTTTTCCATTGATAATATTTGTCTATAATTCATTGTATGATTGTCGCAATGTTCCAAAAACTCCGTACAAATTTCCGATAAAGAATTTTTTTAGCTTTTTTTAGTAGTTTTTTTGATTTTTTTTTTTTGATTTTTTATTGAATATTTTTGAGGTCTGTTGTTGTTCAATACTCAGGAATGACGCTTTGTTGAGGTTGGACCGGTTGACCATTGTATCTGTTATGGGATCTTTCGTTACCGTTTGGCAATTGTTCCAATTTGAAAGGTCTAGGAATGCTCTCTGGTTCTCCAACAACGTAAAGAGACTTGTCAATTTCTGCTGGAATTGGTTTGATTTCGGTTCCTAATTCTTGTTCGATCTTATAGAGGTTGAATCTGTCATTCCAGTTGATCAGATTGATCGCGATACCAAAGTGACCAAATCTACCTGATCTACCAATTCTGTGGAGATAAGTTTCAGCTGTTTTTGGGAAATCGAAGTTGACAACAACGTTAACAGCTTGGATATCAATACCTCTAGTGAGCAAGTCTGAACAAACAAGGTTTCTGACTTTACCTTGTCTAAATTCGTGGAAAACCTTATTTCTTGCAGCTTGAGGCATCTTTGCGTGAGAATAGTAACAAGAGTACTCCAACTCAGTGATTTTCTTGGAAAGTAACTCGACTCTGTTTGTTGAGTTACAGAAAATGATAGATTGGTTGATTTGGAGTTTCGAAAAAAGGGTGTTCAGACAATGCAACTTCTGCTTTTCTTCGACAAAAGCATAGTATTGGGTGATACCCTTCAAAGTTAGTTCATCCATAAGATTGATCTCATATGGCTTGTAAAGATGTTCGTCCATGAAAGCCTTAACGGCCAATGGGAAAGTGGCAGAGAATAAAAGGGATTGATAACCGTTGCCTTTACCAGATTCTGAATTTGGAAAAAATTTCAATATTTGTTCTATGATGTTTTTGAATTCTCTTGAGAGCATCTTGTCTGCCTCGTCCATCACAAACATTCTGCATTCATCAAACTCTGCCAATTTTCTTGAAGCGAGGTCGAGCACTCTACCTGGAGTGCCCACCAAAACGTGGACAGGTTCGTGTAATCTGAGAATATCGTCTCTCAGAGAGGTACCACCAGTGGTGACCATGACTTGGATACCTAGATGAGCTCCAAGAGTCTTCACCACTTGGGAAGTCTGAAGGGCCAATTCTCTAGTTGGAACCAGGATCAAGGCCTGAATCTTATTAACTTTTGGTTTGAGTTTCTCTAACGTTGGGATCACAAAAGCTGCAGTCTTACCAGTACCATTTTTAGCTCTTGCTAGGATGTCTCTACCCATGAGGGCAACTGGAATTGCTTCTTCTTGAATTGGTGATGGCTTTTCGAATCCAGCTTCGAAAATTCCCATCAAAAGCTCTCTTTTCAAATGGAAACTCTCAAAAGTGTTACCCTTTGTAGCTAAAACATCATCTGTTTGTGGACGATAGTCCTTTTTAGGAACGTTTAATTTTCCCTTCCAGTCTTCTGAAACGGACATTATTGTTGTTGAATGTTATATGATGTGGTTTGGGAATGGGAACATACACTGAAAGTGTCGAAGTAAATAGAAATAACTGATAGTTGATGGTGGTTTAGTTGATTGATTTCTTCAACGATGAAACAGCGAAGCTTTTCAATTTGTTACGCTGAAGAAAATTTTGCTCAGATTGCAAACTCACGGCACTCGTTCAGTGAAACAACTTTGATTAGCGGAATGTTTAAAGTGAAACGTGTGGTTTGGGGGGGAGGTTAATATCACAATTTACTATAGTGATGGCAAAAAATGACCAACCATTTCAAGGTTACCGGGACTAGTTTCGCCCACCAACGTCCACCATTGGACGGTCAATGGGCCGGGTAACGTTAAGGAAAACGAAGGAACTTCGCGGGGAACCAAATAGTATATGTTTGTAGGGAAATGAGAGATGATGGGTGACGACGGTTGTCCTCACTCTCACAGTCATCAGACGTAATAGTCAGCGTATTTACGTTTTTTGGCATTTTTCTGCTCATATTTATAAACTGATCCTGCCCTCGCTGTAAGTATCCTCGCTGTGAGTGCCTTGGCTGTGAATGCCTTCACTGTGAATGCCTTGACTGTTTTTGAGTCACCTCGCGGTGTCCGGATGTATACTCCAGCCATGTTCATCCGCCATAATTCAGTGTGAGAAAGTGCATTCAAAACATTCAAAGTAGCGGAATGGTTGGAATAGGCTTCTGGGGAGAACTGGTCGTTATCATTGATCAACATCTCCATAGTTTCCATTGTAGTCGATCGTCCCCTACTTATCATGCCTATCGTCCTTTTTAATCGTCCCCTTCCCCCATGCTTCGCCGCGCGCACTTGTTTGCTGGCCCCTTTTTTTGTCGCCTCACAAAAAAATAAAAATTGTACGCCATCCTACCGGTAATTATACAAACAAAAGCATTTGAGTACTCGACCTTTATCATCATTATGCACATCTTCTATATCGGAATACTGCGTCCTGCTAAGGACGGCCAAAAGACGCTGGAGCTCGCGAGCGCAAAAGAATTGTCTTCTTTCTCGTTCTTCCAGAGATCCTCGGTTGGCCAATTTATGACATTCTTCTCGGAAACTATTGCAGAAAGAACCACCGCTGGCGGTAGACAGTCGGTCATTGAGGGAAACTACGTTGGCCACGCTTACACACGGGCCGAGGGTATCACAGGTGTGATAATAACCGACAAAGAGTACGAACGGAGACCTGCCTACAGTGTTTTGAACATGATTTTGGAAGAATACTTGTCAATCCATCCAGCTTCTGAGTGGGCTACTATAGCCGAAACCACTCCTGCTCTCCGCTACGATAATCTGGAGCAATACCTCACTAAGTACCAGAACCCCACCGAGGCAGATGCCCTGATGAAAGTCCAAAAGGATCTTGACGAGACCAAAGTTGTTTTACAACAGAGCATAGAGGCCGTTTTGAAGCGTGGTGAGCATTTGGACTCGCTCGTTGACAAGTCTGAAGCCCTTACTGCAAGTTCCAGGACTTTCTACAAACAGGCAAAAAAGACCAACTCGTGCTGTGTGATTGTTTGAGTATCACATGACCCAATCTTCCTTGCTTCGCGTGAAGTTTCTTGCTCTACTCGATTTGATTTGGTGCCGCTAATGGTTGTGTAACGTTTCACTATTAATATAATAATTTGGTTTAAAAAAGTCGTGAAAAAACGTAGAAAAATTTACCTTTTCTCGAAATAATTGAAAAACTTCTATTTAATAGGCACTCTTACCATTACTAATACTCATTCATTTGATCGATACAGCCAGAACTTTTCAATGCACTCGTCCCTGTTCAGACATACACTTGTTTCTTCCAGAAACGCTTTCAGAAGAGCCGCTACCGGCAGATTCTATTCCGCTAGAGCCGCTAACGTCTCAACTTCAAAACCACTCGTTTGGGCTACTGCTGCCACCGTCGCCACTGCCGTTGCAGCTTCCTATACTTTTATCACTCCAATCGCTTCTGACTCCAATTCTGATGAAGAAATGTTGAAGGAGGTGGCTTCAAAGCCAGTGGAGACAGAGTCAAAAAGCGAGCCTGCTGCCGAGCCAACTGCCGAGCCAACTGAGACAGCTGCCGAGTCCTCTGATGAACACCAGGAAGGCGCTTACAACCCAGAAACCGGTGAAATCAACTGGGACTGCCCTTGTCTCGGTGGTATGGCCAATGGTCCTTGTGGTGAGGAATTCAAGGCTGCTTTCTCCTGTTTCGTATACTCCAAAGAAGAACCAAAGGGCATTGAATGTATTGAAAAATTCAAAAATATGCAAGAATGTTTCAAGAAATACCCTGAAGTTTATGCCGAAGAACTCCGTGAAGACGACGAATACTCCGAAGTTCCATCAACCACCACCCCTGCAACTGAATCCACTGAAGTTGCTGAAGTGGTCACTGTTGAAGTGAACTCCGAGAACCATCAAATTACCGAAACAATCGACAAGGTTTTTGACGACGGAAAAGAAACTGTCGAACAAGTTGTCATCGACGTTGTCGAAGACGCTGTTGAATCCAAAAAGGACTAAACAAATCCAAAAAAGGACGCCATCTCCTATACATAGTCTGTACATATTGAAACACTTTATCAAACATAACTCGTCAGCTCGTCAAATCCGAGTGGCTCGTATCCTCCTTCAATTTGACCCCATAAAACATCGTCTTCAACATAAACCGTAAGACCCCCCCGCATATCCTTCGTTATTCGGTACATCACACGGCCCGTATCACTAATCGAGGAGGAAAGAGGCACCACAAACAAATCGTGAAGCTGACAATATTCCTCTAATAATTGTTTGAATGAAACAGTGGCGGGGACGGACTTCCGTCTGTCGTGTTGTTGAGAAACATGACCATCCCCTGTAACTTCCACGCCAGTTAAAACTCTGCTGATCAATCTCTCATGTCTCCGTCCTTCGGCCTCAAAATCAGCAAGATTAAAAGCCAAATGTCCCATTCCATGCAACTCTGTTTGGAACACATAGTTCAGATAATCAAGAACAAGCATCACCCCACGACGGACTGACGGAATCGGTTCCTCAACCCAATTGCCAAACAACTTCTCAACAGCATTTCTGAGCCATAAAACTCGCTCCATGTCGCTCTTTACACGAGAAAAGGCGGCCAACCATCTCTTAATAATTTCGTTATCTACCAAATAGTTGATTTGCGCAGTTGAAACCCCGTTCAAACTGAGCACATTTGTGAAATTTCTCATTGCTTTGTATTCAGCAGCAGATGTAACGGCACCATCGAAATTCACTCTACGCCGTAACAACAAAACCAGATTCTTCACAATCGCATGCTCAATTTGTCGCTGGAATCTAGCATTTCCGTACAAATCCATCCACAAATCCAAATGTAACTCTCTGGTCCGTAACTTGGGCTCCTGTTCTGAGTCCCATTGGTCTGCAATCCAAGACGAGTACCTATCGAAAATGCTCTCCAAAACCGTCTCCAATGATTGCTCATCTAACACTTCCAACCATTCTGATAACCAAACTTCAGGACCTTCAGTAAGGGAATTAACTTCCCATTCATTTCGAACTCCTTCAGCAAGAATTGGTGCAATCACTTCGCCGTACAAGTACTCGAATGTTTCAGGCGGAACCAGCCCACCTTCTTGGAACTCTTCCAAGATCGAAATTGCCACATTGGGCTGTCGAACAGACCACTCTTGCTGAAAAAATCGAGTCACTCTCGGAAGCCAACCTCGTAGAATCATAGTCTGAAAGGGCGTAGGCCGTCCAATTACCTCGTTATTTTCCAATTTCGTACGGAAAACTTCACGCCATTGAACTAATCCATCAATCAATTGTATCGTTTGAGACAAATCTTTTGGGTCCCACGACTCCATAAGTTCTGTGTATCTAGGGGTCAGAAGTGCAATAACAAGCCGAGAAGCGGCTCGAACGTCCAGCGTAGACTTCACAGTCGGTAAATCTCGGAATAGTACTTCAAAATCAGAGTCCACACTTGGATCATGACTGGAAACAAGAGAAATGACTGTATCCAGAACTTCGATGCGCTCTCGAGTTTCCTTCGTCGTCATTTGCAATTGTCTAACGCTATGGTCGTTGAATCTCTCGCGAGATTGAACATCAACAAGCTTCTCGTGAATCTCGTTCAACCTCAACCTGAGTTCTCGGTGATCATCTGTTTTGCTCAAGTCGCTTAGTCGCTTGATTTCTAATGGAATTTCCACACCTTGAGCCTCTATATTCTCAATCAAAGTAAACAAGCTAGGAGCAGATGAACGGAAAGAGACAGCGCCTCCTGGGGTGCGTTTCAAGTCTAACTCATCCTCACTTGACGATTCCTCATCCTCTTCTGTGTCCTCTTCATTGCCTGCTTTCTCCTTCATTCCACCCAAACCAAGTCTGTTGGGCCGCTGTTGAATCTCGATAGGCTTTGTAATTCCTGATCCACCTCTTCCCAGACCCTGGCCGTCAACATATCCCATTTGACGCATCATTTGGGCACCAATACCATATTGTTGATCCAGAAGAGTGTGTGAGATTGCATTAGGTGCGTTCGGAGCGCCAATCCCTGGCCGTATGAGTTCATCTTCATCGTCCTCAGAATCATAAACATTCGCTTTTTCAAAGCTGAGTGTAAAATTTTGGGCCCTACCACCTGTCTCAACTCCTTGATCATCCCTGTTGACCTCACCATCTAGTTTTCTCTTTCTCGAAACCTCGTCCATTTTCGAAGTTTCAAGTCCCAAACTGCGTCGAGTTGATTAATTGAAGCGGTTGGTTGGATAATTTTTGGTGTGTTTCCCCGAAAACTTGATTGTATGGGTGGAGAAACAGGAAGAAAAAGCATCAAAAAATGTCTTGTTTGAGTTTTGATGATTGATTTTATATTTTTTTTTTTCAAGGCGCGGCTTTTGAAATTCATCAATTCCGTTTATCAACAGAAGCAATTCATTTCAACTGTTGAGACCAGGTCAAACAAGCACATAACCCCGTTTGAATAATCAAGTCGCACACCGGAGCCCCAATTGACCTTTTTGGTTTTATCTTGCAATGCTTAAGTTTGCCAGAATAACGAAACTCCCTAGATTATTTGTTCCCTACAGAAATCTCTCTGTTTCAGCGAGACAGCCACCTCCACTCGAAGTGAAATGGTTCTACGCCACAGACATCCCACGGTCCAAACCAAAGGGGTTCAGCTATGTTCAGACCGAACGGGCAACAAAATTTCTGCCGTTTGCCAGAATTGACTCAGAAAACCTCGAAAAATGCTATCAGAACTGGAAATCTACTCGGATCGAACCAAAACCGGTTGCTGTCAACGAGGACAAACTGTTTGATTGTGACTTGGCCAAAATGGAGATTCGTCCTGCATTTTGGGACGGACCTTCTTACGAGATTCGTCGGGGAACGTGGTTTTTGAACAAAGAACCGTTGCCGGCTTCCATTTCGGAACAGCTTGAGCATGCGTATTTGAAGCTGGTTCCGCAGCTGATCGATGCCAATAAGAACGACGAGATGGAGCCATTGACTGCAGAGATTGAGTGCGAGGTCAAAGTTTATGAGCGCACCACGGGATCGAAATGGCCGCTCGAAAACCCGTCGGTATTTGAGACTAAAGACAAGGTGGTGGTTTTCAAGGACTTGAAAGTTGCGTTTCTCGTTGAGAAAGACTTCAAATTGGGGAAACTCCAGGTCGATAATTTCAACAGACTTCCAACACAACAGGTCATTGGCGCTGATACCGTTGTGAGAGGCTACGACAAGTCGAGGGAGAAAGAATCAGAGAACAAAAATGGTGACGAGAACGAATCTGTAGCTTCTAAAGTGACTGAAACTCCCACCAATGAGAAGCAAGAGAATGACTTTCTCGGAACTATCAAACGAAATCTCGGCTCTAACGACAAGTTACAGCAGGACATGGAGCACGATTTCACCAATAACCCTAGTCATATCGCCAGCAACGGGGATAGAGAAGTGGACCATTTGATACTGTGTGTTCACGGAATTGGCCAATCTTTAGGATCACGTTTTGACGGAGTCAATTTTGCTCATGACTGCAGCAGCATGAGAAAGACAATGAAAAAACTGTTCGTCAACTCGTCAAAATATGCCAAGCTGGCTTACTCAGAAGATGAGTTACAACACGGCAAGGAAGTAACCGATAATTGTAAGGTTCAAGTTCTTCCGATCGTTTGGCGTTACGACATTGATTTTTCGCTGGATAAAGTGGACGATGAGATCCAAAAAGACGGTCATCCACGATTGCCAACGCTGAATCAACTCAATGTCGAGGCTATCACTCCAATTAGACATCTCGCTGCAGACGTGGTAATGGATATTTTGCTGTTTTACGATCCAAAATTCAAAAAACAGATCTTGTCAAAGGTTGTGAGATCTTCAAACGAGCTTTACGATAAGTATCTGGAGAGACATCCAAATTTTAATGGTAAAGTTTCAATGTTGGCCCATTCTCTCGGGTCTGCGATCTGTCTCGACATTCTGTCCCAACAACCACAGGAGATCCCAACGGGAGAAGAGTTCTGCCCTGAAACCCATCTCAAGTTCGAAGTGGAAAATATGTTTGGCGTTGGATCGCCAAACGGAGTTTTCAAGTTCATCAAAGGTCAAAACATCAGACCACGTGAGCTGTATCCACTTGAAACCAAAGATGCTGAGGCTGCAAGAGAACGAGAAGTCCAGTCTCCTCGAGTCAATAATTACTACAACATTTTCTATCCTACAGATCCAGTCGCATACAGAGTTGAACCGCTTATTCATTCTTCACTGGCCAGTTTCAAGCCAAAGGTGATTCCGTACTCGGACGAGAAGGGACTCAATTCACAACTACACAACCTCGCAAATTTGCCAAAAGAAATCTTCAAGACTGATTTCTTGAAACGTGCGGCACAATTCACCGGGGTTGGGCAAGAATTGTACAAGGAAGGTGAGAAGAAAGCTCAGGATACAACTGAAAACGATGATCTTGGTGCGTCTTTGGACGAGCAAGTCCTTGATATGTTGCGTAAAATGAACAAAACTGGAAGAGTCGACTACTCGTTGCCTCAGAGTCTTTTTGGTATTGACATGTTGGATGCCATTGGTTCGCACATCCAATATCTCGACGATCCTGATGTGTCTGGATTTATTCTTAGTCAACTTTGGCTGAATCGGGAGAATTCCGAGGATTTTAAGGGCAAGAGGTATACATAGAAATGAGGAAACGAATGAGCGATTGCAAAATGGTTAACTTCGTCCTGAAATGGTTTCAGTGCATTCAATAGTCGCTTGCTACCAGTGATAGATATTGATACTTTATAGACTAAACTGTATGTATTACGTAAGCCGAGGAATTTTTAGGCGTGCTTTTTTGTCATCACACGACAAATCCGCAGTTTTTTATCGTCCAACTGAAAAATTTTCAACCACTATAAAAGGTGAATGCGAGAACGTTTACTTCTTCCAGTTTTTTCTTTCTAGATCTGAGATTCAGTATGGGTTTGGATCTCAGAGATCAGCCAGTTGATTTCAACTCTGGATGGTCTTTGTGAGCCAGCTGGATTGAGTTTGCTTCTGATTTAAGTAGACCAGCGTTTGACGCATTGTCAGACGCATCGACTCAAAACAGAATACGTCTGGGAAGACATATTAAAGAGCAATCTGATCCAGCAAAAATGACTACAGCTACTGCATTCTATCGATGGGACTTTCTAATGATGACAAGTATATGCTGTGCACCAATCGGATGTACTCAAAAACATGACGACCTCATACCCATATTACTGATTCCATCTGAAATTCTCTTCGTATATGTCGACATTCGTTTATGCGAGTGTCGGTAGTTCGGGACGTTTCAAATGGAGGGATTGTTTCACGATAGATTAGTTGCAGATATGCTTACGTTATACGGGCTCTCAAATTCCAGAACTGCAGTGTCAATTATCTCGGTTACATGGTAGGTACCGAGATTCCGATCATAAGATATGTAAAAGATGTAGATTACGTTTTTTGATGATCGTAAGCCGGTCGTTCAACTCCCACGTCTACCGAAAAATAACCGCCCTGCATAGTTTTGAATTTCGGGGAGGACCGACGGACAGTGGTCTTTTTAGTTGACAAGAGTAATGTCACTGCCGACTTCTGTCGAATGTCTAAAGAAAAGTAATGGTATCACCTGCCGATTCTGTCCCGAAAATGAACAAATGCGCTTCTAGAAGAAAGAGCTAGACCTTCTGCCCGTCGGACATCGGTTCTCTGAGCCGTATCTGCGAAAGCTGCAAAAACTTGACACTGTGAGCAGGGACATTGGTATTGTAAGCCTGCTATCTATGATAGCCAAGCCATGTAACCTAGTTTTGGTTAGCATTTCAGGTTCTTCAACTTACCCTATCTGAAAGCAGAGCTCCGACAGACAGGAAAACTTAGGTTGCCCCCTCTGGCCATCGCTGGGCCATGCTGGAATGAAAACCGCTTACTCGGTTCGATGCGAGCATTAGATTAGATCAATCTGTGATTATTGCATTTGACATGAAATTAACTTTGACTTCGGTACCTGTCGGGCGTTTTCTGGGCTCTAGAGCAGAAAATGAAACCATTTCAGTAAGTCTCGCCTTTAGGCAGCAATCGCAGCAAAATATTACCTAAGTTAGGCAGAAGCGCAACTGCAGAGAAGCTTTTATGCGTAATTCTGCAGTAGAAAAAACTTTTTAGTTTAATCGCGGCGGAAAGTTGAGTGTATTATCCACGGATATTTGCGTCTTTTTAGCGAGGGATATGCGGGATACGCACATCATGCAGCACGATAGATAAAAAGTTGTTGCTGATGTCACTAAGTGACATCAGTTCAGTATGAAGCCAGGAATATCAGATCAGCTGTACATGCGAAGCGGGACAAAACACAGCGTCTTAAGAATATCTCCTTGTGGGGTTGCTGAACACTTCTCCGTGGTGTTGCCGAATTTTCCGAGTGAGATAGTAGAGTTCTTTTTCTTTTTACCTCCGAACCACTTTTGCTCCCTGCATCTCCGATATCAAGTAGCAAACGCAAGCAAGAGTCACACTAAAGTAGCAGGCTGCAGCAAACAATACGTATCACTTTTTAGCGAAAAGTATCATGGGCAGCCTAAAATGTTCGAGCCTTAGATTATGCGTCTTGACGCACTCATGAGACAACGCCCAGGTTTTCAGATGCAGGGAACCAATTTCTTTTTCGGTAAAGTATGAGTTTAGGTTTCCGAGTGAGTGTATAAATCATCCGATTCCCGCACCATTTTACCACTTGTGCACTCTTGATTATCTATCTATATATATATAACAGATCCGCAGCCAGGAAGTTTGTACAATTTAGTTGGTTCGCTATCGATATACAAAATGCATCAAGACGAGCATGAGTTTACATTTTACGATTGGGAACAGTGCGATAAGGCAATGAGAACGTATTCCTTCCCGAAACCACAGGATTCAGCCCCAAGGCCCATCCGGAGAAAAGGATCGCTTAATAACTTTGTGCCCCCACAAACTCCAATCATAGAAGAAAATAGCGGAGATGAAACATCTAACCAGTCGGTAGAAGAAACTAAGGTATTTTTGAGAAACCCTTTCGGCCCAAAGAATTTCAAGTTTTCCCAGTACCAGCAGGATGGTGAGCGCGATAGTGAGGATCAAGATATGTTTTCACCCCCTCCACATTTGAAACACCAGCAGAAGAATTTCTCACCAAGACGCAATTCTGTTGGCAACCCTGTTGTGCGGCCGGTTCCGCTCCCTTCGATGTCAGACGCTAGCACTTCTCGTTCTCTTAGTCCGCGGAGTTCGAAACAGCACCGGAGGTCTCACAGTCGAAGTGGGACGATGATTTCCAATGACCTGTCGGACTTGAACTCGACGTTTTCGGGTTCAGGAGCGCGTTCTCGGGACTCTTCGCAGTGTTCTTCGCCGTTAATGCCATCTTCGCCGCTGATGCACGAGAGCAAGCCAGTCGAAATGTTCACCAACTTGGAAGGTGGTTTTTCCTTTGACAGGTCAGTGAGAAAGTTTGGTGGTGGAGATTACTGCTACGCGAGTGTCCCAAGTATTAATTACCGGACCAGTGCAGCCACTACTGTGGTGATAAATCTGGATGATGTTTATAACGTGGAGCGTTTGTCACAATGAGAGAGAGCGCAACGAGTCATGGACAACATTTAATTTCAGGGATAATTTAATATGATAGAGTTTTAATGGGATAATTGGAAATTACGGTTTTTTATATATTTGATGATTTAATTTAGTTTGGATGAATAGATTGGACTTGGTTAATATAGAAAAATAACGTTTGTAGATGGTTCCCAACTCGCTCTGCTCGAGGTCAGTTGAGTTGTTTCATCAAGTTCTCAAGTTGTTTGAAAACAGCACTCTTTGCAGTTCCTCCAGTTGCTGTTCTTCTTTCAACACTGACTTCAAAGTCGAAGGTATCAAACACATCGGCCTCGAATCTTTGGTCAATAGCCTTGTATTGTGCAAGGGTAAGCTTGTCGATTCCAGAAAGTTTCTCCTCCTCGGCTTTTCTAACACACTCACCGGAAATGTGGTGAGTCTCTCTGAAAGGAACACCTTTTCTGACAAGGTAGTCGGCCAGATCGGTAGCAAGCATGTCCATGGTTAGCGCAGCCTTCATCTTGTCTGCGTCGATGTTGAGGGTGGAGATCACACCTGTAGCAATCAGAATCGAGTGTTCCACAGTAGTAAGGGCATCAAACAATGGTTCCTTGTCTTCTTGCATGTCCTTGTTGTACGTGGATGGAATGGACTTGATAGACATCATGAAACCGGCCAACGAACCGAAAACACGGCCTGACTTTCCTCTCAGAAGCTCAAGAGAGTCAGGGTTCTTCTTCTGTGGCATCAGCGACGATCCGGTTGAGTAAGCGTCAGCAAGTTGGATGAAACCAAACTCTCCCGTAGAGTAGATGATCAAATCCTCGCTGAAACGTGAGATGTGGTTCATGAACAACGAAGACCAGAAAAGCGACTCAACAACAAAGTCTCTATCAGAAACGGCAGCAAGAGAGTTACCAATAACACCGTTGAAACCAAGTTGTTCTGCCAAGAATTCACGGTCAATTCCATATGGATGACCTGCCAAAGCACCAGATCCAAGTGGAGAAACGTTCACACGCTCAATGATCTGCAACAGACGCTTGTAATCCTCAGTGAAGTAGGTAGCGTACATGCTGATCCAGTGAGACCATCTGATTGGCTGAGCTCTTTGCAAATGGGTGTAACCAGGCATCAAAACGTCAATCTCTTCCTCGGCTCTCTTAACCAAAGTCTCAATGAAAGACTTCAAAAAACCAGCCAGCTTTCCCAGTTCTTCTCTAACAAAAATACGCATATCGGTGGCCACCTGATCATTTCTGGATCTACCAGTGTGAACTTTACCAGCAATGTTTCTACCAATGATCTCTCCCAATCTACGCTCGTTGGCAGTATGGATGTCCTCATCGCCGTGTTTCTCAATGAATTTACCCTGAGCCCATTCCTCGTGAATCACTTTGAGACCGCGGTGGATCTCAGAGAGCTCCTCTTTGGTCAAGAGTCCGAGTTTTTCAAGACCTGCCGTGTAAACTCTGGTACCTTCGAGGTCTGCGGAGTACATCTTCTGGTCGTATGGAAGCGACGCATTGTACAGGTCCATGAGCGGGTCAGTGGCTCCTGTGAATCTTCCACCCCACAATTTAAGTTCTGCTGGTTTCTCCTGCGACATTCTGATTGTTTGTGTGTCGGTTTTGGTATGTCATCTGTGGGATAAGACTAAAGATAGAGTCATCATGAAAAGTGAAAATTTTTGGTCGCAGAGCGACGGGCGCGGTAAATTCAAGAGTTACCCGTTTGGGAAGATCTGTCAATCGACTCATGTGTCTTTGAATTTTGCGTCGCTTGGGTCGCTCGCGTTGGGGATCTCGTTTATAGGAACGAAAAAAAAAACAAAAAACTTAAAAACACACAGAATACACTACTGTCTCTCACACAATTTCTGAGGGCCAGTCATCCATCTCAATTACCCTAAAATGTCTCTCGACTCAGTTCTTCTCGTTGGAGGCTCTGGATTCTTAGGACTCCATCTTATACAACAGTTCTGGAACGAGTCTCCACGGCCAAAAATTACAGTGTTCGACATCAGACCGCTCCCTGAGAAACTCTCTAGCTACTTCACGTTCGACCCAAGTCAGATCCAAGTTTGCGTCGGCGATCTCACTTCGGAAGATGACGTGAAAAAGGCAATCAAAGAAACAAATCCAAGCGTCATTGTCCACTCCGCCTCACCAGTTCATGGTCTCGGTCAGGAAATCTACGAAAAAGTCAATATCCACGGAACTAGAAATCTCATCAATTGTGCAAAAGATCTCGGAATCACAGCACTCGTGTACACTTCTTCGGCAGGCGTCATCTTCAATGGACAGGATATCCACAACGCAGACGAAACATGGCCAATTCCTGAAGTTCCAATGGACGGATACAACGAAACTAAAGCCATTGCCGAGGAAATGGTTCTCAAGGCAAACGACCCGGAAAATCAATTTTACACCGTTGCTTTGCGCCCAGCAGGTATTTTCGGCCCAGGAGATAGACAACTGGTCCCTGGACTCAGAAGTGTCTTGAAAAACGGACAAACAAAGTTCCAGGTTGGTGATAACAACAATTTATTTGACTGGACATATGCTGGTAACGTTGCCGATGCACACGTTTTGGCAGCCAAAAAAATTGTCGATCCACATACTGTTTTGAAAGTGGGCGGCGAAACTTTTTTTGTCACCAACGATGCCCCAACTTACTTCTGGACTCTGGCCAGAACCGTTTGGAAAGCAGATGGACACATCGACAACTTCAACATTGTTCTCAATAGACCTGTCGCAATCGTCGCTGGATACTTGTCGCAGTTCTTCTCAAGTCTTGTCGGTAAAGAACCAGGCCTTACTCCTTTCAGAGTGAAGGTGGTTTGTGCTTACAGATACCACAACATCTCGAAAGCCAAGGAGATTTTGGGTTACCGTCCGCAGGTCGGTCTTGAAGAAGGAATCAGATACACTTTGGACTGGATGAATGAGACTGAACAGTAAAGTAGCATGTATTTAACATTACAAAACACCACGTTTATTCGGAGTGACAAATTATACAGTGTTTTTTCCGGTTTACCAATCCCATATTGTCTAGACATTTGGTATGGTAGCCATGCCGACATTTGAACACAATGATGGCCAAATCGTCGGCATTAGTGTCCTGAGAATTGATTTCCAGACCAACGGTGCTCAATTTCGACTCTTGCCATAACTCAAAAACGTTCGAACTTACTCCAGACCCCCAGATTGTTTTGCCGCAAACCTCGCACTCTAATTGTAGCAGTGACCATCCCGTAAGTCGCAAAATCTCGAGAGTTTTCAGGTCCATGTATATATCCTCGTTGACCAGTTTGAGAATCAGGTTGAGCATCACATCCTCGTGAGAGTAGGCAAGAAAAACCTCGTTCAGCACAAAACGAACATCTCCAAGAGTGGTAATCTTCACGGCTGATCTATGCAAAAAACTGTTGAAAATTTTGAAAAATGAGTCAGATGCGTCCTTTTTGATGTCGATCAAATTGGTAAATGAGTCTTGAATTAGTCGCTTGAACAGTTCTAACGAAGTTTTATTCACATCCTTCTGTTCCGGATCAAGCAACTCCTTATTGGCCCTCACAAACAGCCCAACACTGGACTCTACAAGACTCAGCAGCAAAACCTCGCTCTGTGTAAGTCCGTCTGTTTTTTTGTCACAATCGTCAGCCCGCTTGACTATATCAAAACCAAGAAACAAGCAATCCCAAAGCCTGTTCTCCAAACTCTTTTCCGCCGTATTTGAGTGGATAATTTGTGAGCCCAAGTTGTAGACGTTCTCAATAATCACTTTAATTGCCTGATCAACGTCATTTTGCTTCTTGTAAATCTCAACAATTGTCTCCACTTCTTTCTGGTCTTTCAACACCTGCATAACATCCTCGTCCACCTCATCCAACGCCAGAATGAACTGTTTTAAAGCAGACTTGTCGAACCTGATCAAACAATCAATGTAACAGGTCTTCAGCTCTTTAGCAATCTGTTTTCGAAGAAGCCCCTTTGACGAAAGATCAAACAAGGCATGAAGATACTTATACCTCAAACTCCAACTGTCCACTTTCAACACCTCCATATTCAATATCGAATTGAAACGATTGATGATTTCACACAGTTCCGAAGGAAAATCACCAACAAACTCGACAAAATGCTCAGCAAGGTACTTTTCCACTTGCAAACGCTCGGATGGGCTGTTTCTAGACATTTGAAAGCATTTTTCCACCATTGTTGGAGCCGAATCAAATCTCTCGTCGAGCCCAGAGGCGCTGATGTCGTCAGCCAAAATATCGGCTTCTTTAGCATGAGACCTAATCCAAAGCTTCATCAACTGAAGAGCCTTGTTTTCGGCATTATAAACGCTCAACAGAGCATTGTAAAACCCAACACTCTCCAGCATTGGAATCAAAGAATCGTACCGAGAAGGACGATAGACAGACAAGAGACTCTGAACACTCAGCTCGCAATCATCTTTCATCTCTTCTATTGGGAAAGAACACAGCTTTCGGATGATATTTTCCAAAATCGACTCTGACAGTCGAATAAATTGCATGTACTTTGGATAATTTCTCGCTATGAAAATGGACAAATATGTTTCGTCAACTGAGCTCAATGTGTCAGAATTTTGGTTGAATACGCCTAAAAGAACGTCAACAACGTACTGTCTGTTGATTTTGAGCTCGTGATTCTGTGTATGGCTCGAAAGACCCACAATTTCGTCGTCGTTCAGCAACTCATCCTCGAATGCCTCGTTCAGAGAGGAGAAAAAACCCAGACTGTCGTATCGGATCAGTAGGTACAAGTATGGAAAAGCAGGCTCATCCTTTCCCTCAAAAATGTGCACTTGTGATGAATTTTTTGGCCAACTGAGTGGAGCACCATTGAAAAGAACATAGTAAAGGTTCAATTTCGCTCGTTTCAATCTGTCAAACTGAACAGGCTTGTCGCATGGATACTGTCTTCCCGTAAGAATGTACGACAAGTAGGCAAAGACATAGTTTGAGTTTCTTTGCAGTCTTTTGATGGTCGCTTGTGGTAGTGATTCGTTTGGAAATTCCAACTGGCTGATGTTTTTTATTGCGTCAATTAATGGGGTGATGTAATCGTCCATGAGCGTGTTCCAAATGTAAACTAAAGAATCGTTCAAACAGTTTTCCTCGCACAGGCGAATCGTCAGATCGATATCGAGCTGTTCAATATCTAGAAGACATATCAATTCTTCTAAAATCTCGCCATTCCCTTGGCCAACGTAAAATTCGACCATGTTTCTCAAAACGTCTGGAGGAAGAGAAACGATTTGTTCTTTCCAAATGAACGGTTCCAAGACTGTATAAAGCAGCGATTCCAGACCGTTTGACACAAATTTCTCACAAATCGTGCTGTAAAGTTCCGGTGAAGAACTGATGGAAACACAAACTCGGAGTGCCGTGTTGAGGAACTCTGACAGCATATTCTCCCGTTCGCTGGCTGGCGCAGCCAGTACCGTTGTGTCATGGAAGACGTAATTGAGAGACGCTACGAGCAGTTCAACGACAGTGTCGCGGATTTTGTTCTGGCGATTGCGACGTTCTTGAGGTAATCCAATCAGGAACAAATCACACGAACCTTCATACTGTTCGCGTGCGTGCTCGAGAGCAGCGACGTATTGGCCCGAACGAACCAAATCAGAAATCTGTTCTGCCCAGTTGGTTGGTGAGGCAATGAAAAGTTCATATTTCCCAAGCACAAAAAGCTTTCCTTTGAGTGTTCTGAAAGCTCCAAAATAATCTTTTGGAACAAGACCGAGCTTATTGTCTACGAATGCCGAACGGTATTTGAGGTGTCTGGAAATGAGATCTAGCGAGCAAAGAATGGTTAATTTGTCTCTGCTAAGGAAAACCACGCGCTGGGAGTTGGTTAAAACCACTAAAACCTTGGAGTTCAACCACTGCAATGCTACAATTGCCTCTGAACAAACCCAACGCCGTTTGTTCTCAAATTTCAGCAACACTGTCTCATTTCCCTGACTGTCGTGAACTGAATCGCTAGCAACGTCAAACACCGTGAGAACGTTTGACCAACAGTAAGCAAGCAAAGGCAGGTTAGAAGACTGTTCCTCTGTGTTAATCGTAGCTGGAAACCAGCTTACACAGCCACTCACGCCTGCTGACTCGCTCACTGCCTTTGGTTTGCCCACTTTGAAGTGTGTCTGGAGATGCGGAGTCGTCGAAATGACTATTAGAACATGAGGTGTCACAATAGCTATAACGTCGAGTTTGTCCGTAGGCTGCCGAAGCGATCCAACAGGTAAAAGATCATATGAAAGGACTGCATTCGACAGATCTGGGGCAGTTTGAGGAAGCTGGTACCTGCCCAGCAAAATTCTCGACTTGATAGAATGATCCAGAACAGAACGTGAACTGCGGTGACTCACCATCATGCCTGCTTCGTCTGTACTGAGCAGAGCTGCTGACTTCTTGCCTTTAAAAGAAACTCGAGTAATTGTAGTTCCGGCAAGATGTCCCTCGTTTCCGGAAGTCTGGAGAATTGAATCGGGTGAAACGGGATTTATATGGTGAAGCGGCTTTTGTTTGCTAGTTAGAATGTCCCAAACGTATATGTGGCCATTTTTATAACCAGTTGCTGCGTACTTGGAGTCAAGAGATAGTGTTATTGCTGAGACTGATCCCTGTTCGACGGCCTTCGTCCCGGCTCCAAGAGACGTTATTAGTGTCTGTTGGTAATCAAACACCGCTATAAACCCTTTGAAGGTTCCAAAAGCAATGTAGAGGTCGGTAACAGCAATACATGTTGGCTCACCATAACTGATCTTGAATTCACGGCCGTAAACAGTCTCAGAGAGACGACGCATTGTGATCCAGCGGACGGGAGAGCCCAACAAACCTGCTGATGTAGGTGTGGTGCTTTGCGGCGTTGGCGTGTTGGTTCGGCTTGATGAGTCATTTGAAGAAGAGAAGCTTATACGAGAACGGAGTCTTTGATCGAAAGAGGCTTTTTTGCGAGACGAAGTAAACGAGGCAGGTGATGCAGACCTTGTCGGCGTTCGCGAGGATAAAAGGGGATGTTGTTTGGTTTTGAGGGCCGGTAATGGGCTTTGGAGGTTGTTGATATCCAGATCCGAGCTGGGGGGCTCAAAGAATGTATTTTGGGACATGTGTAGAGGGGAGGTATTGTAGAGGAGGAAGGTATGGGGAGGGGACGGTAATGTAAAAGGGAGGAAATGATGTGGCGGTGGATGGTCAATTGGGTGTAAAAGGGTGCAATGAACGGGGATATAAGGAGGTTGATGGAGGTTTGGTGATGAGAACAAGGATAGTCAAAGCGGAATTAAAAAGATGAGCCAGTAAAAAATATTAGCACAGCCGAGCTGTGGCGCAGTGAATCAATGTCGGAGAGAGTCATTACCAGTGAATTGCAAGACAGGTACAATGCACTAGTTTGTATTTCTAGGTCTCCAAATCACTTAGTCTACCACGATTTGGCCATTTCATTCTTCATACTTGTTTGTAGCTACGACTCTATCATAGCTCTATCAGCTCTCATAAGTCTCTCATATTCTGTGAAACTATCTCGCAAAGTGGGTTTACTGTCATCTGTGGAGAATAAATGATTATTCACTTCGTTATACAAGCTGATTATTCTCTGCCCTCATTGCTGCCCTCATCGCTGCCCTCATCACCTCATCAACTACCCCTTCTTTCCGCCTGTTCCCTTCATCCGCCACTTGTGGCGGTGCTGCCCTTTTTTTCTGTCACTTTTTGCCAGCCAGACAAACAAATATTTCCTTATTTTCCTGTCTTCCATCACTCCCTCTTCTTTCCATCTCCCTTCCCTCTCGCTACTCACGGATTCCCATTGCCTCTTTCCCATGAGCATAGACCCCTGGAACATTCTCACGAGCGGGGCGTCTTTCCTGTCGAACGACGCCAATTATGCAAAAATCCTGGCAGCGAAACAAGGCCTTCAGCTACTGGGAGACCATGCCGGTACCGCCGCAAAACTGTGTCTAGCGTGCACCGAAAACGACATCCCCACTGTTCGTTCCGTCACCGAGGAAGAAACGCCCTCATTTCTAGATAAAATCGATAAACAAGGCCTAACACCGCTCATTTATGCCGTTTGTTTTGACGCTAAAGATTGTGTTCAATTATTGGCAGATGCTCGTGTCGATCTCGATCTCCCAGACACTTTGCTCGGATGGACTCCAATCATGTGGGCAACGTATCTTGAGTACGTGAATGTTGTGGACACTTTGTTGGGTGCCGGTGCAGACCCGCACAAACGAAGTGAACGTTCCGGCCAGTCGGCACTAGATATGCTGCGTCCGGGAGCTGTCTATGAGTACTATAAAAGCCATGGCTACGCCGTGGGAGCGACTGCATCTGAAGACACAGCTATTGGTGACCGCATGCAATCTCTCGGAATCACGGACTCAGATACAGTAGCAGCAAGTGCAGCTAGCGCAGGGAAGTTTGTTGATGACGACAATCTCGACCTTGATACCTCTTTCTACACGGATAACTTCGATTTCACACAGATGCGTCCCAAACAATATGTCCGCGTGTGTGATGGAAGCATTTTGGCCACAATAGACCATATTTTCAGTCTATACAAGACTCACCACACTCGAGCCATATACCCTGCCGCAGTCGTTTTCCAATGTGTGCGGTACATCCATCAAAAGCTCGACAGTCCAGAACTCGTGGATTCGTTTGTGGAACTGTTCTTGACTCGTGTTCGCAGCGTCACAAACACCAAAAGTGGAGTTCTGCAACAAGGAGCTGCAGCAGATTCGAGCGCTCCTCCAGTTGATGTTGTCTTTGTCGGTTACTGGATATCGTGTCTCAATCATCTTTACTACTTTTTCTACCGCGACTCAGCTTGTCAACTCTTCAAATCACACCCAAAATTGCTACAGGAACTCGTTTCAACAATCCAACCCCTCATTTTTCAACTCGCACACAGTCTTGACGCAAAACTCGAGCCTCTAATAGAGCCATGTCTTCTAGATTACGCCAGCGTTCCGGAGGCTGACACAGTGTACCAGACGACCTGGAAATTATTTAAACAGAAAGCGAAGATTGGAAAATCCACCTACGAGGAAATTATTGATATGTTGTATCCGCCTTCACTGGAGCAACAAATGAAACCTTCTCCATTGAAAATCGTTCAAACTCTTGGGGCACTGGTTTATGTTCTCGAATTGCATCACATCAATGACGTTTTCAAACAACAATGTTTCTCTTCAGTTTTGTACTGGCTCGGTACGTCGCTTTTCAACCGTATACTTGCTAACAAAAAGTACTGCTCGAGAGTGAAAGCATTGCAAATCAGACTCAACCTCTCCTATATCCAGGATTGGCTCCGTACAAACAATCTCGTTCCTTTCAGACCCGATGGGTTCGATTTCAACAACAGTTTGTTCCCAGACAGCGTTACGGACGGTCAGTTATCTCTCAAGGCTGTGACCCGATTCCACGGCAATTCATGTGATGTTTTGGACTCTACATTCTACTACAACTCGCTCTATCGTATCGGTCAGTTCCATTTCATGCCCGTTGTAGAGTTGCTTGAGTGGTTGCAGGTCTTCACAGGGTTGCCTGCCGATGACACTGCCCCATTGCATGAAATGTTACAACGTTTTGATATTCTCAATGCTCAACAGATGTTGCATGTCACCAAACAGTACAAGTACGAGCTTGATGAGCCAAAGTTTTCCAAAGTGCTTAGAAATTTCCTGAAGAGCAGTAGCGTTATCGAGGCACGCAATCAGACAGTTTATTACACATCAAACGATAAGCTGTTTTTGAATCCTCTTCAAGCTTTCCCTGTTGCTCTGCCTAATATTCTTGAATTGCTTCATCAGTACGGAGCCGACTTTGACAAAGTTGATGCCAAAAAGCTGAGATTATACCAGCCAAATCTTCCGATAGAGATTGTTGATGATTTGGAAGAAATTTACGATAAATACGCGTCAGATGAGAGACCTTCGCTTGACGAGTCGGGGGAGGAAGATGGAGTTTTGGGCGGTTTGCAACGCAGATCTACATGGTATTCAAATGAATACAGCGAGAGCACTGATCCAACTTCGAATACTCCTTCTGGCTCAGCAGAAACAGAGCCTAGACATACGGACATATTCAAAGAACTGACAGTTCCAACATCAACTGCTCATAAAACCTGGACTGTTGCCAGAAACAACGAGAATGAAATCAACCCATGGATTTAAATCCTTCCATTATGTACATACTTTATATGATTTTCCTCACTCCTTACGTCACCAATGCGATGACTGATTCGCAATGTTTTTTCAGCGTTGGAAGCTTTTCAATGGTTTCGAATGTGGAACATTCTAAGCAAGTGAATGTGTGGATGTATGCTGCCAATTTGAAATCAAAAAGTGTTGGTTTTTCCCCGAAAAAGAAGGTTGATTGAAGTTCAATCAGGTGTTGTTCGAACAATTGTAATGTTTGTACTCCGTCTTGTAAACATTTTTGCTCCTCGTTTTCCATTGCTGTTTTCGTGGAACTCTGATACATTGGCACGGAAGAAGTGTATTTCGTTGAAAGGAAAGGGTTCCTGATGTGGAAGTTGAATCTTCTAGTGAGTTGTGCTAAGATAGGAGGTAAAACGAGATTTGATTGTAGAAGTTGGGGAACAATACCTTGTTGTAGCTGTTTCAAAGAGAAAATTTCAGTTTTTTCCAAATCAGAAGTATGTTCTAGAATTGAAATGATGTGAAAATCGTAAACTCTGGTATCCAAAAGCTTGATGAAGAGTGTTTCGTTCGTGTTTTCCACGGTGGATAGGTTGAATTTTTCGATAGTTGAGGTAGGTCTGATATTTCTTTTCAATTTCTTGATGGTTTTATTGTGTTCGTCTTCAATCAAAATAGGAAGCTCACCGTCTACTGCGCTGTTGAATGAGAAAAGTGAGATTTTATCGGTGTTCTCGAGTTTCTCGGTGCTGTTGAGAAGCGGTAGCTTGTAGTTTTTTTTGTAGGCGAGAAGAAGCATGCAGTAAAAGCAGATCGGATCAAGCGATGCGGCGACTGTATTGTCGTAAAAAAGGGGGGTTATGTTGATGATTCCAAGGTTGAAGGTGTCTGAAGAGGGTTCTGAGACGTCTTGATGTTTGCGGAAGACCAGCTGACGATCAGCGAGCAGTTGATCATACTCGGGGGTCGTGGAAGGCGTTGCCGGGTACACCACAATTGGTAATTTTTTGAATAACGTTTCAACTGGCTCGGGAATTTTCAAAAGAGACGACATGGCTGGTTGGGAGTGGGTTCAGGGGGTTGAAATGGTTTCTAGATTTAAAGCGATGGATTTTTCAAGTATTTTTTTTTTCTAGTGAAAAATATATTTTGATATTTTTGTTTCGACGCGTCGATTTTGGAGTCGTTGAGATCTCCGGATAAGGAAACTCGCATGCTGAAATTTTTCTTATCGGTGGAAGATAACATATTTGAGAAGCCAACACACTTTTTGGTGTAACGAATAATGGAGTATTAGTGAAGACGAAAAGGCCATCAATTGCCATCATGTTTAAAGGATTGTTGAGGGCGAGAAACGTAAGACATATTGGAAGGGGTCAAAAAAGATGGCTCTCTGCCAATCAAAGTGCATCGAGATCCACTGGAAGCTACAAATTGGCAGTCATTGGACTGTTTGGGGGGGCGAGTTTGGGTTGGTATGGCTCACGTAAGTATTGGAGACTTAATCCCCCAAAAGATGTATTTCCTCTCGGTGCAACGCTACCAATTGATGACATCAAACAGTCTCCCAAGTATGCTGGTTCCACAGAGGTGAAGAGTGCCGTGAGCGAAATCTCTAAGATCCTACGTCCGGACCAAATGAGCGTTTCTGAAGGAGAACTCGCCACCCACTCAGACAATTCATCAAACTTCCACAAACCCAACGACTACGAAAGACCGTATGTTGTGGTTTTCCCCGAATGTACTGAGGAAGTTGTACAAGTGGTGAAGATTTGCAACCATTATAGAGTGCCAATGATTCCATATTCAGGCGGGACCTCAATAGAAGGACACTTTATTCCAACCAGAAAAGGAGTATCTATTGATGTTGGAAGAATGAATAACGTTCTGGAACTTCACGAAGACGATTTGGACATTGTTGTACAGCCTGGAATTGGTTGGCAGGAACTAGGGTCGTATTTGGGGTCATATGGACTCATGTTTGGCCCCGATCCAGGTCCTGGAGCGTGCATTGGTGGAATGGTAGCCACCAATTGCTCGGGAACTCGTGCTACGCGCTACGGAACAATGAAGGACAATGTTGTCGCTTTGAAAGTGGTGTTGAGCGACGGAACCGTGATCAAGACTCGTAACCGGCCGCGGAAATCATCAGCAGGATATAATCTAACGGGTCTTTTTGTTGGCTCAGAAGGAACTTTGGGAATCATTGTGGAGGCCACTCTCAAGTTGACTGTTAAACCAGAGAATGAAGTGGTTGCAATGGTCAATTTCAACACTCTTAATGATGCTGCCAAGGCAGTGACGGACATTTTCAAGCAAGGAATAGCTGTCAATGCCGTTGAGCTCATGGACGACAGACAGATGAAGTGCATTTCGGAGATGAGTAGCGCTGGAGATCATAAGTGGAGTGACAAGAATTTGCTTTTGTTCAAGCTCGGAGGCTCCAAAACGGTTATGAAAGACCAAATCAACACTGTGAAGAGAATTTGTTCAAACAACGGCGGTTTCAATATGGCTGTTGCCAGCGATGAGCAGGAGAAAGAAGATATTTGGCGGGTCCGAAAGACACAGCTTTGGACGTCGATCGACTGGGCAAAAAAAGTGATTCCGAACGCGCGTGCATGGCCGACTGATGTGGCAGTCCCAATTTCAAAGCTTCCGCATGTCATCTCTGAGACTGTGAGAGATATCGAAGAAAATGGACTAATGACCACAGTCGTCGGACACGTTGGAGACGGAAACATCCATGCTTTGGTGATTTTCCCTCCTGAAAAGTTGCATGTTGCAGAGAAGGTGATTCAAAACATGGCAATTCGGGCCATAGAGAATGAGGGAACAGTGAGTGGTGAGCATGGTATAGGCATTGGAAAGCGAGAGATTTTGGAGCAGGAGTTGGGAGTGGAAGCAGTTGATACGATGCGGAGATTGAAATTTAGTCTCGATCCAAAAGGACTATTAAATCCAGATAAGATTTTCAAGCTGGATCCTTTTGAAGACAGAATTGATAATTATTAGAATATATATATATGATGAGTTGATAAACTGACTACCATCAGTTACACTTGTATGTCGTTCTTATGGAAGATTACATACTAGCTGATTTAGCTCAGCTGGGAGAGCGTCAGACTGAAGATCTGAAGGTCCTGAGTTCGATCCTCAGAATTAGCATTTATTTTTTCCACTCAACGGACTCATTCGAGCTGGGTGTTTTTTTATTCATTCAATCAAGTTCGGCTTATTTTTGTTCACTTGAACGGGAAAGTGAATTTCATACTTCACACCTTACTTCGAGCCTTACTAGGTTATCCAAAAGTTTAATAACTTGCAACTTGCTTTGCTTATGAGTAGCTTTGCTCATCATTCGTTTCGCTAGTCATATGCTTCGTATATATACATGTCCACTTAATCACTCATCCTTTTCGGACACCTCCTCGTAAACACTCAACAAACCCAAAACTCTCTCGTCTCCAACAAAATCCCTACACCACTCACTTCCCTTTTCCTTGGACTTCTTAACAAAAGTAGATGACCAGTCATTCTCCTCTCCCTCAATAAGAGACATGTCGTCGATAGTGAATGGCCTGTAATTCTTCATGATGACTCCCCAAACTTTTTCGTTGTACTCAATGAGCTGATTTCTCTTGGTGTAAAACCGTCTCACCCTTTCCGGCTGTTTCGTGAAACCAGACAAGTTATAGTTTCTCAAAGCCAAAATTGGTTGCACAAAAAAGTATGGAACGTTTTCCGAGTCTCTAAGATTGTTCAAATCAAGCTCAGGTGCAAACTTAGCTGACTTATACTCTTCTGGGAAAATGTACGGTTGTGCAACAGGAGGTCTTTTCTTATCCTTTTCATCCTCTTCTGTGTCCTCATCCTTTGTGTCTAATTCCTGAATCTTCTCAGCAGGTTTATACAAAGGTCCCAAAAGACCCTCGTGTAAACCATTAATATACTCTTTGTAGGCACCTCTTCCGATAATGATAATTCCTCCAGCATCCTGTGGTTTCTCCACGAGGGAATCTTCCTTGACAATTCTCGCCTCTTTGATGTGTCTTAATTGGTTGATTCCCAAAAGATCAACTGGATCATACGAGTCTTTGACAGAAGTAAGTTTCTCTTCCTGATCATCGTCGTTGCTGCTCTTCGTTGGTGTGAAATTGATCGGAACGGTTCCTGGGAACTTGTCTTTTTGTGTAGAGGTTTCATCGACGTCATCTGATTTGTCTGTCGGTTGTTCATCCGGTAAATCAAGCTTGGATCTACGGATCTTTCTGATTTCCTCAGCAACTTGGGATCTGATATCACCCTGTCTTTCAGCAGTGAAAATTTCAAAGTCAACAGATGCAGCGTTCAAAATTGGCTTAACAAATTTTCTCAAATACTTGAGACCTTCACTGAGGTAATCATTTGGGGGTGGTGCAACGTATATCCTGAGCTTTCTGGAAACCATGTTTGGTTGAAACTGTTGTTCACCAAGATATTTGGCTTTTTCCATATATTTTTTGCGCAGTTGGGACTGTTGATACTTGTCATATGCAATTCCACCAGAAAATGAAAGAACAACGGCCCAAAAGATCGACCAATTTCTCGAAGGAAGTTTGATTCTTCTGATACCCATCATTTCAAGGGCCGGATTGGTGAATCCTTTTGATTCTGGTTTGGCGGAAGGGGAGGCGGCTGGCGTTGCAACCGGCGTTGCAACCGGCGTAGTGGCTTGCGCAACCTTGGACACCTCGGTTTTCGGAATCTCTGGTTCAGACATGTTTTGGGAGGTGTTCTGGTGGAAGACAAGAAAGATTAGGTCAACTTAAACCGTCTTTGATTAATTTTTCACCCAAGTTTTCGTTTTTTTTTGATTTGTGAGAATTTGCTGAAATTTGCGTCGATCGTCGCAATTTCACGTCGATCAGAACTTGTGGTCTCTTATAAGTGGTTGTCAATAGTGTCAAACACTAATGACCTCGTACTTGTCGTTAAATGAATCGCTCGTTCTGAGCTTTCAGCATCCATAAATAAACAGTTTTCAAGTTACATAGAGGAGTTAATCCGACATAGCAAAGAAATGAGAGTACCAAATATTATGCTTCTTAAGCCGTAAAAGTGATCGTTTCGTCATAAATAATCGTTTCGGGTGGAATCTTTAACAAGTGCAGGGAGAGACACATAGTGTCGGTGTTGAAATATTAGTGTGGCATGAGCGAATAATCGGGTAATGAATTATCATTGGTTGCCACTCAACGACGTTCGCTCATCGCTGACTGGCTCAGTGACGAGCAAAGCTTGAGCTGACACCAGTATCACTCTA
This sequence comes from Ogataea pini, assembly GCA_003707665.2. Lineage (NCBI taxonomy): Eukaryota > Fungi > Ascomycota > Pichiomycetes > Pichiales > Pichiaceae > Ogataea > Ogataea pini. The sequence continues at coordinate 302,269 of PPKL02000007.1, read as the reverse complement.
CTCACTCACGACTCGCTTTGCTCGTTGTTCGCTCACACACTCCCTTTCAGCGCTCTCAACACGGCTGGTCTTCTCATCATATGCTTAGTCCACTTATAAACCTCGGGGAACTCGGCCTTCAAATCAATCCCAATTCTGTCAACAACATAGTTCCAGGTAACAAAACACAAATCAGCCACCGTAACTCTATCCCCGACAAGCCACACGGGATAATCAAAATACCTACTCTGACTGAGCGGAGTAAGTCCAGCAGAGTAAGATGCTGCGTTTTCTGCGTCGAGTTCCATAATCAAAGCCTCTCTACGCTCTGCCAATGCCATTTCAAGAACACCATAAACCCTGCGAACTTCATCGATGTATCTGTCTATGGCAGAAGGAACGTTTGTGGAGTGAAAATACTTGAAATGAAGTGCCTGGCCAATCATGGGCGAATGACCTGAAGTTTGAAAGAAAAGCCAACTCAAAATATGTGACTGTTCAATCAAGTTGTCCGACCAAATAGAGCAAGATCCAAATTCTTTAAGTTTTTTCTCCACCAAATACAAAATTATGGCTCCGGATTCCCACAATGATACCTGTTGATCGGTACTTGTATGATCTATTAATGCTGGGACTCTTCCGTTCGGGTTTATAGCGAGAAACTCGGGTGTTCTTTGCTCACCCTTATTGAAATCAAGTAGAATGGTGCTGTAATTGAACTCGAGTTCGGACAAAATGATTGCAATTTTGAAACCATTCGGTGCCGAACGATGGCTGATGAGTGTGTAGCCTTCGTTTGGTGCTCCACTTTGGAAAAACGTCTTCAATCGCGACACTGACTCTGAATCCAATGTTTGGTTCGTTTGGTTTTCATATTCTTGCTGAATTTGGGTGTGGTCCAATGGCTGCGACTGGCCGTTGATGTGAACATTTCTCAGTCCGGCCGATAAGTTTGAAATGGGGTTATTTTGCTGCATTTCAGTGCCTGTCAAAAAAATCATAAAATCCTTTAAGAAGCAGCTCAGAAGCTTGGTTATGTCTATATAATTTTTTTAATTTGATGTAACTTTGACTTTTTTTTTTCTTTGTTTGTCCCAGGACAGAATCGCGGCGTATTGAAAAATTTTCATGGCATATTTCGCGGGCCCCTGGGGCGAGACAAAACTGGGGATCACCGGACATCACCGCCACAATCGTCATAAAGTGCCATTCCATTCGGCACTACACCATTCTATAACCAGCACACCATCCCGATTTCCCTCTGGCAGCGTGCACAAACAAACAAACTCAATTCATCCCGACCATTCTATACTGGAACCTACCGCCAATCAATCTAAACCTCTCGCATTCTCCCCACATGTCACCACGAGCACGTGCGTTCTGCGCAAAGCTAGTATGGACTATCGACCTATGATTACCATCATGATTACCAGTGATCACGAGCCAACTTTACATTCGCGGTTGTTTGTAGTACCACATTTTGATGCCTCAGCGGATCGTTTCCAAACAGGCCCTGTCATTCTCGTAATGAACGGAAGCTCTCAGCGAGGCGTATATTCAGCCGTACGAAGCCTAGGTAAGTTAATCAACGCCTCGTCGAAGGGTGAAATCACCAGGGACAATGTGCACCTCACTTGCGTGGTGAATCGGTCCTTGCTTGCTTGACCGAGGGATCACCTATCCACCAGGCATCTCAAAGTCTCTGAGGAGACGCTTTCAGTAAAAACTCGCTTTTGTTGTCGTTCGCAGATCGTATCGGTGATCATATTGGTTATCATATTTTCGCACTGATCCCCTTTTTGTCAACTTTATTTCAAATTGCGGAATCCAGAAATGGCATGAGCATGTGACGAAACAAACAAAGCGGGCCATATATTACACACAATTCCATCAAAAAGTTTGAACCCTACAAACTTTCACAATTTATCCTCCCCCCTCAAACATGTGTGTCAAGACATCTATCTACAAGGGCAAAACACTCATATTTCATTCTCACAATACACCGATTTAGTCTCCGTTGGCCCAAACAAAGCCAATCAAGCCAACTACTGTCCTATCCAGCCCTGCTATTTCTGGGATGCCTTGTTCGTGACTCACAAAATACTCACATTTGACTCGCTTCGCTAGTCATATGTTCGAAAACTGGTCGATTGGTACATCAAAGTTAAAATAGAAGAATTGAAAAAGCAAAAATACCTAAAAAAACACAACAATGTCTCAAAAAAACGAAAACAAACTAGTCCGGTGTTGGTGGTGACGAAATAATGACATCAATTGTAACCTTGGTTGCCGTTGAATCCCATGTAGTAGTTGTTTTGGTCTGCTGGATTTAGGTAATTGTTGCCCATTTGAGGTGGGATACCATATTGGGGTTGGCCTGGCTGACCTGGTTGTTGTTGGTGTGGTTGCGGTGGAGGTGGCAATGGTTGTTGTGCCTGTTGTTGTTGCAACTGAGGGTGGAGGTGTTGGGCACTGCCTGGGCCTTGTGACGATTGTTGCGCGTTCTCAGAGGGAACAGAGGACGAAGCTGCCGTGACTGCGTCCTCCTCGTCATTGGTAGGCTCCTCCGGAGCGTTCAAACAAGCCTGAATCAAGTTTTTACCTTCTGGTTTAGTAACCAAAGGCTGCAATTTCGGTGTGGTGAAAGTGTACACCAATCCAGTTTCAGAAACAACCAAAAGCAAAACTTGTGTTCCCGTCAAAACTGACAATTCGTAGGCTTTCTTCATGATACCAGCTTTTCTTTTGGAGAAGGTTATATGTCTTCTTGACTTTTCTTGAATGAAACGAATCTCAATTTTTCTTCTTTCCCTTTTGTTAGAAGGCTTGCTGTCTTCATCATCGTCGTCGTCAAGTTCAGGGTTCTGTGTTTGCATGTTAAGCTCTGGCTCCTGAGCCGATTGAGCTTCCTGTTTCAAATTTGCTAGCTCAGACACTAAATAACAATAGATATTAGTACGACAAAGTTCATGTTGTTATTGTAAATGATGTTGCGGTAAACATTCTGTAATAACAAAACAACTATAAAAATTGCTATGCTTACACTGACACCGCAATCACCAGTTTTGAGCAATCTAAATTGTTAACATGTTGTAACTTACTTTTCAGACCAACTTATCTCTCTAGTATCCAGAAGGGGAAGATAACACTCAGAATTACTCAAAGAAGTATGTTTATAAGAGCACCAAAGAAAAAAAACGACCAAACAGGGAATACTTGATGGGTGATATTCCAAATCCATCCACAGTGAGCGAAATTACCATTTTTAGGGAATTTTTCTGGTTTCCAGAAATGCACGGCGCGGTGGCGCGTGAGAGGGGAGGTTTTGAGTACCGCACATACTTTTGTGGCGGTGCCCCATGGCGGTGGCATAAAGAGATTCGTCGCGTCGATTTGATCGAAAAAAAAAACTCAAGTTTGTGTGAGAGTGACAGCTTAATTTTGTTTTGGTGTGTGTATGTTTTTTTTTTACAACCCCGAGGAGGCCCCGAGAAATGCCGGTGGTTGGTGGGAGTATAATCAGCCGGACCCAACACCCTGAAAGGCTGTAAAAACACAAGGTAGCAGACTCCTAGCAAACTACCAAATATAGCCGTATACAGTCACTATAGTTCATTTACAGAACCGGTTTTTCGCTTGAAAATAAAAAGATCAATTAATAATTAATAGCACTTTGATCATATGTATTATAAAAATGCCACTTTTTCATCTTTGTGAAGAATATGGGGGTAATTGGAGGTGTTCCCGTCGATCACAAACACGGGAGAAGTAAACGAGCAAGAAGAACATTAAAAGAAAAACTAAAACAAACAACGATAAACCTGAAAGTTATTTCGCTACTCTACAAGAGTGATAGAAAAGATGAAAACATCAATGTATCAACTCTCGCTAGCTCAATTGTATGAATTCATCGTTTATTTCTTGTACTTCTTGATCAAATAGAGGATAGCGACCGTCACAGCTGTATGAAAATTCAAAGTTAGTATTCGTTGGAATGACGCCAACAGTCAGAGTAGAGTCACTTACCAATGACGAAAAGCAAGCAAAAGACAAGGATAACACCGGCTGGCAGCATTTTTGTATTATTGTGTTTTAGAAATGTCTGTTTAGCAACGCAATGAAGATTGACCTCTCTATAGCAGACTATTAGAGAAAGAAAAAAGGTATAAAACGAGAACAAAAACCAGAGCGAAAGATTTTCTTTAAGAAACCTATCTTCCTCACCAACGAAACGCACTTCCAATTCTGATATATATTCCGACCATCCAAAAAAAAAAGTAATAGCTGCCAGCATTATTATTATTTACTGTAAACTGTATTTTTGTTTGTATTGTCATGTTTTTGTTTATCGATTGTAATAATCTTCAACAATAGCAAACGACTATTGGCTCTCGTGGTTTCCGTATTTTGATGCTGGGGCTGCATATTTTATCCGGAAACCTCATCATCGCCTGGCGGATCACCCGCGAGCACCGGAGCAACCAAACCGGAAACTCACTTTTCCTGCTGCGTGGTGGGGGCATATAGCTGCAACAACGGCTGAAAAGATACTGTTTGCCAACCGAAGGTTTACAATTACCAGGCGACCTGCTTGGGTCCTGCGGCTTGGCTTATGGTGTTCCTACCCGCGGGACCGAACAGTAAAATCTGTCCCTGGACGGTGCAGTGCGCGATCAAACCTTATTGTTGGTAATTAAGCCCTCTATAGCTTACTGGTACCAACTACAACTTGCACGGCTGGGTTTCCGCCGTTTCGACACCCGCCCCTCTCTCGGGAGTGAGAGATTTATTTTTTTAGCATTCCACCCAGAGCAGTCAGTGTAAAATTCTTTAATTCTCTCACGCGCGAATCGCAGGTCGCGCGGAATACAAATCGCGCTCCTTTGGGCGGTTCGCCTGGTGAGAAGCGATAACTCGGTGTTAATGTCGGGCGTCGGCCTGGGCTCCGGTTCGGGCTCGGTCTAAGATCGGGGTAACAAGGTTTCGCTATCAGCCATTCTGTGTAATGGCTTGTCTAATACCTGCCCAGAAAAGCGTAAACAATCGCATGGTTCCAGCCACGCTGTATTTCGTATATAGACAGATAGGTCAACAGCCACTCGCTAGTTGTTTCTGTCTTTGCCTCAAGTTCCCTTGTTTTTCTTGCGCTTGCCTTGAACAGCCTCGTCTAGGCCAGGCCGACTCAAACTGCTGGTCGGCTTTAATATGCCTCCTAGTCTGCACGTTCGGCATGGGAAATTGGGAATTTCCCTTTTAGGCTATTCTCTTTTCCGCATTCTCTTGAAGCGTTTCCGTGCTTACCGAGGACCTCTCTCCACCCTTGGAAGTGAAAACAAAAACGAGCGCGGGTGATGTAATCGTTTCCGGTTTTCTAAGCAGCTCGAGTTTTGTATGCGCACTACCAAATGACTTTACGTGAAATGGAAGGAACAAATGTACATAGAGGTCGCACTACACTGACTAAAAAAGTTTATAAGTGCGAAGTTCGTTTATTGAAGAAAAATACCTCGCAAACTCGACCAAGTTATTGTTCTTTTGCATTGTTCGATCGTAGGTTCCCCATGAGCCTTCTCGGCCAACTAAGACCGGGGGTTTTGTTTAGACTGCTCGCACAGGAAGAACGTACCGTTCTTGCAGCAACTTGGCTCTTTGAGGCTATTAATCAAACAGTTGCGTCCAGATCCGATCGGCAAAATCCCTCCCGTTTTTCCCGACACTGGCTAGTTTTGTAGTCCGGATTGGTTTTTGCAGATTGGCCAAAAACCACCACACACATGTATTCGAACAGCCTTGATGGATGCAGCTGCCTCTCTATTCATGTGGGCGCGCCAAGCTTTTTGATGCCCCCAATTACTGGGGAGCACCGATCATATAGCTGGGGAATGGTTGATCCACAGGTGCTCTGCTTAGGTAATTCTGAGTAACCCATCAAAATATTAGTTTTTCCGCAAACGAAGGTATTTTGAAACATTTTCTGTGCACGTGATCCAGACCATGTGACCGTACAATGATTTACTACATCTTTTCAAAAGCGGTTTCCAATTTTTTTCAATAAATACAAGCTTTGCGTAACAGTTCGTATCAAGCCGGCGTTAAAGCTGACGGATCTCAGCAAAAGCAGACTTACTGCTACTTGCTGAGTCTTTGTAACCTTTTTCATGGGTATCAAGGTTGAAAACGTATAACAATTCATTGTAACGGCGCAAAATTGTCTCATCTGGTTGGAATCTTTTGCGTTTTTCCAAGTTGATACTGGTCAACGGAAGCAAAATATCTGTCACCGGGGATTCGAGTGCCAGTTTTCTGTCACCCTGGGGAATTCTTGATCGCACAGCCATAGATGAATCCACTTCTTCATCAATTTCTTTCTCGCTGCAAACATCAAACCAGTGTCTTATGATGGTGAGTCCACGGGCTTTCAATCTGGCATCGTTTGAAAAATAAAAGAAAGCTGAATATGCCCTCAATAGATGGCCATCAACCCTGAGTCTTTTATTTCTTTGGACTTGAACAAAACACTGTTCAGTTTTTTCAACTGCAAGTTTGTAATCGTGAACGTAACCCTTCAAATTCAAAAACATTTCCGTGTATGTACGAACATCAGGGTAAATTTGACGTCTGCTCTTGATTTTTTGAACTTTATCAAAAATCTTGATGGATAAGTCAGCTCTTTGGGCCTTTCTGAAAGCTTTGAGTGCAGAATTCACATGGATTATCGAGACAAAATCGTCTTCAGATCTGTCTAGTTCTTTATCTAAGATACTGAAGAGTTTCTCGGCTTGATTGTTTGTGATAGCAGTTCCATCAGTAGGAGCATAATTTGCAAAATTCGTCAAAAGAATGTTGAAAATTCGTCCATCTGGACGATATCCCCATTTTTTGATGTTGTTGAAAAGCTCTAGCGAGGCGTTAAGTTTTCCCTGGTACCCCAGATGTTTGATTATGGTTCCATAAGCGAATATGCCTTGGAAACGTGCCATTTTGGCTAGAGCAGTAGCTTTCAAAAGCTCACCTTTTTCGAGAAATTTGGACACATCTTGATCCACAATCAATGAGTCTTTCAACTGATTTCCCGAGGTTCCGAGGATTTTGTATTTCAGCCGCAAGTTCTTATCTTTGAGTAGCTTTTTCAGTTCGTCTTCAGTGAATTCGGTGTCTGGTCCAATGAGTTCACTCTCCTCCAGTTTTTTTCCTAATTGTTTTTCAATAATTTTCCTAGCAGATGCATTTCTCACTGCTCTTGTGTTCTTCTTTTTCAAAAAATCCTGCTTTTTCAGTTTCAACTTCTCTATATCCACTGGTTTTTTGTTGTACAACAAGGCCTTCTCAAGCTTGAGTTTGAGTCTTTCCGGATGAAGAACTGAGCCAAACGTTGAAAATCCACGTGATGAACGTAAATTTGATATCAACATGGTTGTCTCAATCAATGAGACTAGGTGTCTGCTCTATTGGAATTCCTGTCAGATGGGCGTTTTATCTTCAAGTCTCTTCATCGAAAGAGATCATTAAGATATCATCCAAGATAAAAATGAAAAAAAAAAAAATTTAGTTGTACTACTGGTCGTGTACCAAGCACAACTACACTGCCGTGTTTTCTTTACATCAAATCATTTTGACAATTTTTGTATTTTTCCTTTAACTTAATTGCCCTCCCTTTCTCCTTCTTCTTTCAGCGCCTTCGAATCCAATAATCACAATGGAATCACAGATCTTGGATCTTTACACTAAGAGATACAAGGTAGGTCCATTGTATATTAGAAGACTCTGCTACATTGTGCAAGAATTCCCCAATTTGCGAGAAAGCCCTGAGATCGCAAGAAAATTGTTGAACCTCATTTGTACGCCTGACTCGTTGTACAGATACTTCAATGACACTCCAAAACTCATAAAATATCTTCAGAGTGAAGGGGATGATGTTTCTGAGTACCGCAAACATTATGAGCAACTGGTAAAGCCGCTAATCAGTAGTGGTCAAACAAAAATCAATGAAACTCTCAGCACCGCATATGATGAAGAATTGAGTCAGTACAATAAATCCGAGGCAACGGTGGAGACTTTTGAGCAATTGGCTGAAATATTGAAAAAAAAATCAACAGACACTTTGATGGCAACTTCATCAAGCGATTTCATTAACGATAATTCAAGTTACTATTATAATTTGAGTCCAGAATATCTACCATACTACAAAAAAATATCCATACAGGAACTCGAAAAATTAGTGATTTATAAAAATTACGACAACAGTTTGGCCAGTTCACAGGAATTTCTACGTCGAAAGCTTCAACAGATACTGGATTATGAGAAAAATGATAGTGATGATAACGATGATGACAGAATGATTCTAGACGATCAACCAAGATCTATCGACTTCAAGTTGTCAGATAACGAAGCAATTTCTTACTGGAACTGTCGCTGGTATTTGATATACGCTGTTTTTCAGAACAACGACTACATTGGAGTGGTGGAGGAGTTCGAAACGTTGCTTTGTGAAGCACCCATTGGAAACTTCTCTGCTGTCAGTGTTTTAACCGACCATTACCATAACGAATTGATTTTGGATACATACCTTCTGAGAGTCATTTTTTTATCGATTTTGATTGTCAAGCCTGCCCAAAAGATCATTGAATACTGTCAAAAGCCGCTTATTTCACAGGCCTTGGCTGCTGATCCAGCTCTCAAGAAAATTGCGAGATTCTATATCAACTGTGAGTTTCTCAAGCTGAGAGAGGCAACCGAAGGGCTAGAAGACCAATTCAAACTGGATTACCAATTGAAACGGTGTTTTGCATTCTTCAAGAAAGTTTTGCGGTTCAAAACGTTCATCGTCTATCTGGCTCCGATGAAAAAAGTATCAATTAAACACATGAGCGAGGTATTCGGGATGGAAGAAACAGAACTATACAATGAGATTTTCAAAATGATTTGCATATTCGAGTTGAACGTGAAGGTCAATCAAGTCGATGGGATACTTGAATTTGTTACGAGGCCTTCAAAACTCACAAATTTCATGTCTAAACTTGAAAATTTCACTGACGAAGTTATTCTCGAAAGGAGGGCACTGGAGGTCAATTCGTTAATGCTTCAGGCATTCAACAAGTGATAATGATGCAGAAAACATGAGAGGGGCGTTCACACCGAGTAAATATCGACAACCTCGTTATCGAATTTGGTGGTGACTCCATTTTGTGCGATTGACTCAATGTCTACAATCTCTTTGGCTGCCTCTACAGTCAAATTGACATAAGTGTCCTTTCCAACAGCAATGTCATCCTCGATTCTGATGCCAATGTTCCTAAAGTGTTTAGGCCACTTAGGATCGTCTGGGACATAGACACCTGGCTCCACCGTCACCACTTGTCCCTGTTTCAACTTGGCATGTCTGGGGTACGATGGTAAATCGTGAACGTCTAAGCCGAGGTTGTGTCCGATATAATGTGGATACAAAATTCTCATGACTTCCCAACTCTGTAGGTGAGAGAAACCGCAGTTTCTCAACTCTTTGGTCATGTGAGTCACACTGTCGTTGTGCAAGTCGTTGATCGACATGTTGGAGTTTTCTGTGCAATTCTTGATGATCTCTGTCTCGACGTTCAGAACAGCTTGATACAACTCGGCTTGTGCTTGTGAGAACTTCCCGCTAACTGGCCAAGTTCTAGAAATATCGGCACAATATCCACCCAATGATCCAGCCCCATCAACCAAAACCATATCGTTCTCACCAAATAGCTTATCATTTCTCGTGTAATGAATGCAGAGCGCATTCGAACCACCAGCAACCACAGGAATATACGCACTTCTATCACATCCACCAGATATAAATCTATATTCCAAGAATGAATGAAGTCCCTTTTCACTCTTGAATCTCTGAGCATACGCCTGGTTATAAGCACGGCCAGAGATTTTACCGGCCAATCTCATCACTTTTAGCTCTGCAGTCGATTTAACCACTCTCATGCTGGTAACCAAAGGTTTCAATGCTCTTATTGTGCTGTTTGACTCACGCAAAAGAGCCTCTATCGAGTCACGATTTTGGTGCTCTTTTTTGTTGATTGTATCAAAAACTTTGGAGAAAACTCCCTTTTTGATGTCTTGGAAATCGTAAAATACAGTTTTGTAATGAGAGAGCAACTTTTTCAGATAACTTAGGAGTTCTTTGTTGCTGGTTGAACAATCAGCATTGAAAATGTCAACCACTCCATCAACTCCCGTTCTGTGACCTTCCCACATCTCTGCATTCTCGTCTTTAGGTGGAACAACCATATGGAAAACAAGTGAATCTGGATCCTCGGATCTTTTCTCCAAAATACAAACCGAATCAGGCTCGTTCCAGCCGGTCAAATAGTAGAGATCGTTATTCTGTTGGAAATGATAGAAGACTGATCCGGATGCATACTTGATTGTGTTTCCTGGAATAATAGCCAGCGAATTAGCTGGGAGCATGCTAGCCAATTTATATCTGCGATCAAAGTATTCCAAAGCAGAAATTCCAATTGTGAGATCGCCTGCCTTCACCATATGAGGTCTTGTTTCGTGAAGAGGTTGACCAGCTTCAAACGCTGTAGCCATACACCTGGTTGGTGTCAACTTCCTCAGCCCTAACGGCAATGATTTGAATGATCTCAACAGCATGGTGTTTGGGGTACTAGAGCAGAAGTGGGAGGAGGAAGATCAAAGTCTTATGATAAATCTTCCCCAGAAGAGAATATTTGTACTTGGGTGAAAAATTGAAATCCAAAACAATAGTCGCGTCGATCGACTTTGGTGAGGGTATGTTGATTTGAAAGAGTGGTGAAGGGTTGATGTATGGTCGAAAGCGATCAGTACATCCATGTATGAGAAATCATGTCGGGAGATGATCTGTTCAAAAGATGACCAATTCCAAAAAAGGCAGAACTGCTTGATGGCCCTCCAAGATGATTGAATTTAGAAAAGATATAAAATTAAAAAGTTTTACCTTGAACAAAACATAAATTCATTGAATGATCATGGAGATGATTGAGCTCTGTTTGGTTAAAGTTGTATAAAAAATGCATAAGCTTTGCTCCAGTTTATGGTAGACCAAAAAACTGATGAACTACCCCAATACACCGGGGAAAGTTTTATCTGTAGGTTGGTTGAAAAACAAACATACTAAACCCACTCCAATGTTTCCCAAGCAAAAGCCTGGTTAGCTCAATCGGTAGAGCGTGTGACTCTTAATCACAAGGCTGCGGGTTCAAGCCCCGCATCGGGCTTTTTTTACTTTTTTTTGGCAGTGGTTGGTTGCATCGTGATGTGGTTAGGAGAAGAGTGATTGCAGGGTGTGCAGTTTTCAAAGGAATCTGTACGGCAATTGTAGGCTTAGATTTTTTTTTCGCAACTGTATAGGCAGCTATCTCACGACCATGGAGGAACAAGCTGTTTTTGTCTAATCACTTCACGCACGTTCAACTGATTTTCCTGGAACTTTTCATTTTGCCGTGCAAGGATGTATTCAGAAAGAAATTTTTTTTTTTTTTTTTTTTCTAAATAATTTTTTTTGATACAGATTTTTCATCTATATGTTAAACCCTGTAAGGTCTATCCTAATTATTAGTAAGTCGTTTTCAGTTCAAGCGGTATGGTGAAGAAAAGAAGTACGTCTGCTGGTAAGAGCCAGGAAGTACTGGCCTTGAAGCCAGAGTCTGCGGGCAAAATAGCCAAAGAAACGAAACAAGTTGGAAATAGATCAAGCTCAGTGAAGAAGAGAAGCCATGAGGTGACTGAGGAAGAGGATGCCTCTGACTCTGAAGAGGAATTTGAGCTTAACGGACTGATTGATGCCGAAGCAAGTGAGGATGAGGGCGAAGAAGAGAGCGAGGAGGCAGATTCCGAGGAGGCAGACTCCGAAGAAGATGAAGAGGGAGACTCAGATGCTGAATTCAACAAGGCTTTGGCCGAGCAAGAAGGTGATGACGAGGAGTTGGGCACTGAAGAATCTGAAGAGGAGCCAGAAGAGGACTCAAAGTACATTACAGACCATTTGTCGGGGATCAGACTCAGATCGTTATCTGATGCGTCGTCTAATGGTGGAAATGAGTTAAAGAGCAAGTATTCTGATGGTTCAGAAAGAATTTTGAAGCCTGAAATTGATCCTGTTTACGACTCGGATGATAGTGATCGTGAGCAGTACAACACGATTGGAAATGTGCCGCTTTCTGCCTACGAAGAGTTTCCACACGTTGGTTACGACATCAACGGTAAGAGAATCATGAGACCAGCTAAAGGGTCTGCTTTGGAGCAACTTTTAGAAAGCATTGATCTTCCTGAGGGATGGACCGGACTGTTGGATCGCGAGACCGGATCTTCGTTGAACATCACCGAGGAGGAGCTCGAATTGATCCGTAAGATCGAGAAGAACGAGAACACAGACGAGAGCATTAATCCATACGAGCCAACGATCGAATGGTTTACCAGCAAGACGGAGGTGATGCCTTTGACTGCCGTTCCGGAGCCAAAGAGACGTTTTGTTCCGTCGAAGCATGAGGCAAAGCGAATCATGAAGATTGTGCGGGCCATCAGAGAGGGCCGGATTGTTCCTTCTGGGAAGACACAGCAGGACAACGAAGAAGAAGAGCTCAACTTCAACCTTTGGGACGGTGCGGACGACGATTTTTCGAAAGACCACATCATGAACTTGAGAGCTCCGAAACTGCCACCACCAACCAATGAGGAGAGTTACAACCCACCAGAGGAGTATTTGATGACTGAGGAGGAGAAGAAACAGTGGGAGGAGCTTGAGCCCAGCGAGAGAGAACGAGATTTCATTCCACAGAAGTACGGTTCGCTCAGAAAAGTTCCAGGTTACCAGGAGAGCATTAGAGAAAAGTTTGAGCGTTGTTTGGATCTGTATTTGGCTCCTAGAGTGAGAAAACAGAAGTTGAACATTGACCCAGACTCTTTAATTCCAGAACTTCCGTCGCCAAAGGACTTGAGACCGTTCCCAATCCGCACGTCGACCATTTTCGAAGGTCACGAGGGCAGAATCCGCGCTCTTTCGGTGCATCCATCGGGTAACTGGCTCGCAACTGGTTCTGACGACGGTACAGTGAGAATCTGGGAAACTTTGACTGGTAGGGAGGTGTTCAAGTACACGATTGTGGACGACACTGAGGAGAACTCTGAGGAACACATTGAGGCTCTTGAATGGAATCCGCTTGCTGAAATCGGTCTGTTGGCCATCACTTACGGTGCTTCCATATACCTCGTTGTTCCCCCAATCTTTGGCTTTGAAATGGAGAACCGCAGTAGACTCAAGATCGAGGACGGTTGGGGATATGCCAAGACCGGTAGCGACCGTACGGACGCAAACGTGAACGAAGACGACGAGAGCGCGGCTGCTCCAAACGAGGCAGTGAAGAACGAGTCCGCCAAATGGTACAAGCCAACTCCATCGCAGATCGAGAGAGGCATATCCGCTGTCATCACCACGTCACGTGGTGCCTCTTCTTCAGCTTCTACCATCAAGAAGCTCTCTTGGCACAGAAGAGGGGATTATTTTGTCTCTGTTTCGCCAGAAGGAGGAAACAGAGCCTCGGTGCTCATTCACCAGCTCTCGAAGCACGCCTCGCAGTCACCCTTCAGAAAGTCCAAGGGAATTATTATGGACGCTAAATTCCATCCATCCAAGCCAAACCTCATTGTTATGTCTCAGAGATACATCAGAATTTATAACTTGCAACAGCAACAGCTTGAAAAGAAGCTCATGCCTGGTGCAAGATGGCTCTCCTGTATGGATATCCATCCCCGTGGTGGTGACCATATCTTGGCTGCTTCTTTCGATAAGCGTGTTCTTTGGCACGACTTGGACCTGAGTAACACTCCTTACAAAACTCTCAGATACCACGACAAAGCAGTTCGAGCAGTCGCTTTTCATAAAGGAGGTCTTCCTCTTTTCTGTTCCGCAGCTGATGATGGCTCTGTTCACGTTTTCCACGGCTCTATCTATGATGACCTCATGACAAACCCAACTTTAGTTCCGCTCAAGAAATTGACCGGCCATAAAGTGGTCAACTCTCTCGGTGTCTTGGGAGTCTGCTGGCATCCAAGAGAAGCTTGGCTTTTCACCGCCGGAGCAGACGGAACAGCCAGACTCTGGACAACCTAAATATTCCAGTTTAATATTTGAACCTCTCATTTAGATTATACGTAGTTTAAATTCAAGGACGAGCGAGCCACTAGTTATGAGTGACTCCCATCGAGTTGCAACTTTTAGCCAGTGTAACGCAATGATCTCAAGGCATGGATTGGCAATGATTACTTACTCACTTCCTCCCCCTAGGTCTTGACATCTGGCTCCTCTCTTCCAATAAATTTCTTGAGTTGCAAGAACGAAACAACCTCAGAGACATCCGAAGTCAGAAACTCAGACGCACTCAATGACAAAACAGAGTCAGAAATATCCTCAGAATGCCTCTCCAAATACAAACGTATCGTAGCACCCGAAGATCCAGTTCCAGAGAGTCTCACAATAAATCTCAATCCAGTGTCCAACTTAACAAAGAGTCCTTGCTTGGAAGAAACAGAACCGTCTAAATCGGTGTAGGAGAAATTATCGGCCTCAACAACTTTACCGGCGCTTCCAAGACCCGTTCCAATGAAACTGGAACCGTCGTCAACCTTGGCTTGCAAGAACTCAATCACCTTAGAAGCGTCATCCGACGAACAATCTTCGTAATCATATCTGGTGAAGAAAGTTCTCCCGTACTTTCTCCAGAAAGAAAGTTGAACATTCGAAATAGTTGGCTCGACGTCAGGATTAGCCTTTTCAAACGCAGCAAGAACGTTCAACCAAGCAACAATGGCCCATAAACCATCCTTCTCTCTGATGTGGTCAGAACCAGTTCCAAACGACTCCTCACCACAGATGGAAAGCTTCTTGGCGTCGAAAAGAGCACAGAAAAACTTCCATCCGGTAGGAACCTCATAAACGTTGAGACCTTTTGCCTTGGCAACAAGGTCAAGTGCACCGGAAGTTGGCATTGATCTTGCGAGACCGTAAACTCCACTTTTTTGGAAGTATGGAATGGACAGTGCATGTTCTGCAATGATAGCAACGGAATCGCCAGGCGAAACAAATGCATTGTAACCGTAGATCATGTTTCTGTCACCATCACCGTCAGAAGCGGCACCAAATGCAATTTTTTCAGAGTCCACCTTATCGACAAGAGTTCTGGCGTACGTGAGGTTAGGATCCGGGTGCAAACCGCCAAAGTCTGGCTGTGGAATGACGTTTTGAACTGAAGATTCGGGAAGACCCAATTCATCGACAAAAATCGCTTTACCGTAAGGACCAGTGACACCATTGAGGGCATCAAACAAGAACTTGAAGCCTTCTGGTGTTTTTTTGGCAATGAAAGACCTGATCAAATCAAAATCAAAAATTTCCTTCACCATTTTCACGTATGCCTCGACGGAATCAATGATATCCACTTCGAGAGGACCGTATTTTTTCACGCCAATGGTGGCAAGATCCACTTCAGGCAATTCCTTCACCAGTTTATACGAGGTGAGGTTTTTGGAAACCTCGTAAATTTTGTTGGTGACAGATTCTGGAGCTGGACCACCATTGCTGAGGTTATATTTAATACCACAGTCATTCTTTGGACCACCAGGGTTATGGGAAGCGGTCAAAATGATACCTCCGGTCACCTCAACTCCGTCACCATTTGGTCCGTAAGTTCTGATGACGTTTGAAGCTGCCGGCGTGGACAGAATACCATTTTGGCCAATAATAAGCTTTTTCACACCATTACCAGCGGCGATCTTAGCAATTAGTTGGACAATGTGAGTATTATAGTATCTTCCGTCACCACCAACGACCAAAGTTGAGTCTTTGGCACCTTCCGGAATGGCATCCAAAATGGATTGGATAAAGTTCTCAGTGTAACTAGGTTTTTGAAACTCGACAACTTTCTTTCTGAGTCCAGAGGTCCCTGGTTTTTGACCTTCAAAAGGGGTTGTTGGAACTTCCGTCATTGAGAGGCTCATAATGAATGGGGGAAAAAACTGTCAAATGCGTGCAAAGATAAAGAAATTTACCGGGGGGTAAAAGTACTGCAAACAAACAGCAAGAGAAACGGGTTAGTCGAAGAAGAGGAGTGGGGAAAAAGAAGAAGGTAACTTTGATTTTCTACAATTCATAAAACAGATGGATCAGGATAGAAAAAATAAAAACAAATAATAATTCCGGATCTCCGCTGGCCAGACATCTCTACACGGCTAACTAGGAAGAAACAAATTTACTACAACGAGCGGAAGGAGTCATGAGTAAGAAGTGGATGAGGTTGATTGAATGAGCTAGGTTGATATGAGTGATTTGGGCTGACATGATATACTTCACTTGGCACGTCAGAAGAAGGTTGCTCGCTTTGACATGTTTCAAAGTCGCTTTGCAGATCACAAAAGTGAGACCCCTTTCTTGAAAAATTGTGGGGAAAATTGCTAGGCTACTCGCGAAAGAGGTCGCGTTCGCGGTCGCGACCGCGGCCACGACCGCTTGCAGTCGCTACGTCGATCGACGCAGAACAATTGGAAAAACATAGTGCACCAGAAATATTCCACATAGTATTTTATCAACTACAACTCATTCAACTACTCACTACAATAGATCGAAATACCCTGTTTGCCATAGACTCCCCATACTATGGAGCCCAGCAGAGTGATATACGTCGGGGGAATCCCGTACGACCAAACTGAAGACCAAATTTTGGACATTGCACGCTCGGTGGGTCCTGTTGTGTCTTCCAAACTGCTTTTTGATAAGGAAACGGGAAAATCAAAAGGTTATGCATTCATAGAATACCAAGACGTGGAGACGGCGTCGTCTGCAGTGAGAAATCTCAACAATTACGCAATTGGAAACAGGTATTTGAAGTGCAATTTTTCAAACGAACAGACGATCATGAATTTGATGAAATCGCAAACATCGACTAAGAGAGCGGAATTAGAACGACAAATTCCGCCACTTCCACCTGGAGTGAACGTTATGGATGGGTCATTAGATGGGCTCAACCAGCAGATTACTGCGTCGCTGACAGCACTGGATCCGAAAAGGATGCGCAATCTCGTGAACGATGCCAAGGTGATGTCTGAGAGCCATCCAGAGTTGATGGAGGTGTTATTGGAGAGGAATCCTCAGCTTGTTTTTGCGTTGGTTCAGGCTACGATGTTGTTGGGGGTTTCAAATCCTGATGAGATAAAGGGGATACTGGTAGAGGGTGAGCAGCCTCAGACACCTGCGCCAGCAAGTGTGGGTGTGAGTGCAGATACGGGGGCCACTGGTGCTGGTGGTGACGCTGGTGCGGGAGCTCCTGCGGGAGCTCCTGCGGCAGCTCCAGTGGAAAACCCCCTCTCTGGTCTTGACACTGACCAAATCAACGCGATCCGAGCAATCTGTTCAATGAGTGAACAAGATGTGCTGAACCAGATTACGACCTCCGAACAACAGCAGTTGTACCTGGAAATCAAGCGTAAATATGGAGCTTATGTGTGATAGGTAATATATAGAGAGATAATGAGAATAAGGAAAAGGATCTGTGGCGCAGTGAAATAAAACAGAATCGAAGCCAGACACCGCCACACCATTCATGTGGCGATGCATCCCAATCCCCCGGGGATCAAAAATTTTCCAAACTTTTCAGTGGAAAATTTTTTTCAACGAAGCGAGAAAGACGAAAAAAAAAAAACCAGTGAAATATTAACAAAATCAGCAAAAAACCTTGGCGTAGACTAGAGAAAATTTGAAAAAAAAAAATCGGGAGTGGAGAAGTAAGCTTTTTAAGAGAAATTTTAAAAGCAAAATAAACGAATTTTGATCAGGCCAAGGGCGAAATCACGGGCTACTACGCACAACTAGCGGTAGGAGACAGTGAGAATCAGGTCAAGCGAGAAAACGGAGCGCAAAGGCTTTGTTTAGAGCGATTTTTCAGCAGGCCGACGAAATACAATTGCGCGGCCTCATCAGTACCAGAGCCATAGAAACAACGAGATACAACAAATATAATGGCAGCTACAACAAGTTCAACAGCAGGCGCGGGGCCAGGAGCGGCCGGTCTGAGTTCTCAAGGAGCGGTAGGTGGCTCCGGCGTGGGTAACGCGAGCGGATCAGTGAGCAGTTCGGGCGGTTCGAGCAGCTCGAACAGTTCGTGTGTGTTGTATTTGGGAGCGATTCCATACAACTGGGACGTTGAAATCATCAAGTCTGTGGTTTGCGGGTCCGGTCCCGTGGTGGACGTGCGTTGTATGATGGATAATGCCTCCAAGAACAAAGGTTTTTGCTTTGTTGAGTATGCGACACCGGATTCTGCCGCAAGAGCGCTTCAAATTTTATCAAAAGTGAAAATTGAAGGTCGTAAGAAGTTGCGTATTGAGTTGTCAAAGGAAGGTTTGAGGAATCCTGTTCCAGGTCAGAAACCAGAATTGCAACTGTCACGCGGATTTCTGCCTTCAAATGTTATTCTACCACAGGAAATGCTGATTGCCAATCCATCGCTGCCACCTCAGTATAATACATACCAGACGGGAATGCCATCGTCGGCTGCATCGTCGTCGTCTTCGACCCCTTCGAACAACAACAGTAGCTCGATCGCAGGTGGGGCGTTTGGCGGCTCGGCGAACAGCCGTTTCCCAGCAGTGGCTAATGCCAGCGACCTGTTGCCAGCGATCTCGTCGAATCCGCAATTGCAACAGATGGTGAGCCAGATGATCTCGAACGGTATGGACATGAACCAAATTTCGCAGGTGGTGCAACAGTTCAACAGACAGCAGTCGGCGAACGGCAGCGCCGGCAACAACCAACCGTTCTCTTTGCAACAGCAACAGCAACAGTCGATACCAACGAACTTATCGCTGGCTTCGCAATACTTGCCACTTCCTCAGCAATCTCACCAAACCGTGTATGCTAAGGACAAAGTTTCGGAGATTTTGGCTACGATTCCACCAGGAATTCTCATAGAGCTTCTGGCCAAACTCAAGATGATTCTTACTGGTCCTTCACCAAACTACGCTGAGGCTGCGGCCATTTTGCACTCGAACCCGAAGCTCGCGGTTGCTGCGGCACAGTCGCTGCTTCTGATGGGCGTCGTGGATCTCGACGTTATCAACCAGTCAATGAATGGTCAACAGCAGACCCAAACGGGCTCCGGCTCTCAGACTGGTTCCGACAAGGGTACAGCGACTTCTGCGCCATCGGCCGCTACTCAACAACCGGCTTTTTCGCCGTTTAACCCTCCTTCGCATTCTTCGACCAACACGCCATCTCCGATTTCTGCTTCCACGTCGTCGCCAACCAACGCAGCAGCAGCAGCAACCGCGCAGAACATCAACCCTGATTGGGTGGGACTTCCTCAGGAGACTATCAACAAGCTCATGCATATTAACGAGCAAGAAGCTAGTTTGATTGTCCAGGTTTTGAAGCTTACTCCGCAACAAATTGATATTTTGCCGGATAATGAGAGACTGATGGCTAATCAGATTAGAGCTCAGTATTTGTAAATGACAGTGAACGACGAGCGTAGCGAGTCATTCGCTGAGTCATTTGCAAGCGTTGATTGGTGGCTCTACGCTTGTCGTTAGTCGCCACGCCTGTCGCGCTTCAGCTCGTCATTCGCTGACTTGCTACGTCCTCTATTTGACTGCTATTCGATGCATTTGTCTGATTTCTGTATTAAGATCGTTTCGTTTCGTCTCGCAAAGCTCGATGTATATATGCTGTGTACACTTTGTGTGTTATTGTCTACGTAAGGACGGTAATTGTACGATCACTGACGTGAGTAATTGTGTATTGATTGATCAGTTTAGCTGGTTGTTAGTCTATAAAGTGAGCAGTTGCACTCGGTAAATCCAGCAAATAATAATCACTAACTTTTGCTACCAAACATGAAAAGTTTACTTTTTCGATGAATTGTCACCAGAGAACGAACTAGATGATGAAGGATATCAAATTCGGATCATCTCGTCAATCGTGTAGTTTTATTAAGCATCGTGCGACGATCGTCGATCCCAGTTATGGATGATCTTGATTATTCTTTTGTAGTCCACCAGTGGTTGGGACTTACCTGCAAATTACTCTATGGTAGCTCACGATAAGTTATCGGCCAGCTCATTTATGGTTTTCGACTGTCAAGCGAATCGGTCCACTCACTCCGCACTTGGTGACTGCTCAGTTAGTCTCGGTGAATGACTTGCTTCGCTCGTCGTTCGTCGCTCGTCGCTCGTCACGTGTTCTCGAACATTCCGCGCAACCATTTTTTTCTACATCAAATCCAAATCAACTTTCTCATCCTAGCCTCCTAGCCTCCTAATCTTCTATCAAAACTTATACAACACCAATGGACACAAACAATACCAATAACAATACCGAACAAAATGCCGACACCGGTACCGGCAACAACAATACAAACCCTACTAATAACGCCTTCACTACTGGTTTTCCGCAACTATTAGGTCCGATCCCAGGTCTCTCATTCGCTTTCGACGTATTACCACCAATCCAGCGCTCTACAGATGATTCAACAGATACAACAACAACACCAGACGTTTCAACTGCTGGACCACGTACTACAGAGTCTCCAATCGGTGTAGTGATGCGCAACTTTGTTGAAATGATCAATAGACCAAGCAGAAAGAAACATGCAAGTGAAGACGCAATCGAGTCACTTGAACCTGTCCAACTCTCAGAAATTGCTGAGGCTGAACGTCAATGCTCTATATGTTTTGACGAATTCCAGGATTATGAAAAAGTATCGAATCAAGCTGAAAACTCAACACCCAGTTCCGTGAGCTCCGTCACTGAAAAACCAAAAGTACCAGCAATGATGGACGGTTACGATCCTTCAGATCCAGACATTACTTTTCCGACAGACGAAACCGCCACTCGTGAAACCGCGTATCGTCTTAATGAAGAGGAAATTATGAGAAATCGATTATCTG
This sequence comes from Ogataea pini, assembly GCA_003707665.2. Taxonomy (NCBI): domain Eukaryota; kingdom Fungi; phylum Ascomycota; class Pichiomycetes; order Pichiales; family Pichiaceae; genus Ogataea; species Ogataea pini. The sequence continues at coordinate 281,341 of PPKL02000007.1, read as the reverse complement.
ATCATGCTACACAAACCACATCAACCAATGAAGACTCACATTTCCCAGTTAAATTACCTCAATGTGGACATATTTTCGGAAAATCGTGTATCGTGGAATGGCTACGTGCCAATGTTTCATGTCCCCTCTGTCGTCGTGAAATCTCCCCAGAATTAACTGAATCTGGAACGGGAACAAGTGGCTCTTCTAATCTCATTTTCTACCCAGTTGCACTAACTGAAGTCTTTGTGCCAATAAGTTGGTCCGGACCTTTAAGAATGGGATACATGTTAAATGATCCTCCAGTTAACTTCCCAGCCGAAGGTGAAGGATTTTCAATGGGTCGAAGGACAGGCCCTCCTCCTCAACAACAACGGCCGCAAGCACGGCCACAAACACAGCCACAGCAACAGGAGGCTACTCGTCCCGCACAATCCTCGCCGCCAACAACAGAACGGAGTATTGGATCAGGAGGTCCTACCAGGTCAAACGTTTACAGATCAGTGAGATTGCATCCTTACACGAGGCCAAGCGCAAGTGGCGGTAGCACGTCGAGTTCAAGCGATGAACAGTGAGCGGCTTATTGAGCGGTTGAGCGAGTCAGATTATTAGATACCAAGTGACGGGCGACCACGAATAAAGCGAGTCGCTTTCTGTGCGCAATATATCATCATGTAACTGAGTTTGGGTTGTATAATATAACTTAATGCATTGAAATGTCTATGTTTCAAGAGACAAATGATGACGAGCAGACTTGTCGTATGCTCTGAATCTTTTGTACTTTGTTGACTCGCTTCGCTCGTCGTTTTCTTTTACTTCAACACCATCTCCAACTCCTCCAACACTCCCCCATCAACCGATCCAATCAGTTCTCCATAACCTCGGACGTTCCCAGCTAAATCAGACATTCTTCCCCTCACCAAATCCTTCAGATTCACACTGAAAACAGGATCTCTTGCCAATGAAAGCTCTGTAAACCGAACCCGTTCCCCAGAAGGAGGCAATTGGAACTCGCGAACATACTCATTATCCTCTCCTTCACCATCTGTGCCGTCGCCACCAACAAGCGTCAGATCGTCATCATCATAAGATGTCGCCTTGTGATATGCTTCACAGTCTCCATTTGCCTCCTCATGAACTTCTTCTAGTAAATGAGCAAGCAAGAACAAAACCTTTCCAAAATTCAGTGACAGTGCAAGCTCAACGCCATCTTGTTCTGGCATGTTCAACAACTGATAATCCCGATCAATACCTGCCTCTAAAACACGATATTCTCTCAAAATGTTCGAGTTGTAGAATGCAAAAAGTGCCAAAATGTACACTTTGCGAATCTTGGAATCATAAACAAGTCGCAGTTGAGTCACAAGGGCATCAAGTAACCGATAAACATGCATAGCCACACATGTGTCTCTATCACTCAAACGTTCCAGCAACCTTAAGAATAGCACGGGACTTTTGTACATCAATCGTAGAACAGGCAAAGCAATCTTAATCTCACAATTTGGGGTCTGTGATTCACGAGTTAAGTACTTGATAAGCTCACTGAAAAGGCCACTTTCCACCATATTCGCTAAAATACGCGATTCGGAGGCATCATCAGGGAGTTGTAAAATGAGAACTTCAAGAAGCGATGAAGTCACATAAACAGCATCGTCTCTCATAGTACTCAAATACCCTCCTAATATACGGAAAACTTCCAAACCCTGTTCGGAAGCAAAAATACCAGGCTCCAAAACTGCATATGCCCGCACGATTTGTAAAACAGTAGGAAGAATCTCAGTCCAATTCAAAAGTCCTCTCACCACAAGTGGGAACCGTTCTAACAAAATTGTTGGAATCTCACATCTTCGTGGTAATTGACGCAAAACAGCCAGCCAAAGTTCAAGTCCATCCTCACATAAAAGTGAATATAACTCAGTAGTTTCGTCACAACAAGCAGCCACCAAAGGGAGCCCAATTGAGTGAATCTTGTCACTGTTGGTATTGAGAGAGACCGTCAAATCACGTAAAACACGCATTAATGAATTCTTCACAATCATCTCATTGGCACTGTTCGTAGCCTCCCACAAAACAGGAACCATCGCCATCACACTCTCGAGTTCTGGCTCGGCAACAAGCGGATTTGTACGCTCAATCAGAACGGAAAGAAACTTCAGCACAAAAATTTTGGACTCTGTCAGCTCCAATCCATCCAAAAGACGAAGCAAAAGTCTCACCGTTTCACTCAAGAAAGGCTCGAAATCAAATTTACGGAACTCCCAATCATCCACAAGATGCTGTAAAGTCTGAACAGCAGTTAGCTTCACAACCGTGTCAGTAGCAGAACCATTTTGCAAGAACCGAAGAACCATCTCGTAAACATCACGACGGGTCTCTTTTTCACACTGGATAGCCACCCATTCAGAAACAATCAAACAAACGCGACGTTTCACTATCCGATTCTCCGATGGCTCGTTTTTCAAAGCTTCAGGCAAGAAGTAACTGCGGAACAATTGATCAAAATTACAACGGTCGCAAATAGCGTTTGCGCTCAATTGGAAAACCGACAAAAGTGCATCTTTGGTCAATATGTCAGTCGAACTATCGCCGAGACTCGTCTCAATACGTTTCAAAATGTAATCTGCCAACAATGGTTTGAAATACGAAGCCAAATCTTGAAAATAGTTCTCCGCACAAGGTCTAACCTGGTATTCCCAACTGAGCTGTAATTCCTCATTTACCCATTCTTCTGGTTCCAAAGACCAAGACTCAAGATCACTTGGTCGTAATTTGAGATACCATTTGATGATCAAGTTGGCAAGACTCTCCACCAATTGAGGGGTGAAAAATTCATCAGTGAGGATCCGTGTAGCGCGTTCAATTTCTGCTTTATCACTACGTTGTTTCAAAAGCATTGCGCCTTGCTTATATGCAAAAGTAGTGAGTTTTTTCAAAACTAGTATTGTCTTAATTGCAAGTCGTTCCCAAAAGCAGTCATCGTCCGTGCTGTTATGAATCTGTGGCGCTTTTGACTCAAGCAACGACAAAAGTGTCTCCAAAACAGCACGCGAGCACGGCATCAACACGAACGCTGCCGCATTCTCGTTCACCAGATTAGAGTACAACTTCACATAGCATTTCAAATACCTTTCTAAAAGTTCGAGCTGAGTGTTCTCATGCAGCATCAACAGCTTCTGGAAGTGTTGCAAAGAACACTCAAAAAACTCAGCCACCACGGAATCGCGGTGAGGATATTCATAGCCATCAACAACGGCACGACGAACCACTTTGAGACTCATGTAACCAACCTCCATTGTGGCTGTGTCAAGGTCTGTAGTCCAACGTTGGAAAAACAACTGATAAAGTCGAATCACGTGGGGCAAAAGTGCAGGAATTTTGGACTGCATGGCCACACGAGCTCTTCCAATCCTCACTGAAGAGATTACTTTCAAAACTTGATTCAAAATGATCAAAAGGTTATGAACACAAACCATATTTCCGCCACTTGTTTCTAATAAAGTAGCAACGTCTTCAAAAACAGTGCTCCATTCATTAGGAAAATCCAGTCTACAAACACGTGCAACAGCATGAGCATTCTGAATCGTGAGTTGATCGTTTGATTCATCAAGTAAATTGAAGAAATTACGACGAATTTCGGCCTTTTCGTCTTTTGCAATCGCCTTGACTCGCGTGGATCGCCAGAATCGCTCAATACCGTTTTTCAAACAAATAATTGCAAGCCATCGTATTTGTAATGTTTGTTGTTTGTCGTTGTACACTGATTGCAATAGAAAATGATATCCTTTGACACCCTCCCATTGTTTGAGCTGTGACTCTGCTGCCTCTTGGTCCGGTCCGTGTTCACGACCTGACGCAGCATTCAGCACCGCAATGAGGTTTTCAAGAGTCAGTTCCATTATGGGGGGAAACAGGGGAACGAATTTAAAAAGAAGTAGGACAAGAAGGAAACAAACAACTTTTATTTTCTATAGATCAAAAAAAAAATTGTGGAAAACAATACGACAGTGAGTATACTACAATATATTTGATACCTTTTTAATGATAACAACAAGTGGTTCCTTGGCCCAGTTGGTTAAGGCATCGTGCTAATAACGCGGGGATCAGCAGTTCGATCCTGCTAGGAACCATTTATTTTTTTAATTTTTTTACCTGGACGAAGTTCTTTTTGTATTTTGCAGTTATGTGATGTTTATGCCCAGAGCTGTTAACTACCACAAAACTTCCCAGATTTTTGGCTAATGCTGTGGTGATGAAATCTTTATTTTTGGGAAAACGGTAATTGAGATTGGTAATGATTGGTGTTGATTGATAAGTGTCTACCTAACAAAGCAATTCAACTAGTCAGATTTGATTTGTGAGGAGAAACCACTGCCCAATAGGGTAGTTCCAGGCACGTGACATGAATCTCGTGGTGTAGAAAAGTTCAATGTCTTTTTCTGCCAAATGGTAGCAGAATTTCAAATAGTCGCGTTTGGTAACGGTAATTAACAGCTCTGGTGATCTTAAAGTTGGCTCCGCTCGCTCAATTATTCCATTTATAAAACGAACTAAAAGACGTATATTCATCACACCTGCTTCGCAAGTACCAGTCACTATACATCAAATAAAGAATACACTAAATCAATACGATCCAAAAAAGACTTGAAACAAAATTTGAATTACAAAACTCGAACTTCGGCCGAGTTTGGCGAATCGAAATAGTTTCGCAATTAGGACCCTTGAACCTCTTCGTGTTCAGCCCATTCAGCCTCAGCATCATCGGCTTGAGTCTCTTCGTAAACGTCGTCAACGGTCTGGTGAAGAGAAAGAGCAGGCTCCTTGACATAAGAGTTGTCAAGAGTCCAAGAAGCAAGAGCGTTTTCAGCATCAATGATGATCTGCTTAGAGGCCTCGTAGCCATCGTAGGCAGGTCTCGTCTCACCGGGAGTAACTGGAGAGTCGTCCAACAACTCCAAAAGGGCCTTACCGTAACCAGCAATCAAAGCAAGCTTCTCAGAAAGCTCCCTGAGGGCATCGAATTGGTACAAGAAAGAAGCCTTAAGCTTTTCTCTGGTGATGTTAGACAATTGAGCTTCAGCAACAAGAGATTCAGCCTCAGCTCTAACAAGTTCTTGCTCCAAAATTGGAATCTTTGGAGATTGTGGGTCCTTGTACTTCAAGTGTGCGATTTCATCAGTGATCTTTTGCTTGCGGTCTCTGGATGGTTGAACAGAAGCCTCGATGTTTCTGATAGACTTTAGAGTGATTCTGTACAAGTCGTACTTGTCAATGAATTGGTCTTCCAACTCACCGATTTCGTAAATGAGAACACCGAGCTTGTCGGTAACGTCGGAAACATCATCATCGTTCTCTTCACCCCAAAGAGACAATTGTTTAGCAACAACTCTTCTCTCTCTGGCAACGAGTTCGACAGATCTCTCAAAGTTCTTTTCGATCTTGATCAATTGAGAAAGCTTCTTAGAAAGTTCTGGGCCAAAAGAACCAGCAGTTGACTTTCTGATCGACGAGGCAATGGATGAGGTTCCGAAGAACTTACCCTTGGTAGTCGATGGTGGAGGTGGCGGGGTCGCAATTTGCGAAGCAGTTGGAGCTCTTGAAGATCTCAAAGAGTAAGTTCTATGCATCTTGTGGGATCTACTTGAAGAATTTGAATAACAATCTTTATTTCAAAAAGAATGAACATACAAAATTAGTTGAACTTATACGAAATTCACAAATCTTTCTTGATATCTCCAGGCAGCAGCAACTTCTCCCAAATCTTTGTTGTCGCAATCAGCCTCACAGGGATGCGAATTTCAAATTGTTCTCTTTCCATATATAAACAATTAATTCCTAATTGGGAAAAAACTGTACCTTTTGGGTATAGAATATTGTGGCTGGTGTTCTGCTCCTGCGGGACTTGCGGTATGTCCATGCAAGTCTAGTGGCTCGTGGAATTTTCTGCTTTGGGAAGACTCGAGCTTCCAGATTTGGATGGGTCGATCGGCCTTGGATCGACGAGACACGCGAACGGCGCGCAAACTAAAACAGTTTGCCTAGATAGTTGAACCTACTCCCAACGACGGAGGCAAGCAAGTCGCGAGCAGACTCTTCGACGGTACAGACGTAGGCTAGTGAAGACAAGTCAATATAAGTTCACAAAAGTCGTGACTCAATGTGCTTTAATTAGACCGTAACGTTGGTACTACTTTCATTTTTTCCGCTTACCTAATCAATTACATATCATTCAACTCTGAGCTTCTTAGAATCACCTTCATCCTCCCCAACTGAACGCTTCTCATTGCCAAATGACGCAGGGAACCTCACTTTCTCCAAAATACGCTCGTAATCTTCCTTCAAACGCTCATACGCAACCTGCAACTTGTCCATCCGGTCAGCAGGCTCCAAATCGTTCAAAGCATCCCTGTTCTTAATGTATAATCTCTTCTTGATCAATAAACGAACTGATTTTTCTGTCAAATTTTCAATTCCCGTCTTGCTGTGTTTCTTCAATAGCCACAATAACGACATCTCCACACACCGTTGGAATTGACGTTTATCCATCTTTTGTTTGGCAATTTGATTAGCAAGCCACTTTTCCTCAATTGGGAGCTTGCCCAGTCCTTTTAAGAAGTCACTTTCAGCTAACCTTTCCAAGTCACATCTGTCTCGCAGATCATCGAACGCTTCACTTGGATCCTCAACCGTGATTTCCTTCACTTTTCCGTCTCTCATCCATTCTTCAACAATACACTCGTAAAGTTTTTTCCCGTGTCCCTTTGATTGAAAAGGTGGCAGAATAACAAACTGGCTGATTTTCTTACGGAATTGCAAATTGAGCGTGTCGGTGGAATCGTGAATCAGCGTACCAGGATGCTTCCAATAAGAATAAGCGGTCGTGAAACCAACAAATGACTCCTTTCCACCCTTTGGATGCTTGTAAATAGCATAAATTTCCCAAACAAGATCAGCGGAATCAATATAAGAACCAGCTTCAATGAACAGTAAGACAAAAATCTGTATTCTCAAATGTAATTTGAGTCCATTTGGATCATCTAATTTGAATTTGTGAATCTTATAAATCTCATCTTCGAGCTCATACTCTTTCACAACTTCACCTGGTATCTTGAAATCCTCTTGCTCTACTAGATCAAGCCATTTGGATTCATCTCTCAGAACCGTATCTTTTGGAAGAAACTCCAAAAGAGTCTCTCCAACGTCTTTCACGTCATCCGAAAGTTTTGAAGAGTACTTCACGCCCAAAAACGGAAGCATAGACTTACAATCGTAGGCCAAGTCGATTTTCAGGTCTCTAAAACCAAAGAGTTGTTCAGAGTCACCAAAAATCGGATACGTGAATGTTGGTTTGAAGGTGAATGCTCCTTGTGGCTCTGCCAATGAAACATGTAGAGCTTCGTTCGACGAACAAGTCCATGAGTTCGGTTCAAAATCAAGATCCGTTGACATTTTGGAAGTCTGAGTCAACCTTTAAGTGATGTGAGGGTCCAAGTAAAGTGAATCAATTCAAATCTCTCGATTCAACAGATTCTCGCGTTCTTTATTTTTTTGACTTGACTGTTTTTTTTTTTTTTTTTAACGTATCGCTTGCAAAAATCTAGCAAATTGATCATCATCATATGAAGAGAGAGACAACGCGACTGAAGATTGAAGATATAAGACAGTCAAAGACTCAGCACTCAACCACTCAATGATTGCGTTCTTCTCTCACTATTCAGTTGTTCATCTCGCTCAACTTATGATTCGCTAAATGACTCGCTTCGCTTGTCATTCGCTCGTCATTTGCTCTTGAGCCACTACAATGGAAATTTTTGAACTTACCAGCAACTCCCACTTACTCTTCCCATAAAGTCCAACAGGCTCTAAATAAGCCAAATTTCTGGAGGAAAGTTGCAGCAACATATGAAAACAATCGGCAGCCAGTTTCCTATCGCACTTTTCTGTAGGCACCAAGGTTTCGAATGAAAACCTACTCAGCACCAATTGATCCTCTCCAATGACGGGATCACCGATATCAGCGCTTTTGTTGGTTAGAAAGGAGTAAAACGATTGTAATTTTTTATCCAAAGTTCCAGCCTCAGCAGAAGATGAAAGTCTGTATGACTCAACACTGCTTTCACTGTGATGTAATTTCGATCGCTCGGTATCTCCATCATTTTTTGATTTCCTTTTGCTTCTACTCCGTGGAGGATGTGCGAAGGAATGGATTTCTTCTAAAGGTAGCGAAATGTCAAGCATTGCATCATTACCTTCCCAAACATATTCTTGATTGAGATCATCATCTCTAGGGAGATCGATTTGTGCTGAGAGAATACTTTCTCTACGTGAAGACATCATGGATTCCGCTCGTCTCACGTCTTCAATAGATGACACACTGGACGCTCTACTCAATCTTCTGCTAAAATCATTAGGTTTTGTGATGTTTTCTGGATCTAGCAATTGTTTCATGAACTGGGGCAAAATTTCGAGCTGCTCATTGACAATGGTGTGTAGATTTGAATGATCTTTCAAACGATCTTCACGTTCGAGATTTCTCAATTCAACATACTTTTCACTTTGCTCTTTCAAATGGGTCATCGGTAGTAATATATTTTCATCGAAACGGATTCGTCTTGACCTTGGCTTTGAAGAACGTTTTCTTTGTCTCTTTGGTTTTTCAAGGGCAACGGGTTCCTCATGGGGACTTACGAATTGATCCAGCTGTTGTACATCGGCATCCAAGTCAAAACTGAGGTCTGGGAGCTCGTGGTCTGCGGAGAGAACGTTGTCAAGGTTCAATCCGAGATTGGTAACGTTACCTTGGTCATCGAAGGAAAAGTCCATTGCGTGACTGAGCAAGTTGTCATCCTGAAAGTTGGATGAGTTTAGACTTGCTGCACGGGTAAATAATGTTGAGCCGGTAATCTCACTGATTGACGAGTCCTGTGGGAATATTCCATTCTGTCGGTCAAACTCTTCGATCTCACGAGCTCTCTCCACATTCAAGGTACGATCTGCCATCATTTCATCGACTGGCCACAAAGAAGGCAAAATCCCTACTCCGATGTTGAAATTCGGGTCATCTTGTAGCAAATGTGCTGATCTGAGGTGTTGGGACGCGTTCATAACTTCTTCTAGAGCCTCCAATTGAGACCTGTTTTGAGACGCCAAAAGTTGCCTAATAAGTTGAGTTTTGGCCACATTAGCCTCACCTGAAGAGGTTAGTGATAAAGTAAACTAAAGACAATACCAAGGACACTTACGAAGGGAGTAATCAGTTTTTTGTTTGTAGACCAGAGTAATTCCGTAAAGAAGACTTGATTTTTGACGCAGAGGAGCATCAAAACTATTATCAGCCAAGACACCACATGCATCTGGGATTGAAACCTGTTCAATTCTTCTTCTAGTGAGCTTTGAATGTGCTGACTTGGATCCCAATGTTGCCAGAAGCCTAACGCGATACGCGTGTTAGTACTTACTAAAGAGGGAGAAATGGGATATTCGAGGGAGCCTTTTACCATATCTATTGCCTCTCCCTTCTCATACAACTCACCAAATCGTGGCCATTCCTTGGTCGTCCGACAACACCAAGTCCTTTTGAAGTAATGCCATTACTGTTGAGTCGACGATGGTCCTTTAATTTATTAGTATTGAGTGGATATACACGTAAAGAAAAGAGGGATCAATCAAGTCAATTTCCTCCCTTTTTTTTTTTCGGCGAAACAATTCCAATCACACCTCACACCTTCAATACAACAGCACAGCCACCGATCCGAGAACCGTGAAGACGATGCTAACCACTAGCATAGCTAACAAGCCTGATTTATGTCTCAATGAAAATTCTGAGCCAAAAAGTTTGAGATAGAAGAGCAGAGGTAGAGTGATGCAGACGGTGAAACAGATTGACGAGCCCAAAAGTGACATGATTCGTCCGAAACTTGTAATAATCAGCGAAGAAACAAGTAGAACAATGCTCACTAGCAATCTACTCAGCAGCTTCTTGAATGTCATTGGTTGATCCGTTTTCACGTGTATGAAAGCATCAACAGCTGTCACCACAGGACGACAAGTCAGCGGAAGTTTTGATAACGGGAGCATTCCCATAAGAATGACAAGTATTTGAGGAACCCAACTAGGATAACCAGGAGTGAGCAAGATATTTTTGGTCACTTCGTCTTCAACAAGACAACCAAACATGAGAAAGCCCAGCGCTCCCATGAGCAGATCAAATCCGTAACTGACTCCAAATGCTGTATTGATGCAACGATCATATGTTTCAGGTCTTTTTTGGTCTGTGTAAACCTCTGGAAATGCTGCATGGCCACCCCATGGAGCAAGAAAGAGACCCAAACTGAAGCAAAACTCCACGAAACTGTTAGGGAACATGTTGGTTGCTGCTGGATACAACAGCGAGCCTGGCTGTGTAATTTTCGAGACACCTGAGATGAACACGACAACGAAAGTTGTTGATGTGCAGATGATTCCAATGAGACTGAGGAATGAAAGAATGTGTAGGGGCATCAAATTGAGCACGAGAAGCACAGAACAAAGCCCTGTTTTGAAGTAATATGATGGTATTTCAGGGAAAATGGCAGCGAAAGAGTCGGAAAATAGGATAACCATTGTGACACTGGCGCCATACAAGTCCAAAGCAAATATGAAAAATACTAAAAAGCTGGCAGAATCACCCAACGCTTGTCTGGAGATATCGTGATAAGTTCTGAGATCTGGGTTTCTAGCTTGGATACGGCCGAGAAGGACAGCTGTGTAGCGTGTAGTGAGTGCTGCGGCAAGAAGACAGGTGAGTCCCAACACCCAACCGGCAAGATGGAAAGCCAATGGAATTGAAAGAATTCCCAGACCGATGAGCACGTTGATGGAGTTAAAGATTGTCTGGATTGGGGTCGACTTCGTTGTTCTTATCAAATCTTGGAGCTCGTCATCTTTTGTCAGTTGGTCGTTTTGTATTGAGAGGAGATTTGGTGAGATTTCAGGCGTGTTCTCAACGAGTGGAGATATGTCAAGTGCACCAACGACACCAACGGCTCCGTATGATGGTTCTCTGCCTCTCAAAAGTGGTGATTTGGAATGGCTGTTTTGGGGTAGTGTGGAAGTAGAAGGAGGTGACTGCTGAGATTGTTGAACTCCGGTTATAAAACTTGAGTCACTTGACTTGGAAAGGAAATTAACCGAACGCCGGAGCGAGGATGCAAAGTTGTTGATTGAGTTTTCACCGCCGATATCGAGGATAGAACTTCTACGAGAACGGGCAGAAGACCGTCGTAGCGCGCTTCCGGTACCGGTATCGGAACCGGGATCAAGAACATCTTGGTAGTCCTCAATGGCGTTCTCGTCGCTGAGTGACATTTGCAACGCTGTTTAATATGGAATTTGATAGCTAATTGGATGTTGTCTGCTATCTGTATAGTGAAAAAATTCCGTTCACCAAATCTGAAATTAATCTTGGCAAATAATAGCAGAAGCGACAATCTGAATGTGTTGGACGGGCAATTCGAATGATGACGGGGAGCAGAACATGAGCGAAATCGGGCAATGGTCGACTTCCAGGATTATGGGGACTAAAGCGAGTCAATCTTGTCCTTTGCTGGAGTCTGACAACCAATATCGGATTTGCAGGTTTCTCCGGTGCACGGGTGTTTGATGAAGATGAGCTTTTTTTCCACCAGACGTTGTCAAACAAGAGAAAAAGGATTCAGTCAGACTAAAGTACATCTTTTGAACACCTTCACCTTCCACAATGCTTCGGCCAGGACTGAGACAGGCAACGTGTAAAGCGACATCGATTGCTCGGCCGACAATGACAAGGTTCGCTTTTGCTCGGCCGCTGGCAACAACCAGTGCAGATGATGCCGATCTAGCACACAAATACTCATCCACTGTTTTACTGCCAAAGTCAGGATTCAAAAACCGTTCGGACCCGAAACTCATCCAGTCTACACTTTTGCCACAGACAACACACAACTTGTATAAATGGAACAAAGAACGGCCGATTGAGGGCGATTTGAGTCGACTTTTCATTCTCCACGATGGTCCCCCGTACGCCAATGGAGACTTACATGTTGGACACGCATTAAACAAAGTTCTCAAAGATATAATCACGAGATTTGAGCTTTTAAGAGGCCGTCGTGTTCATTATCGCCCGGGATGGGACTGCCATGGTCTTCCGATCGAGCTTAAGACGTTGGAAAAATTGCGTGATAGCCATGCTAAACTCAAAAACAGTCTAGAAAAACAGGAGAGAAAGTTGAACAAGAAACAGTCGGGTTCAGAAGAGCATTTGAAGGTCAAGAAACAGCTTGATGAGTTGAAAGATGTTCGTTTGAGTCCACTGGATATTGTCAAGTTGTCAAAAGAACATGCTTTGTCCACCCAAAAATTACAGTCTCAGAGTTTTCAAGAGCTCGGAATTATGGGAGATTTTGAACACCCTTACATGACGTTGGACCGCCATTTTGTGGCAGATCAATTGCGTATTTTCAAGAGGCTTTTTGACAACAATTTGATCCACAGACAGGAAAAACCTGTTTTTTGGGGAGTTGAGAATTCAACAGCCCTTGCTGAAGGAGAGCTGGAGTACAACCATAGTCATGTTTCCACGGCAGCATTTGTCAAGTTTCCACTGCTGAAAACGGAAGTTCCTGCTCTTGCTGGTCTCGACAACGTCAACGCTCTAATTTGGACGTCAACTCCCTGGACTTTGGCTTCAAATAGAGCGATTTCCGTGAATGAAACACTCAGTTACTCGATTTTGAGATCTCCAATACACGGAAACGTGGTTGTTGCATCGGATTTGAAGAACGCAGTGGCAGACGTGGACCCAGCAGCCAGTTTTGTCGATACTGGCATAGAGTTTTCTGGCTCTGAGCTCGTTGGTAGCACGTACAAGAATCCTTTGTACGAGGGTCAGACACAATTTCTCAATGAATTTCCTATCATTCACGGCAGCCACGTGACCAACAGTGCTGGTACTGGTCTTGTTCATACTGCTCCAGGCCATGGACAAGACGATTACCTTGTTTGTTTGAAGCAAGGAATCATGCCTTACTCTCCAGTGAACGAATTTGGAGAATACACTGTTGATTTGCCAGAAAATCACCTGCAGGATCTTGTGGGACTCAAAGTTTTGGGCGGAGGCACGCAAAAAATGCTTGAAAAATTGAGAGAGCTTAGTATGTGTGTTCATATTGACCCTGAGTACGTTCACTCTTATCCCTATGACTGGAGATCGAAGAAACCAATCATCATTCGTGCCACTCCGCAATGGTTCATCAATGTGGGCGCGATCAAGGACATAACGACGTCAAAGTTGGAGACCAGCGTGGACTTTTACCCAGCAAATGGGGCGAACCGTCTTACTTCATTTATTAAGACCAGAAACGAATGGTGTATTTCGCGGCAACGAAGTTGGGGAGTTCCAATTCCTGTTGTTTACCACCGTGAGTCGGGCGAGGCATTTTTGAACGATGCTGTGATAAATCGGATTGTCGCGGTGGTGGAAAAAGAGGACGTTGAGAGCTGGTTTGAGCCCAACGATGATATGTCGAAGTGGATCCCTGAATCAACAGGTGTTGATCCTGCCGACTACGTAAAGGGAACAGACACCATGGATGTTTGGTTTGATTCTGGAACGAGTTGGTCGGTGATTGAAAGGTTTTTGGAGCAAGAAAAGGTCTTGAAACAGGCCGAGAGACGTGGTTATTTAGCGGACGTTTATCTGGAAGGATCTGATCAACACCGTGGGTGGTTCCAGTCGTCTGTCTTGACGACGGTTGGTATTCAAAAGGGCTCGAAAAATCTGATTCTCCCGTACAAAAAGATCATTACTCACGGATTCACATTGGATGAGCGCGGAGAGAAGATGTCGAAATCTCTTGGAAATACTATATGTCCAAAGGATCTGCTATCTGGAAACAAAAAATTACAAGTTCCTCCACTCGGAATCGACGGTTTGAGGTTATGGGTTGCTCAGGCGGATTACTCGTCTGACGTTTCAATTGGCCCTGTTGTTCTCAAACATGTTGCCGATAACTTGAAAAAAATCCGCTTTACTTTCCGGTTCTTGCTTGGTAATTTGCATGGATTTGAGCCTGAAAAAGATGCTGTTCGGTATTCTGATCTTGACAAGTTCGATCGTTTTGTCCTTGCCAAGTTAGCAGAGTTTGAAAAGCTTGCTTTGAGCAGTTATGACAACTTTGATTACTCTAAAGTGATTCAGGGACTCAACCGTCTGATAAATGTTGAACTGTCCTCATTGTACTTTGACATCCGCAAGGATTGTTTGTATACTGATCTGCCAGGTTCGACTAAGAGAAGAGCGACACAGACTGTGTTCGTTGAAATTCTGAAAGTTTTAGCTTCAACGGTGGCTCCAATTTTACCCATTATCACACAAGAAGTGTGGAACCACTCGCATTCGCACATTACCGGCGGGACTCCATCTCCGTTTATAAACGGCTGGTATCATACGCCAGCTGAGTATGACGATGCTGCAGTCGTTGCCGAGCTTGGTAAGCTTTTGTCTTTCAGAGACGAGGTCAAGTTGATTATCGACCAGGCTACTCGTCTTGACAAAAACGTCAAAAATTCGCTGGAAACAGTGATTTACGTCAGTGTCGATCCTCAATCTGAAGCGTACCGACTACTAAACGATTACAAAAACGATGCAAGCGACTTCTTGATGGTTTCAGAGTTCAAGTTGAACGAGCCAGTTCCAGAAACGAGCGAATACAATTACGAAAAATTGATTGAAATCGATCAAGGAGTCGTTTTGACGGTGAACGTGGTGAAAAGTCCACATTTGAAATGTCCAAGATGTTGGAAGTTCACAAGACCCCACGAGGAGGAGCTTTGTGGTAAATGTGAAAGTGTTGTAAAAGCATCTTAGATAGACGTGTACGCAGGGAACCACGCGTCGATCGACGCGACGAGTGCAAAAAATTATTTTTCAACAACAAAACTCAAAGACGTGAGTAAGTTTGACTGATTTAAACTGCCATAGAAAACAGTTGATCAGTTAGTCAGATCACTCACTTCACCTATACTCACATACACACGCAATGTCACAAAATCAGGGTAAGTTACTCTCTTATTGAAGAGTTGAATGTCCAGCAAAGCGAGTCCATTCCTTCACTGAGTAAGTGCGAGGCTATTCAAACTACTCACTGAATGAATGGGAAGCAATTCAAAACTTCCATTGAACATGAATGATTGAATGAATTGGTGACTCTCTTTGCTCGTTGTTTGCTTTTATTGCCATTCGCTTTTTGACAAAAGCTAACAGCCTTTTAGAACTCCAACTCAAATACGACGAGTACCAGCAAACACTCGAGGCACTCAACACTAAAGTCATGCAACTACAGTCAGAAATTGACGAACACACTGTTGTGCTTGCTACACTCAAAGAGGCTCCAGAAGATAGAAAATGTTTCAGAATGATCGGAGGAGCACTCGTGGAACTTACAGCTGGATCTGCATCGAAAGTGTTGGATGAAAACCTGACGGGAATGACCAACTCTGTGAAAACTTTGAGTGAAGAGCTCGATAGCAAACAGAAAGAGTTCTTGGATTGGAAAGAAAAAAATCATATCCGCATTGTTAAGGCGCACTAGAAAAACAAACGTGTACTTCATTCGTGTAACTTTTTAAATACGTAACTGTCAAATTACCGCTAATTGATCTTCTTTTCGGTGCTTGGAATCTCCTTCTTACCGGAGTAGACAAACAAAACGACAAACGAAAACCAAGCAACAATCACTGAAAATGCACCGGCAAGATACACCCATGAGTTTGTAATTTCCCAGGATCTCGGGTATTCATCGTTGGCAAGGTGTCTCACGGCCACAACGACAGACTCATCAACAAAACTGTATCCTTCCCTCATGTATTGAACTTTGTAAGTGAACATTCCGTGATGATCTGGAATTTGAAAAGTTGTGCCGTAGATCTCAGAATTTTCAGTACTTCCAAGGGATTCCAAGTTGAGTCTGTAATATGGATCCAACATAATGTATTCGAGTTGGAGGTCAGAACAGTCAGAAAATGGAACCCATTGGTCTCCATCCCACGTGGAAAGAGCAATTTCGTATTTTGTGGTGTCCTTAATCTTGTAATTTGTGTCGTTAGCAACTATTTCACCGTCGACAATCTTGTGATGATTGACTGCTGTTGTCTTGAGGAGTCCTGTGATTTGGAATGTCCAATTGATCAGGCCCGACACGAGGTCTTTATCAAAGAAAGAGTCTTCAAAAGCGGAGCTGGAACCGGTCCAGAGAGTTCTTGCATTATTGAGGCCTTGGAAACCAACAAACAGGAATCCTTGCGAGCCTGAGTGCCAGGTGGAGTCTGTGCCTATGGTACCGTCGTCGAGATTGTAAGTGACTGAAGTTTTTGGAGCTCTGAGGAGTGGAATGAGATATTCGCTGTTAGAGAGCACAGCAGCAGCACCGTTGGAGTATTCGAGAATCTCAGGAGTAACCGGAACCACGACATTGTTGAGGAAATCTGGTGCTTCAATTGACTCGATTAATCCGGAGTCAGAGCTTGAGCCATGATAATCGATCAATTTGTAACCGTTAGGACTTGGGTAAATTCCCAACTCTTTGAGATAAAGAGCAACGTCCGATTGTGTTCCTGTGTTATCTGAAATGACGAGGATGCTACCACCGTCCTGAGAGAATTGCTCTAGTGTTTTATGGTCAATTTCGGGGGAGAGAGTTTTAGCCTTTGAAGGGAAAACAAGCACGTTTTGGAACAGTCTGAAGCCGTTTCTGTACAATTCGACAGGCTCATTGTCTTTAGAGGTCACTGAACGGACCACTGGTTGCATATCACGTTCATTCAGGAGTTCTAACAAATGGGAGTGCTGGGTTTCAAAATCTGGTGAAAATTTGGCGTCGTAGAGGACGAGAGTTCTTGATTCCGATAGCGGGGAGCGCAGTGCCAGTGCGTGATTTACCACGAGCAGTGCACACGTCACAAGGTTTTTGACATTGAGCAGCATATTTTCGGTTACAACAAAGTGAAGTGTAAGAAATAAAGTCCATTGAACATTGTTTTGGTGGGCAATTTTAAACGTGTTCGCTTAAAAAAAAATGTCAAGAGAAAAAAAAAAACTCTCGCTTAAACAAATGGTCTTACAGCATTAAAGAGCTCACCAACGACAAAGCCAGATGACACAGACCGACGAGGTTGACTCTCAGCAATCGTTTGCTGAGACGTACCAGCAGTTGAACGAGGCCGAATTGGCCGCTAATGTGAGTAACGGGTGGGTTTGAGAGATACTAGGAGTAATACTAACGTAATCAAGCGACTTGAGGCAATGTTGGACGAAATTGAGAGCAAGTTAGATTCGATTATCGATCAGCAAGATCATCTGAAGGAGGGTGAGGTTGATGATAAGGAGGAAAAGCCCACTGAGAGCGAAGAGTAACTGAATCTCACGGTATGGAATCCAGCCTCATTAGGTAACTGGTAATTTGATAAGTTCACGTGATGCAGATCACGCACACCAAACGTGTTCTCGGAGTTGGCAATTTTCAAAAATTATCTTTAATAGCTGAAAAAAAAAAAAAAAGTCATTTTGGAAACGTAATCCATTAATCTGCTATCCGATCAAGTCAATTCCGTCCAATTAATCAATAACTCACCGTCAGAATGCCTATCGAATCCACTGACACCGAAATAATCATTACTTCGCCAAAGAACCCACAAACCCAAGTCAAAATCCTGCATTACGGTGCTACCGTCACATCATGGAAAATTGACAACCAAGAGCAATTATGGCTTTCCAGTGCTGCAAAGCTTGACGGCTCCAAGCCAGTGAGAGGAGGTATTCCACTCGTGTTTCCTGTATTTGGAAAATCTGAACAAGAAGGATTTGAAAACCTTCCACAGCATGGTTTCGCCAGAAACTCCATCTGGGAATTTTTGGGTCAAACCAAGCAAGACCCTCCAACTGCTCAATTTGCACTCAGTCCAGAGCAGGCCAACAAAGAAGTTTACTCCAAGTGGGATTCGGGTAACAACGATTTCACCTTGATTTTCACTGTTGAATTGAACGAGGATTCTTTGAAAACTTCTATTGAGATTACTAACCCAAGCTCTGCAGCCTGGAAGTTCAACTGGCTCTTCCACACTTACTTGGGCATTGATGACATTGAAGACGCTCTTGTCAACAACCTTCCTGGTGAAACATGCTATGATCAACTTTTGGCGGAAACTTACGAGGAAAAAGCCCCTGCTATTCAGTTCACTGGTGAGCTCGACAGAATCTACAAGAAAGTGTCTACTGACAAGCTTTTGCAAGTGATTGAGCTCGGAAAAGTTGTCCACAACGTTGAGAGAGACAACTTGCCAGATGTCGTGGTCTGGAACCCTTGGATCGACAAGTCTGCTTCCATGGGTGACTTTGAGCCAAAATCAGGCTACCACAAGATGGTTTGCATTGAGCCTGGTCATGTTCACGATTTCGTCACTCTCGAGCCAGGAAAGACTTGGACAGCCGCTCAAACAATATACAAAGGTGACGCCATCAAACTTCAGGCTATTTAGTAAAACTCGAATCCGTTTTATATGAATATATTTTGAACCTCGCTATAGTCAATTGACTAACTCTTTACCATCCCTACCCGTTTCTCTCAAAGCATCTCGACTTGCATTTCCATTTGTATACATGCTAACCGGAACGAAAATAGGCTCCGTGGTCTTGGTGAACGGATTTGTCGGAAGATTCGGATTTATAACAAACTCACCACCTTCTAATTCCGGAAACGTAACCTTGATTTTACCCGCATTCGAACCAGCAGGTATCCACCACCGTGAAGCTGTAGTCTTGCCTGATGGAGCAGGCAATCCATGAGTCAACAAAAACGTTGATTCATTGATGTTGTTGGCCAGAACAAGTGAGTTTAATCCAGCAAGTTCCATTTTTCGTGATTCGTACAACTGTTGCTCGATACCAGACCGCACAGATTCGTCTATTATCACCACTTTCGCAGCAAAAACTCCATAAACTGGCTTGTGATCACTAAATTTGAGTTCCACTACTGAATCGTAATCCAGCTGTTTCAGTGTAATGTTCTTTGACCGCGATAAACTTAAAATTCGATCAGTCCAAGCTGGGATTCGCTGTTTTTCAGAGGTATCATAGGTATCAGTCCCTTTATCAAATTTATAGGTTGGCTGGAACTTGATCTCCATCTCATCGAAAAACGGAAATGACTCACCGGTAGCCATTTGCTGGTTCAATTGGTCATATTCGAAAAGTCCGCTGTAATCGGTCCCACTCGTGAAGTTCGTGTCAGTGCTGATTTCGGCAATTTCTGCAGAATCAGGAGGTTCACCATCATTTTCACTGACATCGGCTGCTTGTGCCAATTCCTCATTGACTAGCGGCGGAACAACCACACCCCCCTCATTCAATTGAGTCGTTGAATCACCCAACTTGAATCTAACAGCCTCGTTTGGAAGATTGATCCTGAAATTGAAATCTCCCATCCAAAACACTGAATCACAGTCTCTGATGCCCTTATTCTGTTTGAATTTGAGTCCTTTGGCAATAGTCTTGTAATTCTGGTGACGTTCGTCGACGTTATGATGCCCAGCAGCCAAATGTGAAGTAATGAAACATAATCTTGTGGTTGAAGAGTAATCAAATGCAATTGCAACTCCTCCCTTGTTAGCAGATATTCCTCTGAAACCCGTCTTCTTCAAACTTGTCTCCACATTGCTAATGTATTCCAAATTCTTTTCTTGAACATAAATCATGTTTAGGATACCTCCAAGCTGCTCACTCTTCAACAGCGTATACTTGACGTCACCATTGAAACTGTTCAGAGTCTCCTTCATCTTTTTTTCCCAGAACAATCTGATGGACGGATCAATATTTATTATTTTACCCGGTGTAAGTTCAAGAACTTCCTCAAGTCCTATAGCCACAATGTCGTAATTGTTGTATAACTTTGGTTTGGGAAAAAGCCAACAGCTCATGTCTCCTTCATATAACATCGCGTTCACATTGAAAGTACCCGTCCAAATTAGAAGCTCTTTGGTCGAGGTGAACTGCTCTTTACACTTGTTCAGCTCTTCCATAACATAATCATGAATTGGATCAAATAGCTCAACTTGTTGTCGACTTTTCTGTCCTAATAGCTTGTCAAACTGATTCTGTTTGCTCGAAGTCACCGAGGACTGAGAAGAAATGTATTTTTTGGACTGTTCAGCCACTTTACCCATAATTCCACCTGTCTTTCTTTTTGTCTTGCTCGAAGTGTATCCTTCCACCATTTTGTGTAGATTGTGTCCATTTTCGCTCCATAGAAACTGATGTTTGCTCCAAAACTCTGCTCCAACGTTGTAATTCAAAACTTTGAAAAAATATTCCAGAGCTTCTTCGGATATTCCCGTTTGGATTGCGTTGGATCTTTCCACAGAGTTCAACGTGTTTGTCAGGAAAACACCCAACTGCCTACCAATAAATGTTTTCGCCGTCAGATCGAAGCAAAATGCTTCGTAAGTCTTCAAAGTTTCACTGAGACTCCCCAAATACGGAGAAAGATAATGATAAGTGGACTTGAACAACATTGAACTTGGAACTTCGATCTTGGTGTATCCCAACTGATCCGAAGTGAATCCCGAGTAATTTAACATGGTGTCTCTATATCTATGGCTAAGTTCCTGTTGGGGACCGCTCTTGGACAATGCATCGATCACATGCACAGAACCATATTGCTGAATCAGATTCTCGAAATGTCTTCCATAAGCGAGCATTGAGGCGTCTTCAGAATCTGGGAACTCAATTTTGGTAGAGACAAGTTGCGATTCAAGCTTCCAGTACAACGGAACATTGCCGCTCACTTGAACCAGAGAATAACAAAACTCTTTTGTGGTGAGAATGATTTCAGTTTCGACGAAATTCGCCACATTTCCTTCATCATCGACACAATAAGGACCGAAAAGAAGCCCTTCACGTTTGCAGCTTTGTTTAGAGATGATCGTGAAAAGTCCTTCACTTTCATTCACCGTTACTGTTTGTGCAAAACCGCGAATTATAGTCACTAAGAAATGGCCCCTATCAAAAAACTCTTGTTCCTGATTGCCGAGTCTATTTTTGAATGACATAAGACCACTGATCATATTTCGATTCCAGACAAATTTGCCGTCATAATCGTCCAGCGAGTTCAGCGACAGATAAGACCTGTTTGACCCGATACCTCGTCCTTGAAATGTAGACGCACTATCAAAATCCGGCGAATAATAGAAGGTTCCTGTGGCAAGCAATCTCACTATTGAATAGACAGGACTTTCTGGGAAGTCTTCATGGCTGCGAATTTTGTCACTAAAAAGAATATAATCGTAACTGTCACTGTTTAGACAAACGAAAAACGTTGATGTAATTCTGTATAATCGTTCTTTGACTCTGACTGATCCGACTTCTGTTCTATCTGTGATGAATCCCAAAAATACCAATCCTTTGATACAGTAAATACCTAAAAAAGCGTATACTGAGGGGGACTGTTTGCCCCAACTTGCTCCTGGAGTGACTTCAATATAATTGCTGAGAGGGAAAGAGTCTTCTGGTACAAAACCAATCACACATTTGGGGGGTGTATCTTTGTTGATCTGACCTTTTATATCTCTCAACAGCAGTGCATATCCGTTGGATACAATTGTGACCGATCTTGGTGATTTGTTGAGGTAAACTCTCATTGGAATCGTTTCATCTGTTTTCCAAGTTGTATCGACCTTTATTTTTCAAGATTGTATGTTTCTTCGCTTTATAAATGTGTTCAAGTTGGGGTAATCAAAACAAGAGTACTCTGTTGTGACATTTGTTTTCTCTAATTTTTTTTTTTTTTTTCTAAATTTAAGCATTCCACGAAAAGAAAGAACAGAATACGTTAGACAGGATTTCGGCAAAAAGAGAAGCCGTGAAATAAGACATCGAGATGATGAGTGTAGCATTTATTTGTTAGTTCCTGGGAACTCACCTGATCTGTAATTGTTTGTCCTTTCTTAACAGATCAATGGCCAATCAAAAGTAGCCCCCGCTCTCATCATTCTGTCTATTCAAAATCCCCGGATTTGCACAGCCTGAGTCTAGATTAGCGCTTACACGACCTAAACAAATGATATAATGACTAACATTTATTTTCATCTTTTATATTTCTCCTTCTTTCTCCCACTAACTCCTAAGAATGCCACAAGAAAATGAGTCGGTATCGGATAGTTTCCGAGAATTGTGTCAGGCATGTCGTAAGGGAGACATTGAACTTGTCGAGGAGTACATTTCGCGCGGGATAAACGTGAGTTGATATGTTGTTGTTGCTGAGTATTAACATGCTAACATAATTAGCTCAATCAAATGGATGAATGGAATTGTTCGCCCTTGATTCTTGCCTCACTTTGTGGCCATGAAGATATCGTGAGATTGTTGCTTGAAAAGGGTTCGGTTGTTAATAGAGACAATTTTGAAGGATCTCGTGCAATCTATGGGGCCTTGACCGATTCGATTAGGTCCTTACTGCTCTCTTATGACATTACGAAAGCTGTTGACCTCACACAACCGTTTGCGTCGCATATTTACAGTCTTCTCCAGAGGCCAGGGTTTGTCAGCGCCGATGTGGTGGTGACTAGTGACTGTGGTAACACATTCCATCTTCATCGCTTTATGCTGGCTGCAACCTCATCCTATCTCCGCGAAACCGCTGACTTTGCGGAGATCAGCATTTACAAACATCATTCCCTCGAGTTTCTGTTCAACTATATCTACCTCGTCCCAAACCTGGACCTCAAAGATGTCGATCAATGCGATCTATTCGCACTTGCATCTCTTGTGGGATTACCTGAAATGACCGAATCGGTACTCAACATCTCGTCACACAAGTCAATGGCAGATGCACAGCGTGCAAAAAACGAAGCCCAACGCACAATGTACGAAAATGCGAGGTCAAAACTCAAAAAGTTTGTTCAGAGGGCGATATTTGACAGAAAACTAACACTTCGAACCCAAAAGGAGATTTCACCAACACAAAAACTTCAGCTGATCAGAGAAAGTTGTGCAGACTTGGTTTTGGCGGTTGGTTCCGACGATTTGTGTACTTTTTACCCTGTTCACAGAGCGATTTTGGCGAGATCTGAATACTACCAAACCCTTTTCAACTCATCTTTCCACGACACATCAGTTTTTGAGGATATTTTGAACACAGAGTTACAGATAATAGACTGGAAGCAGTTTGAGAAAAACCCTGACCTGATCCCTGTTGTTTCACTTCCGTCTTCGGAGTTGCTTTTTGATTCCGTTGAAGTGACCGAAATTCTTATTGGATTTCTCTATTTTGACAATGCGGAGGTTCCACCAGAGTACGCAATGGATGTATTGATGCTTGCAGATTCGCTATTTATTGACCGACTCAAGACGATGGCTTCGATTTCTTTGTCTGCCATTGAGGATTTTGAGTCGATTTCTGTTTCAATTTATGGTATTTTGAGAACAGCTTGGGAGTTCAGAGTTCATCGCTTGGAAACTCGAGCTGCTTATTTGATTGCACAGGATTTGCAAAAATTTGCCGAAAACCCTGAATTCAAAGACATTATTTTAGAGTCTTCGCAGAGAATCAAAGCGAGACAAGATTACGACACGATTGAATTAATCGACGATATACGGTTTTACTTGGCTAAGAAGTATGCCATTGACACCGAAGAGGGAACACTGGATCCTACCGAGGAGAGCGAGGAGTATTTGGACCGGGTGAGCCAATACGAACGAGATTTAGAATTGATTGATAATCTTCTGGTTGAACTGGAACTGAATGCATAATTAAATTCCAAGTACGCCTATATAAAGAACAAAAGAAGAATGAGATACCGTTTATTTGGTCTTCTTGGTAGATTTTTTGGTGGTCTTGAGGTGAGTTGCTGGCAACCAGGAGTCGTCAATAGGTTTGGAGCTAGTGGTCTTAGCAGTAGCAGCAACTGGGGTCTTGACCTTCTTGGTCTCTTTCTTGAGCGAGGTGAAATATTGAGCACCAAACAAGCTGTAGAGGGCGAAGGCCAAAATACCGAACGAACCAGCCAAAACGATTTCCAGAATCAAAAGTTTCGGGTTGAAAATTGAGATTTTTGGGTCATCAACCTGGATGAGTTGGTTTCTCGAGCCCAAAACCATGAGTTGGTCCTTGAAAACAATGTAAATGGCAGGGACAAGCAAGTAGTTGTCTGGCTTGAGGTCAATGCCAATTCTTTGAATGAATGGAGAAACTCCACCAGGAGCGATGGTGAGTGGACCAATGTTAGTTGCTGTCACGTTGTAGATAGCTTCACCGGTGACTGGAGACACAAGTGTTCCTCCCACACCAACCAGGGTGCAGTCTTCCTCTTCACCGTTGTAGAAATTGTACTCAATGGCAATGGTCTCACCGTTTTCAGCATCAATAACTGAGGTTTTCTCGGTTTGTTTGTCCTTGACGAGGTACTCAACTCTGAGGTCGAATGGCTTTTCAGCAGTTGGGGTGAATTTGCCCTTGGCTGGCGAATCTTCGACAACATCAGCTTCTGCTGCGTGTGCCACAGACAGAACAGATGCAAGTGCAACAATGATCTTTGAGAATTTCATTATGTGCGAGCAGGTTGTTACTAGCGTTGAGAATGGACTATATGAACTGCAATGTATTAGTGGGTGTTTTTTTTTTTTTTGTTAGCTTGAAATGTTCGTCCACTGAATTATTCGTGGATGATTTCAAGGGCCGCCTCGAGGATTTGGACGACGCAAAATGTTTGCGTCTATCGACGCGAAGACGAAAAGAAGTGAATAAAAAAAAAAAAACCAGTCTGATTGCTCAAGCTGTGTGTTTGTCTACCTTGATGTTCTTTTGATCTGCACCGCTTATTTTCATTTTCACCATGTCTTTTGAAGGTGCTATGAAACAATTGAATCTCGAAACCACCCAATACAGTTTGGAGGATGTTGCTACCCTCGAAATCGGGAAACTCACAGATCTGAAAAAATGTATCGAATCTAACATGTACACCCTCTTGGACAGTCTTACGTCGTACGGCGCTGACATGAGCACACCACTGCTGAGTCCCGATGGCTTTCCTAGGTCCGATATCGACGTGGTTCAGATCCGTTTACTGAGAACTAAAATAATACGATTGCAAAACGATCTCAGATGTGTTCTACAAGCTCTTGAAAAACGATTAACTGAGCAATTTTCACAGTTGAACAACGCAAAACCAGCTGAGTTTCAAAATGAGTCAGGCTGGATGATCCCTTTTGCCGTTGTTGATTTGGTGGTCTCCAACAGTCCCTCAGACACTGCAGGCTTCAAAGTTGGAGACAAGATACTCAATTTTGGATCGCTCAATGTTACAAACCACAATAACCTGAGAAACATCGTTTCGGTGGTCAGGGCCAACATCGGATCTGAAATTCCCATCAAGTTGATCCGAAATGAGGACCCCGTCGATGCCACTCTCGTTCCGTCGAACACTTGGGGAGGAGAGGGCCTATTGGGCTGTAAATTGAATCAACTATAGTATATCAGAATGTGTATTTATAAGCTAACCTCCGTGAAGTGTTGATGTGAACGTGATCAAGTCCCCGTCCTCGAGCTCGTATTGGTCCTCACCCTCGAGCTCCCAATCGGTATCGTTGATCAGAACCAAGATACCAGGTCTGATAGTGTCGTCCTCGATAAACACATCGTAATCCTTCCTGTCTGCGAGAAGGGTATCGGCGATATGGTACATCAGATCTTTGATTGTTATGGGTTCATCTGAATCCTTTGTTACCTTGCATTTGGTCTTTTTGATCTTATTGAAGATAGTATCCAGACCGCCTCTAAGTGGTGTTAGAAAAACGAACAGGAGAAAAAAAAACGGAAGTTTGACTTACAGGAACTCTGCTGTCACCGTTACGCTCGTCATAGCAATACAAACGATCAACTGTGAAAAACACAAAGGTAATCTATATTGTTAAAAATCATAATTCAAGTTTTTGCTAGTTGGAAAAAAAAAATAGAGCCTCCCTTTTCTTACCCCCCCCCAATTCTTACACCCTTGCACCACGATTCCCCGCTGCCCTCAATAAATTCTCGAACAATAGAGCCCCATGACAGGATTACACCGGTCAAGTCGGTCATTTATTTCATGCCATATTGCAGAAATACCCGGAAAGTGAGAATTTTTATCAACTTAACAAATCTTTTGTTCCTCATCACCTTTGATTAATCAGGTAAAAACATTTAAAGAGGCCCATCGAAGTCTTTTCTCAATATTCAAGCTTGCTCTTCCCATTATTCCTTATCAGTATGCCGATGCTCCAAGATCCATCTAAGAAATATAAAAAATTTGAACCGATCAAGCTACCTAATCGGACATGGCCTGACAGAACTTTTGAAAAACCTCCAAGATGGTTGTCAACAGACCTCAGAGATGGTAATCAGTCACTTCCGGATCCAATGTCTGTTGAAGAGAAAAAAGTTTACTTCAGTAAACTGATCGAAATCGGATTCAAGGAGATTGAGGTTGCTTTTCCCTCTGCCTCGCAAATTGACTTTGATTTCACGAGATACTGTGTGGAGAACGCCCCGGATGACGTGGCCATTCAAGTTCTTTCTCCGTGTCGTCCAGATTTGATCAAAAGAACAATCGACTCTCTTAAGGGGGCAAAGAAAGCAATTGTCCACTTGTATTTGGCTACCTCTGATTGCTTCAGAAACGTTGTTTTTGGCCTTTCCCAAGAGGAAACTCTGAAATTGGCCACAGAGTGCACTTTGCTTGTGAAATCTCTCACAAAAGATGACTCTTCACAAGCAGGAACTCATTGGTCGTACGAGTTTTCCCCAGAGACATTTAGTGACTCACCGCCAGAGTACGTGATCCAAGTGTGTGAATCAGTCAAGGCAGCCTGGGAGCCTAGCGTCGACAATCCAATCGTGTTCAATTTGCCTGCCACCGTCGAAATGTCTACTCCAAACGTTTACGCGGACCAGATCGAGTACTTTGCTACACACATTTCTAACAGAGATACCGTTTGTATCTCTTTGCATCCCCACAACGACCGGGGATGTGCGGTGGGGGCCGCAGAGTTGGCGCAATTGGCAGGAGCAGACCGTGTTGAAGGGTGTTTGTTCGGTAACGGAGAAAGAACCGGAAACGTTGATCTCGTTACCCTGGCTTTGAACTTGTACACTCAGGGAATCCATCCTAAACTGGACTTCTCCGATATGAAATCTGTGATTGATGTTGTTGAAAAATGCAATAAGATCCCAGTTCACGCACGGGCTCCATACGGTGGTCAATTGGTGGTTTGTGCTTTCTCGGGATCTCATCAAGATGCCATCAAAAAGGGATTCGAAAAGAGAAAAGATAAAGATTACTGGCATGTTCCTTATCTTCCTTTGGATCCACAGGACATTGGCAGAAATTACGAAGCCATTATTAGGGTCAACTCCCAGTCTGGAAAAGGTGGTGCTTCTTGGATCATCTTGCGCAACATGGAGCTGGATCTTCCTCGCGGGTTGCAAATAGGTTTCTCCAAAGTTGTCCAGGATGCAACGGAAAGGAAGGGTAGAGAACTCAAAGCAGAAGAGATTATGAACTTGTTCAAAAACGAATACTTGTTGTATGACTACGAGGAAGGCGAGCAATTAAATCCTTCGGGTTCGCTATTCAAGTTGGTTGACTACGGCTTGGTGAATCATACCAACAAGCTCAGAGAGCTTACGGTGACCATTACCAACTATGAATCTACCGTCACTTACGAGGTCAAAGGCAAAGGCAATGGGCCAATCTCAGCGTTTACGAACGGTTTGAACACAAAGTTCAAGTCCAAGTTTGAGGTTGTGAACTATCACGAGCACTCATTGGGATCCGACTCCAATTCCAAAGCTGCTTGCTACATCAATTGTAAGGTTGACAACGCCTACGAGATATGGGGGGTCGGGATCAACGAGGATGTTACGACAGCAAGTTTCAACTCGTTGCTCAGTGTGATCAACCAAGGTATTCGTAAAGGTGTTATTCGCGAAATGAGAGCATAGACGATTCAATCGAGGTGGGAATCAGTTACACTCGTAATACTTTCAATTACTTCAAGTAATTTCTCATTTATTTATACAAGTTCAATCAGTGATTCATTGTTCAATCACAACTAAAAAATGAACATTTCACGTAACTCAACTTCAAGTCATAATCACGTCGAAAAATTCATCTTCTCCGAGTCAGAACACAGTCAAAGTCAGTCCGCTGAACAAAGAATCCGTTGGAAGTCGTCCACCCTTTTGCCGGATCTGCCAACTTGATGCCGTACCTGAACGACAACAATGGAATCAGCTTGGACATATCAATAAGAGACGGTTTTTTTCAAACACAAGATCTTGTTCCAAAACCAAACGCTTGAAGTGACTATTCCATCTGTTTCGACTTCTCAGGAGGTGACCCAATCCATCTCTCGGGGACATATTCTTCTGGGTCTTCAAATTTGCGCTCGTCAAGTTGCAATACCCATACACTGAAGCCTACAACAGTTCCTTTTTTAAAATGACGGCCTCAACTCGTTGCTCAACCCTTCGGAACGTGTTTTTCCAGCACTGTGTTGAGAATGTTTGTGCAAATTGGTCTTTTCATCTTGATAATCTCGTGACAAGCTATCAAAAAACACAGATTATTTATTTGGTAGCCAGAGAAAGGAGCTTGTGATTGTCGCATTTGCTACGTTTTGATAGACGACACCTGCAGTGAGGAGTTGCGCCACTGTAAGGCTTTGTTGTGTCATGAAACCCATTCAATTGTCCCCTCTTAGTCACGTCTGGCCTAGTTTTGAGGTATGATTTCGACCTGAGTTTCCCCATATTGTTGAATCAAGCCGAGCCCGCAGCCAGAATAAAGCAAGAAAAGCATGCACTCTGGGCAAAGAGGAAAGATTAGATTGCCCCTCTACAGATATCCGATGTGGAGTAAGAGGAAAGCCGCTGCAAGGGTCTTTTTTGATAAATTGGGGGTGAAGGATGACTTTGCTAAAATTGACAGATAAAGAAAAGAAAATCTCAATCGCCTCACGAGTCAGGGCGCGTGTGTGAGATCACGTGACACAATTACAAATTCAATTCATTTTCCCAAAAAGACGTTTTGTTTTGGTTTTAGTGATTTTTTTTTGAAAATATGTTTACGGAATCACATCGATTATTGAGGGTCTGCGATCAACACCCGTGAACTTAATCGCAATGGACGAGTTGGAGCTGAGGAAAAAGTACTTGCCCCTCTCAAAGGATGAGCTTGTTTGGAAAATGATAGAGCTCGAACAAGAGTTCCGCAGCTATACAAAAGAATCCAAAGAACTGGAGGATTTTCTTGAAGCCGAACTGGAGGAGGCGAACCAGCAAATTGAGCGATACAAAGCCCAGAAGGGTGTGCATACAGAAGAGTTGTCGCGGCTCCGGAAGGAAGCACTCGAGTTGAATGTGGAGATCAACGGGCTACATGTGGCCAAAAGAGAACTGCAGCAGAAATGCGAGGACAGGACTTCTGAGCTTAAGAAACAACTCACAGAGTCAGAGATACACAGCGATACGATGGAAAGCAAGTTGCGTATCATGCAGTCACGAGTTCATACTGAGCAAGAACGGGCCAATGAGGCGCTCGAACGCATGGCTCTGATGGAGAATGATTTAATAGTGGCAAAAGCTCAAACTCAAGAAGCAGCGAAGCTTAATAACAAGCTTTGGCGAGCATTGAAGGTGAAAGAGGATGAAGTTTTTAATTTGACTCAAAGGTGTGAGAAGCTGGAGAAGATCACAAAGCTCGTAACTGTTAATCGGAATGAAATGAAGGTTGCGAAATTCCAAACGCCTCCGGTAGTTTTGGACTCTTCAATGAAAGAGAACACTCCGCTAAGTGGCGCGATGTAAAGCGGTGATGTATAATAGAGACGATAAATAATGAATTGATAACGAATCTACTACAAAAGTGGCGGTGCACTGCACCGCCACGAGTATATATATATATATTTTTTTTTTTTTTTTTTTTCCTTCACCTTTTCGTATTTTTTAAAGGTTTTTCGATTCTTCTTACTCTGATCTCACATTGATTCATCTTTTTCCCCTCCATTGACAACCAAAATGAGCGCAAAAAAAGATTTCAATCACAAGAGGACAAAATTGTTTAACTCGCGATTGATCCGCGCAGAATTGAATGACCCTGCTTTCACGAATCCTTCACCAGACTCCCGTTCAGGTGCCAATAAAGATATCTTAACCAGAGACAACATCCCCAACAAGCTGGATGTTGAGGCTTTTTTGCGCTCACGTGAGTTTGAAATACGTGAATTCGAGTTGTCACAGTTACGCTCGCAGTATTCGTCTGCAACACGCGTGTTCCAAAGTCTTCCACGTGAGATGAGACGGAGAACAGCGAGTCACAATGTTTATCGGGTCCCCAAGCGATTGCGGGCTAAAGCGCTGCGTGAGATGGGACTGGCTGCTACACAGTTGAATGGACACGAAACAAAGGGTGTGGATGCAAGTGGAAGGCCTGCAAAAGCCAGACATCCGAAAGGAAGACAACTGTACAGTTTACGTCGACAAGCTAGACTGTTACGGTATGGATCACGGATCAAACTTGCGGGGAGGTTGGTAACGGGTGAGTCAGTGAGTGCACGCAGTATCAAAATGCGGGAGAAGCTTAAAATGTTGCACGAAAAGATTCGAGAGCTCGAAGAGAGCCGAGAGAAGGGTGAAAAAAACGATATTGTTTTGAATAATACACTCGGGTCTCACGACAACACAGGCATTAACTCTATTGCACAAATGAGAAAGTTCGCAATGTTGAGATACGCGTCAAGACAGACACGGTACAAATGGCTCCCATCACACGTTTGGCACGCTAAACGTGCTCATATGGTGAAGAGATGGGACTGGAATGTGGCACAGAAACCTACAATGAAGTGCTTTCGCAAGACAAGTCGTCAAAGTCGACACAAAGGTTTTATTGGCTGGGATTGTTCTTATTTGAGTACTTTTGTGCTGTTTGGATCTCAAATCGAGAAAGTTATTGAATCATTGACACGAGGAGAGGCCGTTCGTCGTAAGTGTCTTCGTGGTAGTCGCGTTTGGCAAGGCTGGCTTGAACTCGGTGCTGAGCTTCTGTGTGAAGCTAAGGTACTCTGGTTATTCGAAAAGGAGGAAAAAAAATGTCTTTTGCAAATACATCCTTCAGTTTACAAAGATGTGGCGCAACATTTAGTATATGTGGCGCAGTCAAAAAGCACTGAAGAGTTTACAGTTCACGATTGTCGCTATTCTCTCGGATCATTGCAAGTTGCCGGCCCAAAATCTGTTGCTGCTTTGGCAGCTGTTCTACACAGTGCTGATGGCTCTTCCGAACCGTACAGACTATGGCGGACGTTCAGCAGACTGAACGATCTCACGACGGTTCCTGTTGGATCTGTTTTTGCGTTCTGCGTGGCTGATCCTCGTTTGTGGCCGCGGGCTGTTGTTTCTGGGGCGAACAGCGTGAGTTCGGATGCAATTTTGGATGCTGTGGTGAGCGTTAGCCATGGCGAAGGAATTGACAAGGAAGCGTTATCAAAGTTGTTATCGCCGGAAGGTCGTCAACAGTCATATTCCGGACAGCCAAGTTTGAAAGACCTTGGACGGAGACGCAGTATGGGTACTTCTGGTCAACCAATCCCACGAACAGCACGCGATCCGTCGATTCCTGTGGTTTTAATGAGGTTAGAACACGGATGGCAGCTGACGTTGCCGTGGTTTTGGGTGTTGCCTTTCTGGCACACCCTTGTACACGTTCCACACTTTACTCTTGGTGGTTTGAACCAATTAGCACAGCTTCAATTTGAGAAAGGCCAACTGAGTTGGAACGATATGATCTTCACGAGGGCTTCATTTGTGGATAGCGCTGCTAAGCTTGCACAGAGTGAGGAGAAGTGGAATAGACGTCCACGTAGTAAGCGTGTTGAATATAGTAAGAGTGAGCACGATGGGTCACCTTTTGGCTGTGACTGGAGACATTTACAAGTTTTGAGATTTGGATTGTTGAAACTCCGAGCATTAGGCGGCGGTTCAAGTGGCGGTGTAGGAGCAGTATTCGACGAACAATTTGAACGTGTGATTAGAAATGAGATCGATGTGCTTGAAGCTGTTAAGGATGCTAAAAGAGCTGACTTGGAGAAAGTGGCACATGGCGATCCAGTATACGACAGACTACCGATCAGATTACAAAAAGCTGGTGTTGATTCTGCTGATATGGTCGTGGACGCTGAAGATCTGCGGCTGACAGCCTTGTCATTGCCGTCATTGCCAGTCTGTGCAATCAAAATTTGGATTCTGGGGAGAGGCCATCCAAAAGATGGAGCTCGGATCTACGAAATACCTGAGACAGACCGTACTCGGTGGTCAGAATATGCACATGGTGTGCGCAAGACACCGTCTGGACGGCGCAGTACAATCGAGGTTCCTGGTTGTCCTTCCAACAGACATCTTGTTGGGTATATAACGAGTGGGACGTATAATTTACGGGAAGGATGTGGAAGTGGAGTTGGATTCATTGATGCAAGTGTTGGAGGTAAGGAGAGGATGTTGTTGGTGAGGAATGTTGGATCGAGTGCATGTATGGTGGGAAAGTGGGAGGAGGCAATCTAAGCGAATGTTGGGCGAACTAGTCGTGGGCGAGTGATAACCGCAAATTCTTGGCGGTAGCAGGATCTCATACTGGGAGCACTGCAGGAAAGAAACTTGCCACAAACTTTTTCCACCATCAGCAAACATTGTGGCGGTGCTCCTTTCATCTCGTTTCGTTTATAGAATTTTTTCCCACCTTTTACGTGCAAGGATGTATATACAGAATTCAAATTTCACCAGATTTGGAAAACTGTTTGTTTACCTTTACAAAATAAAATAAACAGTATTTTAGAAGTGACCTTCTCTTTTAACCAGTGTAATTGATAGGTCTGACGAACTTGAACAAATCGGGTGTTTGAATAACACAAACTTTGGTCCCTTGAATCAGGCATCTGTGTTCATATTATTTCCATATATAGTTCTTGGATCGATCCTCAACACTTGAACAAAAATGGTTCATTTTGCCCCTCCAAGACTATCAACTACTCCCACCACATACGGCACACAAACGCCCACGCGGTCCCGGTCGTCGCTCGCGAGTGCAAGTCCGGCTGCTGTTCCTCCGTCTTCGACCCATGCGCGTATGTCGGGCTCTTCAGCAACATCGTCGTCTCTAAGACGGCCTCAGACTCCCAGAGCATTACACAGCAGTTCTTCGAATGGGTCATCTACAGGCGAAAGATCACTTCGGACACGATCTTCAATGACGAATTTGACCACACCGGTCCGCTCGACACAGAATAGGGCACAGTCGCAGGCCCAATCACGGCCATCAAGCTCGCTTAGCTCGTTTAACTCACTCGGTTCCTCCTCATTCAATACATATACTGGCACGATCAAGGTTTCCGTGAGACCACGGCCACTGGACAGTAATAATGGTGCTGCCTGGCAGGTTAGTCGTGGCGAAAATGCAATCTACAGCAGCGAAATGGGTGAATTTCGTTACGATAATGTGTTTGATCCGTTCACCCATAATAGAGAAGTGTACAAACAAGTGGTCGAACCAGTTGTTTCTAAGTGTCTAGAAGGTTTCAGTGGGACGGTTTTTGCTTACGGTATGACTGGTTCGGGAAAAACACATTCGATGCAAGGAACAGCGGACGAAGAAGGTTTGATCCAGTTGTGTGCAAAACAGTTGTTTGAGAAATTGGCAAAGCGTGCAAGTGAATACGAAGTTAAGGTTTCGTATCTCGAGATTTACAATGAGCGTTTGTTTGACCTGCTGAACCCGGAATCGGCACAGAAGTTACGGATCTCTGCGTCGGCGTCGTTTGCAACATCGTCGGCTGCAACGTCCAATGACGAACTTCGAATCAGAGATGATGCGGTAGATGGTGTTCGTGTTGTTGGACTAACCGAACACAAAGTTAACACTGTGGAGCAGCTTTTGAATGTGTTTCATCAAGGCGATCAGATTCGTAGAACTGGTGGAACTGACTACAATGCCCGTTCTTCGCGGTCCCATGCTGTTCTTTTAGTGCGTATTCAAAGCCAGGACATTGCTAGCGGTACCAGTAAACGGTCCACGCTTTGCTTGTGCGATCTGGCAGGTTCAGAGCGTGCTACCACTCAATTAGAGCGTCGCAAAGAAGGTTCTTTCATCAACAAGTCACTTTTAGCACTTGGAACTGTAATTTCCAAGCTCTCACAGGGATCCTTCAACCATGTTCCATATCGTGATTCGAAATTGACTCGGTTGCTGCAACCATCGTTGAGCGGTGAGTCGATCGTTTCAATTTTGTGTACGATTCACTTATCGAGTTCGACTGTGGCAGAGACAGCCAACACTTTACGATTTGCTGCTAGGGCTAAAAACGTGGTTGTTAGTGTGCGCAAAAACGAGACAATGGGATTGGTAGACAAGGAAAAGTATATTGACCAACTCTTGCAAGAAAATGAGCGCCAAAGACAGCAAATTGAGCAATTGAAGCAAAATGGACAGTCGTCAAAGAGGTTATGGAGTACTTCAGGTGATGATGAGCAATTGGCACAAGTTACAGCCGAAAACAAAATTCTCAATGAACGATTAGAGCATCTGAAAAGGCTCAATGATACTCAGAACATGCAATTAGCGATGGAACACCAGGAAGATGTTCAACAGTTGATACAATTCGATATCACTGATCCAAGATTCAAAGAGATCGTAGAAAGTTTAGAAAGACAACATCGGCTGCAGCTGTCTCAAATTGAGGAAATGAAATCGTACATTTCTCATTTGGAGCAGCAATTGAAAAAGGCTGAATACTCCAGCAAAGTGGACGTTGCAAAAGAGAGCGATGGTGCCTTGTCTGCACAGTTACTGGAGAAGGATGAGGAAATTTCTGTATTGAAGAGACAGTTGAAGAGTAAAGATTCGATTATTAGTGCTCTGAGGTCGAGCAGCAAGTTTCGTGAGATGGTGAGTAGTGGAAAGGGGAATGGAGAAGGAGAAGGGGATGAGAACGCAGTGACGAGGGTGGAAGTGAAAGACGGGAAAAAGTTGTTTCTCAGGTCGATTGAGAATACAGTATGAATTAACGATGAGCGAAACGAGTCGCGAGTGAGTAAGTCATGAAAAGCGAATTGACTACGCTTCGTCTGCTTGTTCATGAGTTAAGTGAAGGGGTGATATTCGCTGGGTTGCTTGCATTTACTTAGAAAATCTACTTTGAAGGACTATTTTAAGATCATGTCGAGCCGTACTGTCGAGCCGCACACCTCGCACCAATGAAGTGAGGGTGAGTGCTAATTTCAGTAGAGAGCAAGCAGGCAGCGTGATGATGAAGGTCAATTTTAATTGATGGTAGTATTGACTGTAGGCTGGATGTTGCTATTTGTGTTTTTATCAAATCAAGACCACTCGCTTCAGCTCGTCGGGCTGGTCGTTATAAATAGCCCTGATCACGTATTTGAGCAAAACGTAAAGTTTTTATGTATTTTTTTTACCGCGCGCGCGCGCTCGGTAAAGAAGATGTGGCTGGAGAATTTGCTATCGGAACGAGCCTGCGAGCCAGCGATCCTGGCGCAGCGGTCGGTGGATGGAAGGCGAAGTAAAATTCCTAAAAGGATGTGAGTGATGAGTCAATACAGAAACGATCATTGAAATGGGTCGATTGCAAACCGAGGGGGGGGGGGCGCAATTTTGAAGATTGTGCACGGTGGATGTTCCTCAAGCCGAGTCTTCGTTATCACTAGTTGTTTGGTGGCGAGTTGCTCACTAGCCACGTCGCGCGTGGCACAGTCGCATCACTTTTTTCCAACCGTGAAAGAAATCAGTAATAATAATTCCCAGTTGTTAATACATACTTGTTGTTATTACAACACGTCTTTTCAACAGCATTCACACATAAAAATGGCTTCCGACAATCCATTTGCGAGCAAGTTGACGGATGAGGGCTCGAATGTTGACTCGAACGCCGAACTTGAGTCGGCGTCGCCACGTGTGAAAGATAGTCTCTCTGCTCAATACAGCAACAAGACGGTGGAAAAGACGGTCGAAGAATTGCATACCGACAACAACAAAGGTCTTAGTGACCAGAGTGACATTTCTTATCGCCGCTCGCTTCACGGTCTCAATGAACTGGAAGGCGAAGAGGAGGAATCGTTGTTTATGAAATTTATTTCTACTTTCTATGGTGACCCAATGATCATGTTATTGATCGGGTCAGCTGGTGTGAGTTTTTATATGGGAAACATTGACGACGCGGTGAGTATCACTGCTGCAGTGTTGATTGTTGTTACTGTTGGATTTGTTCAGGAGTATCGTTCCGAAAAATCATTGGAAGCACTTAATAAACTCGTTCCAGAGATGGCTCATCTCACTAGAAATGGCACAACAGAGACAGTTTTGGCTTCCACTCTTGTTCCTGGTGACATTGTTCATTTTTCTGTTGGTGACCGAGTTCCAGCTGACATTAGACTCACAGAAGCAGTCCATTTGACCATCGATGAAAGCAATCTCACAGGTGAAACTAAACCAGTCACCAAGAATACAGATGCAGTCCAAAACCCATTGCCAGCCACAAATGAGCGCACGTGTATTGCATTCATG
This sequence comes from Ogataea pini, assembly GCA_003707665.2. NCBI lineage: Eukaryota > Fungi > Ascomycota > Pichiomycetes > Pichiales > Pichiaceae > Ogataea > Ogataea pini. The sequence goes on along the minus strand of PPKL02000007.1, from coordinate 244,702 downwards.
GGCACGCTTGTCCGTGATGGACACGGAGCTGGTGTGGTGGTCGCCACGGGCCATAAAACGGCTCTCGGCAGTGTTTTCTCGATGCTGTCGTCTATAGAAAAACCAAAAACTCCGTTGCAAAATGCAATGGGAAAGCTCGGACAACAGCTTTCTGTATTTAGTTTTGCCGTTATTGGTGTCATTGGTTTGATTGGCGTGATCCAAGGGCGTTCGTGGCTCGATATGTTTCAAATTTCCGTGTGTCTTGCTGTTGCTGCAATTCCAGAGGGTCTTCCCATCATTGTGGCTGTTACGTTGGCTCTTGGAGTTCTCAGAATGGCTAAGCAACGTGCTATTGTCAAAAAACTTCCAAGCGTTGAGACTCTTGGATCTGTTAACGTTATTTGCTCTGATAAGACCGGAACTCTGACTCAAAACCACATGACTGTCACTAAAGTTTGGACCGTGGATCAACGTAACGGTTTCATTGACGTCGATAAAAAACAAAAACACTCTGGCTCTTTGTCTAAAGATGTTCGTGCTTTGTTGGAGACGGGTAATTTGTGCAACAATGCTCGGTTTTCTGCAGAAAAGGAGAAACATCTCGGTAATCCAACTGATGTTGCTATCATTGAGTCTCTCTCGTGTTTTGGTTTGGAAGATGCACGCAACACTCGTGTTCGTTCGAACGAACTTCCGTTCAACTCTTCCAGAAAATACATGGCTATTTCGTCTCATTTCGGCGATAAGTCGAAATGTGAAACTTTTGCTAAAGGTGCTGTCGAGAAGATCGTGAGCATGTCTAAGATGTACATTACTAAAGAAGGTGAAATCAAGCCGATCACTGACGAAGTCAGCAAACTGATTTTCAAGAAGGCAGATGATTTGGCTAGCGACGGTCTGCGTGTTCTTGCTTTTGCTAAAAGCTCGAAATCGTTTGAAGATGAACCTTTTGATCTTGTTTTTTGCGGTCTGATGGGTATGAACGATCCCCCAAGACCACAAGTCAGCAAGTCGATTGCCAGTTTGTTGCGCGGTGGAGTCCACGTGATCATGATAACAGGTGACAGCGAGACTACTGCAGTTAATGTGGCTCGTAAGATTGGAATGCCATTGACTGATCCTGAGAGGTGTGTTTTAACCGGTGATAAAATCGATTCTATGTCTGAAGAGGCTCTTGCTGATGCGATCAAATATGTCTCAGTGTTTGCTAGAACAACTCCAGAACACAAAGTCTCGATCGTGAGAGCTCTTCAATCACGTGGTGACATTGTGGCGATGACTGGTGATGGTGTCAATGATGCTCCAGCTTTGAAACTAGCAGATATCGGTATTGCAATGGGCAAGAACGGAACAGATGTTGCTAAAGAAGCTGCCGATATGGTCTTGACAGACGATGATTTCAGCACTATTTTGCATGCTATCAGGGAAGGAAAGGGTATTTTTTACAATATTCAAAGTTTCTTGACTTTCCAGTTGTCTACTTCTGTTGCTGCATTGTCGCTGATTGCTGTTTCCACTTTGTTCAACCTTCCAAATCCATTGAACGCTATGCAAATTCTCTGGATCAATATTTTGATGGACGGTCCTCCTGCTCAATCTCTTGGTGTTGAGCCTGTGGATCCCGAAGTTATGAGCAAGCCACCAAGATCTCGTAATGACCGAATTCTCACCTACTCTGTGTTGAAGCGCGTGTTCACTTCGGCTTCGTTTGTGATTTTGGGTACCATGTTCGTGTATGTGAATGAGATGGGAGATTCAGTCACCAGAAGAGACACCACCATGACGTTTACGTGTTTTGTCTTGTTTGATATGTTCAATGCGCTGTCGTGTCGTTCATACACTAAGTCTGTTTTCGATTTGGGATTGAAAAACTCAATGTTCAACTACGCTGTCGGTGGTTCCTTGCTTGGTCAACTGTGTGCTATCTATGTTCCTTTCTTCCAATCCATTTTCCAGACTGAAGCGTTGAGCATTGGTGATTTGATGTACTTGGTTGCAATTGCCAGTTCTGTTTGGATTGCCGATGAGGTGAGAAAGTTTCTTCAGAGAAGAGAGCCGAGTTTTGGTTACGGGTACTCATCGAGTGTCTAAAGAGGTGATCAATCCAGAGAAGCAAGCCACAAAAGCCAAAAAGTTAAAATAATTAGGTGGGATTGCTGCAGCATGAAGTTAATGAGCATTGTTCTACAAGTATGGTTTGCAGCAGTTGCAAGTTGTGCTGGTGAAAATGAAAGCCATTCATGGCCGAATAGGAATAGATGAATTCTGCTTGGACAGTTTACAAGTGTAGCGACTCGCTTCGCTAGTCGCTAGTAGATTCTAGTGATTGGAAAGTGAGTAGTAAATGAAGAATACGATATGTTTCTCATCTATAAATGATGACTAGCTTGCTATGTAGAATGAAGTGAGATGGTGACGTATAATGGATCACTCATTCATGAATCGCTTCGCTCGTCATTCGTTAAGCAATTTCTCTGTCAAAGCCTCCAAATCATCAATAGTCTCAGGCTGTTCCAGCTCAATAATTCCATCCTCGTCACTGTCCGAATCTTGCTCCTTCTCAAACCACTTCTTGCCCCTCTTGGCCGGTCTCTCATCCTCAGACTCCTCTAGATCTCTATCCAAGTCTGGCAAAGACTCCTCCTCGTACTCTTCACTGTCGCTCTCGTCTTCAGCATACTTCTCAAGCTCCTTCCGTCTTCTCTTCTTTTCACGTTTCTTTTCTCTCGCCACATCCTTATCCTTCACATCTGCCTCTCCCATAACTGCACGTTCTTTGCTCAAGAAATCCTCCTTTAGCTTGCCAGCAGGACCCTCTTTAACAAAGTCTTCTTCGTCCTCAAGCTCGTAGATTGGATGAGCAACACCGTCATCGTCAAATTTCATCTTGACACCTGAGCCTTGAGTTTTAGCAGACAATTTACGAGACAGAGCCTTCTTGGCAGCACGTTTAGATGTCACAATAGATTCCAACGAAGGCAATTCATCCTCCTTCAAGTCGTGATCCTTACGCTTCACTGCCATGAAACCGTCCTCCTCTTCGTCATCGTCACCACCAGTCATTTTCATATAGTGCTCCGACAGCACCGATTGATTTTTTCTCTCGAACATTTTGTCGTACTTGGTACGAACTTTGTTTTGCTCCATCATTTCACCATTCTCATCCATCTTGGACAAAAGTTGCAACTCACGAGATGCATTTTTGCGCTCTTTTTGACGCTGCAACTCGGCCTCGGTAAATTCTTTGTTCTTGCCTTCTTTGGCCCTCTCCAACAGTTTGATCTGTGGTGACCCAGGAAGCCCAAGCGACCTGGCATATTCTTCCAATGGAAGCTTCAAAACGTCAAACACCTCTTTATCTTTTTGGATGTACACCGATTTGAAGTACGATATGAACGCTTTTTGGCCAAGATACTTAAGCTCAGGGCTTTGGAAGCACAGCGACTGCATCTGGTTCTTGATGCTCTTCTTCTTGGAGCCCTTGATGTTGAGCTTTTTAGGCTCAATTTTCTTAGCCTTGAGTCTTGCCACAAACGGTTCCTCCTCGTTCGGAGTCAGCATAAGCATCGATTTACCAGCCCGGCCGAAACGCGCACTCCGCCCGACACGGTGAATGTACGTGGCCGCGTCCTCAGGACAGTCCACCTGGACAACCCAGTCGATGGCAGGGAAATCGAGCCCACGAGCAACGATATCGGTAGCAAAAAGACAGCAGTGTTGTGCCTGTGTAAACTTGACAGTAGTTTCAAGACGGGCTTTTTGCTTCTGTCTACCGTGCAACTTCATCAACGAGATTCCCGGTTGCAGTTTACGGAAACACTCATAGATGAAGTGAACCTGTTTCGAAGATGAAACGAAAACAAGAATTTTGCTGTCCAAATGGGCTTTAATGAAACTCCATAGAATGTTGAGCTTTTCAGGCAAAGGTGCAACGATATAAGACTGTTCAAGTGATTCAGGCGTACTGGCCTCGTCTGCCGCATCTGTGCTCACATATTTTGGATTCACAAGCGACAAACGTGCCAAATCTTGAACAGATTTTGTCTGTGTAGCAGAAAATAGAAGCGTCTGTCTCTCTGCAGGAAGATTTCCAACAATACTGTCGATAGTCTTCTTGAAACCCATATCCAAAATCCGATCAGCCTCGTCAAGCACAAGGCATTGCAGATTGTCAAGATTAAGCGTCACTGACTGGTCCATATGCTGCAAAAGACGGCCTGGTGTACCGATCAATATGTTCATCTTACCGATTCTCTCTTTTTCGAACTCAAAGTCTTTTCCTCCAATGACAAGTCCCGCAGAGAATGTGTGATATTTACCAACTTTCAACAGAACCTCGTAGATCTGCATTGCCAGTTCACGAGTTGGAGAAATAACCAAAGCACCAACACCATCAAATTCGTTCCATCCTTCATGCACAAGCTTCTCGATCACGGGAATCAAGAAAGCAAGCGTTTTACCCGATCCAGTCTTGGCCGCACCGAGAAGATCATCTCCCTTGAGTGCCACAGCAATAGATTCCTTTTGAATTGCCGTCAAGGTCACAAAACTGGATTCTTTCAACCCGCGTAGTGTCTCTTTGGTGAGTGGAAACTCCTCGAACTTGCTCAGCTTTCTGGCATCAGCCACTCCCAACTCCGAGATCCGTGTCTTCAACTTCTCAAGTTCGTCTTTCGTCTTGGATGACAGCTTTCGCTGTTCCTCCCTTGACAGTTTCTTCACTTTCTTTGCCATTGTTGGTGAGTCTTAGGAAATCAAAAGTAAATAAGTGACTAGATTGAAGGAAATTTTATTTTTTTTAAATTTTTTTTAAATTTTTTTTTTAAAAAAATTTCTATCTTCTTTGTTAAGGCCCTTGAAAAATTTACTTAGATGATTTGAAAAGATTGAATTTCTCAAGCTGAAAACAAACGAGTTTTTCTTCTTATGAAATGGTACAAGAGATTATCGCCTGTCAACGTCTCACCATCTTTGTCAAGCTTGTATTCACAATGGTCAGATGAGTTATTTGACTATTGATTGCCCCTATAAATCGACATTCCCACCATTTCTTTCACCTTGACTCAACCTGAACAGTACAATGATCCGCACCGAATGAAGTGAAATCAGCCGATTTCTCCTCTTCTTCTCTTCGAGTCCGGTTCAAGCGTAATCATTTTACCTTGGGCAACCTTGGCAACTTTGAGTTAAACTGCTGGTACTTTCGTTTCGGTAGACTCGCGTGATCTAACTACCAATATATCTTGAGGCTCGCTGAACAATTGGCTTTCTTCGCCTGGTTGTAGTAGTTGATCGCTCGTTATTCACTAGTCAATCTATGGTGCTTCATGTTTAAATTTTGAGAAGGAGATTACTTCCCCACAGCTCATCCCCTTTTGTTCAGATATCTGACAATATAAAACCTTTTGATGCAATCATAGATGAACAGAAACTGCTCAAATCGTTGAACCATGAGCACACGTTGCGACCGCATCTGCATCACAATATTAAAAACCGGGTCGTCAACCTCGTGGTTGTTGACCGGTGTAATCAGGTCGGCACGTGCATCTTCACAAGAGTTCCGCCATTCCTCTGCTGGCGGACTTGCAAGCCGACTCAAACAGTGGTTCAAAAAGTAGTCCAGCGCAATGTAAGTGCCGGAACGGCCCACGCCGGCCGAACAGTGAACAATTGTCGGATCTGTGGAGTTACCTTTGAGCTCGTGTACAGACTGTGACAGCTCTATGATCGGATCATACAGGTCTGGAGCAGTAAAATCTGCCCATTCATCATAATGATAATGGACCACCGATTTGGTGGTACCTGTGGCTGAGTCGGTCATGAGCCACTCACGGGTCTTGAAATGACCTGTTTGTGATTCAAGGCTTCGAATGAACTTGAATTGCAGCTCAGACGAACCATCAGCACCAGGCACAGTGAAGTTGTGCTCACTCCAGTACTTGAAACATTTCTCACGGCCGCCTTCAAATATTGGCGACACCATCACCACTGTAATCAGTGACAAGCACTGCTGGTGGCACATTTGCCAAAAATGATTTTGTGTACGTGCGGTAGGTCCCTGTGTTGCGATGTATGTAGCAGGATTGTCTCCTGTTGTGAGAGTCAGTCTTGAAGCATTTATATAGTCGGATTTATCCAAATCAACTTTGAGACGGACGCGGTTGTGGTCAAATGGAAGAACATCCGAGTATCTGTTTAGTTGTTTGTTAGCACTGGCGTGACGGTACGACCATTGCGATGTTGTAGGGTTCCTGTGCGCATCAGCAAGCCGCGTTTTCTCAAGACTATTGATCTTGCGGAACTTGTCATGTAATGCTACGGAATGAGTCAGTTGAGATCCAAAAGTACCCGCATGTATTCCATTATGACTTACCCTCTCTGGATTGAGTCAAAAACCGAGGCATGTCGTTGCAGTTTCCGTGAGATCGGGGGAACGAAGAAACAAAGAAACCAACCCTTTTGTTCTTGTTTTTTTGGTACTACCTTTTTGGGAGGGGCACTTTACTCTAATTTTTTTTGCTCAATGTACCTTGATTACGTCACCCTATAAATCATTCACCAGTTCACGTTCTTGGGCGGTTATACCCAGTTTATCGCCAATCAGATTGGCAATTGTACGTTCAGGCTTATCAGTATCTACATTTTGTGGTCGCTGTTGGTGCAACCGTCTCCGCAGAGCTAGCAAACATGCAAGTACATCGTACCTGAATTTCTTTGCATTTGGCAACACTTCCAGAAGCGTCTGGAGTGTCGACAATCCTTGCTCCAAAGTTTCGCCAGAGTACACCGTGAACGGGTTGGAGAGAACATCAAGCACTGAAGTTACCAATCTTTTAGAAACAACCACGATGTAAAGTCCAAAATCTTCCACCAATCGGCCTTTTATGAGCTCGAGAAGAGCTACACAGAGTCCGGGGATCTCCTGGACTCGTGCAAGTGTGGGAACAACGAAATCAACAAGCAAAGTCGTCAGACGACGAAATTGTGTCTCACGGTCAACAGATGCAGCACGGATCAATGCCAATACCGTCTCATACGCATTCGGAACTACCATAACAGACTTATCAACCGGAGTTAATGACGGGAGCGCGAGCAGGCACGGTAGCACAGCCTCGTTTAGAATTGGAAACAGATCAGCCCGTGTAAGGATGTTTGGCGCAGGTCCCAAGTTTGAGACAAGATGCCGCAGAACCAGGCATGCTTGTCCTCGTACAAGAGTATCAGTATCATCAAGAAACTGAAGAAGTAATGGAATGATCATGTTCCAGCTCCTCTCAATGTCGGGGGCACTCATGTGAGTGACGATGTAATCCAAGCTGACTATTTTACCAATGTGATTCAATTTGAACTGATCTCTTTTCGCAAGTGAGGCGGAAAGTGAATTTCCCAGCAATGGCGAGACCCCACGGAGTAACTCGTGTGAATCGATTCTACGTCTATAACCTCTTGCTGTGACCTTTTGTGAGAGCGAACCGGCTGATATTTCGGAGTTCAATGAAGAGATCTCCTGCAGAAGCGCTCTGTATGTGTACAGAAGATCTTCTGGGTTGACTTCAAGTGTTTTCATGATGTTTTGTGCAATCTGAGCACTCTGTGCATCTGACCATGGCACGTTTCTGTCGGTGTAGCAGCTGACGGTGGCTCCGATCTGTGTGATTTGGTTGGGATCAACGGTGAGAAGTTCTTCATTGTGGCTCACCAAGACCTTCAAAATTTCAAGGTTGCTGATACTGTTTTTTCGTAATTCAGCTTGCGATTGTGGTTCTTCTTTTCGAAGCCAGACGTACTTCTGAGTTGGTATTATAAGATTATTTATGACAAGCAAAGTCAATTCCCATTTCTGTGACAAAGTCAGCCAGTTGGTGTCAATCCGCGATAATATCACGCTTGTTGCTTTTGGATTCGTTGTAAGGAGCTCGGATAGTCCTTGTGAGCCAGCCTCCCGGGCCACAATTTGGAGCGAGTCAAGAAGCTGTTGGTTAGACGGGTCTAAAAAGAGCGCATTTACCAGCTCTGCGGCTCGTTTCTGTGCTTCTAACGTCATTTTCGCATTCTTTGACTCTGAAAGAGCTGCAAGTGTGTTTGTTGTGATGATTTTTCTACCTTTGCTAGCAGTTTCACTATCCTACCTTTTGTTACCCTGACGTTTTTTTTTCCTCAAGAGCTCTAATTTTTTTTTCCACCTTTATTTACAAGAATTCAAGCTGGAAAAAAAAATATTTTGAGAGGTCAGAAATTCCTTGGGAAGAAAAAGCACAAGAGATATTCTACAAGAGGTAGCCGGTGTTAGCACAACTAAACAGGACGAATACAAACGGCTGACTTCAACGGTGCACGAATGTCTTCCTCTCTCAAAAGAGCGCTTTCCGAGAGCTCGGAGACCGACATTTCCCCGCCTTCAAAACTAGCAAGAATCAAGCATAGCGTTCTAGGATTGTTCAAATTAAAAACACTGTCTGGCACGCCGCCACCGCAGTTCTCAATACGCCAAAGTACTAAAGACAGCTCACAGTTGGGCTCGTTGACCGCCAAACAGCTTGAAGAATACTACGAAAGCGTCAAACGCGAAAACAGAGACCTCTACTCGAACCTGAAACAAAGTGCTGAACCGTCTGTTATATTGAAAAATGCTGAATCTACAACTCTCAACGAACCAGAAACAACTCTTGGTGATAGTAGATTTTCAAGAGAAAGTTCGACGGCTGCTGCTCCTGTTTCCAATTCGTCACAGAAACGGAAATTTTCTGGACCAAGCACGAGTTCACCACTCATCCCAAAGAAAAAGACTAGTGTTGCGTTCGCTCCGCACCCAAGACGTATGTTTTCGCTTGACCCAATTGAAAGAGCGCAATTGATTCTGTTGAAAAGAAGAATGGAAACGGAGAGATACAGAAATTCCAGATTGTCATACTTGAGAGATCACACTCAAAATCTAGTTAAAACTGCTTCTGAACGATCCACAGCAAATCCAAAATATATTGATACTTCTGTTGAAACGGTCTCCCACAAGCCTGAACTGACAATTGATAATAACACCAAAGATGTCTCCATTCCTGGAGAGAGAAGAAACAAAAACGGGTTTTTCTCTCTTTCATACGATTACGACGCAGATTCCGATGAACAGGATTTAGTTTTAGATACACCTGTTCAATCTATGGTGAAACCGTTGTCTGAGAAAGTGAGGTTTTTTGCGAAAAAAGAGTCCAAATTTGATCCAGCTCCTCTTGAACCCGAATTCGATATCACAGCAAAGCCTAAATCTTTCTTACCAATGGAAACGCCTGTTCAGAACGACTCAAAGTCGCTTTCAAACAAAGCTGCGCTGATAGGATCAAAGTCCTCAAATGGCAGCATCGAAAAACCATTGGCTCCAACTGCTGCATTCAATTTCTCTGAACCAGCAGATGAAAAGAAAGAAGAACCAAAGGGATTTTCTTTCGGAGAAAAGGCATCAACTGCAGCTAAGATTTCATTTGACAAAACGAAGACGTCAACGGCATCATCGGCATCATCGGCATCATCGGCACCAACGGTCCCAAGTTCCGGTTTCTTGCTTGGTGAGAAGAAAGAGTCTCTCCCAGTATTGACTGAGAAGAAAGAGTCTGCTGCTCCCGCTTTTAGTTTTGGAAAAAAGGAGGAGTCTGCTGTTCCAACGTTTTCCATTGGAGCACAGAGTACTCCAGCTATCGGAGAAAAGAAGGATTCTACAAACGTATTTTCATTCGGAAAAACGAAAGAATCGAGTAAATTTTCTTTCGGAGAAAAGAAGGAACCAAGTGAACCCGGAGAAAAGAAGGAAACTAATGGGTTTTCTTTTGATGAGAAGAAAGGAAATTCAACACCTGCTTTTTCTTTCTCAACAAAGCCAAAGGAGCCGGATACCACTTCCAAGCTAGCCTCTGATGCTAAACCGTCCTTCACTTTCTCTCTTGGTGCTAAAGAATCTGAAAATCCTGCAGCTGAGACCAAACCAGCTCCTGCGTTCTCTTTTGGTGCAAGCACTAGCAAACCAAAACAGACAACCTCAACCAATGCCGTTCCAACTGTGCCGAAGTTTTCACTAGGTGATACAGATGTTTCAGAAAGTAACTCACTCCCTAAAGAGTCAGCCGAATCGAAACCGTTTTCATTCGGTTCCACCTCTGCACCAGCATTCTCTTTCTCGCAAAAGGCTGAGCCAGAAGCAAAATCAGAATCGATCACAGAATCAAAGCCAGCATTTTCGTTTGGATCTAGTGATTCGGCTCCCAAGCCGGGTTTCAGTTTTGGGAAACCCTCTGAGGAGAAATCTGGGGAAAAAAAATCAGCATTCTCATTTGGATCTGCTCCGATCGAAACCGGAATTCAAACTCCTGCATCTACTACAAGTCCTAGTGCTCCGTTCTCGTTGAACCAAGAGCCAGAGAAGAAAAAAAGGACGCTGGATAACGGTTCTTCGCAGCCAGAAGCTGCTAAACCAGCCTTCTCGTTTGGAGCACAGCCAGCTTCAGATAAACCAACTACCGGAGCTTTCGGTCAGACGACACCTGCTTTCGGAAGCACTTCATTCAATTCTTCTTCGAATCCGCCGTCTAGTGGTTTTGGAGCAGCAGCCAATACAGGTTTCAATTTTGGTTCTCAACCTGCACCTGCCTTTTCAAACACCTCTGCACCAGCAAATTCTGCGTTTGGATCGCAACCCCAAACTAACTCTGCCCCTTCAGCTTTCAATTTTGGAGCCTCGTCGAACACAGGTGCATTCTCGAACCCAACACCAGTATCTGCCACACCACAGCCCCAAACAGGCAAGATCTTCAATTTCGGTGGCACCCATTTTCAAAATCTACAACCACCTGTCCCGCAGCAAAATGCCGGTTCTTTTGTTGGGTTCGGAGCCAACGCCTCAAGCCCAACATCATTCTCACAGCCACAATCACAACCAATGGGTGGCTTTGGTTTTGGAACTACGGCACCGCAACAACAACCTCCTTTCAATCCATCTCGCTCGGCTACTCCTAACTTCAACTTCACGGGCTCTCAAAACGGCGCTGCTGTTGATCCTTCGGCCATTTTTTCTTCGGCTCCTTCTTCCACACCGCCGCCAGCTTCTTTAGGCAGGAAAAAGATCTATCCAAGATCCATGATGAGGGGCGGACGTCGTTAGTTGTGTAAGAGTAATGTTAAAAAGAATAATTCGGCTTTACTGACTTGTATCACGTGATGTAGATGGTTCTCTAAATTTTTTGTTTTTTTTTTTTGTACCCATTGCCGGTGTTTTCTAGAAAATTCAAGACAAGTAAAGTTAAAATGGCCATATCAAGTGGTTAATTTGTTGCAAAACAAACTTTTGGCTACGAACAAACAGAATTCTCACGAATAAGTTTATCAATTGCACAGTTAAACGATTGTTTCATATAAGTTAACAACACTATCATCATGTCTGTCATTGCACCAGAAGGTAAGTTTGATAACTCAACGAGGGCAATCAGAACTGATACTAACGTTCAACAGTTTTATGGGCTCAGAGATCAAGTGAGTCAGAGGCACAAAAGAACCTTATTTATTTGACTGTTCGGATCATTGACCCTGAACAGCCAAAGATTGAGCTGACATCTACCAACCTGAAAGTGGAAGCAACCGCGTCAGGTAGAAAGTATGAGTTGGATATTGACTTCTTTGATGAGATTGACGACAAGGCTTCTAAGTATGAAGTGACCGGATCTCACATTTTCTTTGTTTTGATCAAAAAGAAGCTTAATGCTGAGTACTGGCCAAGACTTACAAATCTCAAGATGAAGTACCACTACATCAAGACTGATTTCGACAAATGGTGTGACGAGGATGAGCAAAATGACAAGGATGACGATGACCTTCAAAATTCAATGAACGACCTTAACTCTTTTGGTGACGGACAGCTCGATTTCGCTAAACTTGCAGCTCAAAGTGGCGGTGCATTCCCTGGTATGGGCGGCGCCGACCTCTCTCAATTCGGTGATCTCGGAAGTGCTGAGCAATACAGCAGTTCGGATGACGATGAAGAAGGAAAGGAGGAAGAGGAAGAGAGTTCAAAGACTGAAGAGGCTTAAGCCTCAGAAACGAGTTCAGATCAAAGTGACGAAGGCAAAACGACGTTTCTACTGGCATTTTGCTAGTTTATAATTATATCCAGCTTGGTTTTATGATCAGTTTAATGATAAATTAAAGAAACAAAACAAAATGGCGAAATGGAAAGACAATGGCTCGCTTCGCTAGTTATTTACTAGTCATTTATGGTAAATACGAGATAAAAAACCTTCACAGAAACTTTCTGTGATCAAGTAGTAAAATTTTACGCCACTCAGCCATCAATCAAAGAATCTCCAATAGATGTTCACAACTCCATGTTTCTCCTGGTTGAATCGTTGTTCCTTCGATCGACCCAAATTCAACGCAGCACATATTCAAGTAGCTCTCTTTGGGCTCGAAATCTTTCATTTTGAGAGCACCATCGCTCCAAGGGTTCCAAATCACCAAATCTTCTAGATTTTTGGACCCTGAAAGACGTATAATGTTGTCTCCCGAGAGAATATCAATATTTTCATCGGCCAGTTTGTATAAGTTGTCTGTTTGTCTAGTAACTTTCACCATTGGTCCACTTTCAATATTATACTTGATCTTAAGTCTATCAATGTACTTCGTTCCCTGGAGCCCCGTGATGTACATGTCCTTTGCAAAAGGAACCCGGAAGTAACTGTGATATAAAAATTGAAACTCCAAGTCTGGTGTGTTCAGATTAGCCAAGTTAACCTTGATATTGAGTGATTTTTCGTAGAGCTCAAAATCAAGACTCAGATCGAATTTAATCTGTTGGCCATAATAATTGCACCAGATTTGGTATTCTGGGTACTCGAAACATTCCTTGTCCGTCAACTTGAATTTTGCAATTGTCTTGTCATCCAGTACTTCTGCAATCACAAACTTCCACCCCAAGTTTCTAGCAAATCCATGCTGTTGAACTTTTTTGAGACTTTCCAAATATGACTTACCAAAAGCTGGGAATATTATCGGAATACCTCCTCTTATTGGTTTTGAAGCTTTAATGGAAACGTCAGCCTGTTCTGACAAATAAATGTAATCTTCACCGTCCACTTCCAATGAGATCAATGTAGATCCCAACCTCGAAATAGAAGCTTTTGTATTTGGTGAGACCGGATTGCGTATAGTAATGATATCATTGGCAACTTCAACAGACATTGTCGAGTCAGCCCTTTTGAAACACAATTAGTTAATCACATATTCAATTCTACCTTGTGGATCTCCACATTTATTTATATACCTATCCCATAGCCTATTTGACGGGTTTCAACTTTATAATTCGAGAAGAAATACTTTGCGTTCATTGTGGGGTAAAAAAAATTCAATGAGTTTGATGCACTCACTTTCGAAATCATAGTAAGCATTCAATATTGCAAATACAAATAAACTGTTGAACTGGTTATTAGAGAAGAATTATTATTGAATCTCGCGGAAACGTAGATCCAGCTCTTCAAGCTCGTCCAACATGGCTCGAATCTCAGCTTTTGTAGCACGGTTCTTCGTAGTAGCAGCACCACCAATTAAATTACGTTCCTCACGACCTAACTTAAGTGCCAACTCCTTAAGGAACCTTCTTTCATTTTGAACTGAACTTTCACCTTCTTTCTGAACATCCTTCATTCCAAACACATAAATGCTTTTCAATCCCCAGAGTGCAACGATCGTGCAAATAGCCATAGCAACATATCCCTTGGCAGTGAATCCCAAAGGAAGAGGAGGTGGTTGCAAGTTCTCTCCTTGTAAATTGAGCCAGTCATCCGTATGGGCGGCAGCATTACCTTTCGTTGGGACGTGGGAGGAAGCACAAGTTTGCAAATAATCCTCAGGAAGTCCCAGTTCGTTCAATTGATGCTTCAGTTGCAAAGGAGCCTCCACGAAACTCACTGCAAGTCCTTGTTCCAAGTGGAAGTCCAAGTGACAATGGAAAAACCAAACACCAGGATTGTTGGCCTCAAATCTCAAAACAATATGCCCGTATCCATTCACCATCACTGTGTCTCTTATGGCAGGAAACTCAGGGAACTCTTTAGCAGTCTCTGGATCATAATGGTGTGGCTCTTTATAAGCTTTTGACCGAACCACAGTTTGAAACTGATGGCCATGAAGATGGAAAGGATGTTTATTTTCATCTTCGTTGTTAATCACAATCTCAACAATCTCGCCATATTTGAGCACGAATGAGTTGGTGTTGGATCCATAGATTCTATCATTTTCCACGTACTTGTCTGGGGCACTCAATGCCGACAATAAAGTTGGAACTTTTGGAGCAACGTAGCTGTAGTTGTTGAACACAGCATAATTAACACCATCTCCAAGATTTTCCATGGCCAAAACCAAATTGATTCTGTGATCAGGTTCTGATAGAAGCGGGATGTTCTCAATGGGACGGAGCTTGAAGTCGTCGTAAGGCTCATACTTTCCAATGTCGTAGACATCTTTTGGTATAGCATTTGGCAACTTGGAGTCATAAGTTAGGTAGTTGATCGATGTAATTTGTAAATCATTAGGAACCACATCCAACATAGCCACATCAAAGCTTTGAACAATACAAAAGTTATAATCAACTTTGGACAACGGCTTTGTCCTGAGAAGAACACTCATTCTCTGTCCCACAGCAAGATAAATAGTCGACGTTTTGGCTGGTTCAACGTATGTTCCATCAACTTCAATAATTTCGATATCATGGCCTTCAAATGTAAGATATTGGGAAACCATAATACCAATATTGACTATTCTCACCAAGTATGTAGTGTCTGGCTCCACTGCCACAGAGACGTTTTTGCTATCATTGAAAAGGGAATTCTGTGGCACTGGTTCCGCACCTGTCGGATTGTACCTGGTAAGCTGTTTCTTAACTAGGACGTCGCTGGTGTCATGGTACCAGTCACTAATACTGAAGACCAATTCTTTGTCGTAGACATAATTTTTTTCAATCTTTGTATCATGAACAATCAGCAATCCTCTAAAACCATCGCTGTATTGTGATCCGCTGTGACTGTGGTACCAATAGGTACCTGCCTGGTCGACGACAAAGTCATATTGGAAGGATTCACCGGGAGAAATCGGACATTGAGTAACAAAGACAGGTCCATCCATGTGATTTGAACCTTCTTGTAACAACCCGTGGAAGTGCAACGAGGTTGACGTATTTTCTAAACCATTGTGAAGATTGAACTGAATTCTGTCCCCTCTATTGATCTCAATCGTAGGCAAGGGCCAGCTACCGTTGAGGGAGATCACAGGTCTTTCTTTCACGCCATCGGGGTTTGCGGAGATCCACTCTGCGCTATAATAAAACGTGTGGGTTTTTGCGGCCGCCAATAAAGGCTCCACGATAAGTAAGAACACAATATGGGCTAATATGCGCATTTTTACTAATCAATCGCTCTACCGAATGCCGAGAAAGAAAGAGATCAACGAACAAAACAGAGAAACAAAGACAATACAAAGAATTATAAGAGTTTCTTCACGAGAACCCTACACGAAACAAACCCTTACACATGAAAACCTTACTTTTCTGATCCCCTGATCGATGCGAAGAAAAATAATTAATGCGCCGATCGACTCAAGGGAGCAACTCATAGTGAGTGCCCAATTACAGTATTGAAGCAATCGAGGAGGGGCAAGTCTGCTCGTATAATCCATAGAAAAGGAATGAACCCGTAATCTTTGACCATTTGAGTTTATATCACAACTATTCACAAAACCTGTCAGGTCAATAAAAATGGGTAATTAAAATCTTTGATAAATTGAAAAAATTAGATTTTCAACAACTACAATAGACAAATTTTCTTCTAATTATCAATTAGCCATTGGCTGGACTAATCGCTCGGGCAATAAAGGACCCAAATTGAGAAATGACGCACTAGAACCTATTTGAACTGTTTCATGCACATCCATTACCAAGCCTAAAAAGGTATCGAAGTGCCCACAGCCGGATTCAGTCCATATTAAACGGAGAAAAAAAATTCACGACGCCTCACATCTCTCCCCTGCCCCCAGAGTTTAAGCGCAAATAAATGTGTCTTGGTCGCATGAAACGTAGCTGACAATCTAACGGCGATTGATTGGTGTAAATGTGATGATTTAGCCGTGAGTTGCAGTGGCAGATTTGGAACTCAAGTGTAAAACCCAATTTTTTTTTGACCCTTGTTTGCTTTGTTTATAAACTTTTAAGTAGAATTCAAAGTATTTTCATCGATACTTTATATTTAATCATTCATTCAATAATTGAAAATTCGCTTTCAGAGGTGTAGTCGCTTTACCGCTTGAAAACTATTGAAGCTTCTTACGATTTGCTGCCACCGCCGAAACTCAAGAGTTCAAGAGATCGATTTTGGCGAACGGAGAATTACTAAGGAGCCAAAAGCCTGATAGTCTAGACTTTTTCAACAAGGCCCCCTTAATTTTGTTTTTATTTCAAAGTTGGATTCCTAACTGTCTAAATACTATACTGTTTTTGCCTCATACGTTGTGGCATTATTTGTTTGACTAAGGCGCTCATATAAGTCAGGCTTCACGATTGCTAATCAAGTATTCCAGGCCTACACACTCATCATCAAAAATCAAACAAAACAAGATGTCCGTCGTCGCAGTCAAAAACGTCATCGCTAGCATTTTCAGACCAAAAGAGAGCAAGAATAATTCACACAATGCGCCATTGATTCCAGACTCTGAACATAATTATGGCTCAGTTTCAGACCCTGATCTTGAAGCTGATGGAACTTTACCAGGAAGTTCCGGTATGGTCAGCCCGAAACTCAGTCTCGATAACAAATCAAGCAATAGTGATTCGGACTCCAAATCGCTTGGCTTTTTCGGCAAAATCGATCCTAGAACAATGAGTGATGTCATCATAGGACTGTCCGATGGTTTGACAGTTCCATTTGCTCTCACAGCCGGATTGTCTTCGTTGGGTGACACAAAACTAGTGATAACTGGTGGAATGGCAGAGTTAGTTTCAGGCGCTATTTCCATGGGATTGGGTGGATACCTTGCTGCTAGATCCGAGGTTGAGTATTACCGTGCACAAGTGACAAAAGAAAAGAAGGATTTTTTTGACAATCCTGACTTATTGGCTGGTGAAGTGGAGGAAGTTCTGTTAGATGTTGGTGCTTCCGAAGAGACAATCAATCTTTTCATTCGCGATTTAGAGAGAAATCCAAAAGCCATGATTGATTTCATTATCAGATACGGAAAAGGGCTTGAAGAGCCTGCTGATGGTAGACAACTTACATCGGCTCTTACAATTGGTTCTGGATACTTCATGGGTGGATTCGTTCCACTTATTCCATACTTTTTCGCAACCACTGTCGTTAGTGGTCTGATAGTATCTGTCATCGTGATGGTTTTCACTTTGTTTTGGTTTGGATATTTCAAAACGGTAATTTCCATGGGTGAAGAAACTCCACTTTCCAGAAAAGTGAGCGAAGGATTCCAAATGGTGATCATTGGATCCATTGCTGCCGGTAGTGCATGGGCTTTGGTTTATTGCATAGATAGTCATTAGTCGAAACAAGGCTACAACGATTTGTAACATAAGGGTGTATAATTTGTGAATCTTTTCTTATTTTAAGTAATCTTACCAGATTTAATGCCCCAGTTAGAGCATTTCCACACAAGTACCGCATGACAAATCGAAGTCACTTCTTTATTTGGCATCCAATGGCTTTCTGACAACGTAGAGCATCATTGGAGTGAAAAGTTTTTGTTCAGCACCTTTAACGAGGTAAACAGCAGCATCTTCAAGAGCTTCAGTGACTTTAACGGATCCCTTTGGGGCCAGACCAACGGTTTCCAAGACACCAACAGCGGCAGTCGTGATTTTTCTTCCAAGGTTAGAAGTTCTGAAAAATGTCCAGAGGTCTCCAATAGTTTGAACGTGCTTGAGGTTTCCAGCAAGTGGGTAGTACCATGGGATCTCGTCACCAACATCGGCTAAATCTCTAGTGTATTCGAATTCAAAACCAACATTTCTGAGAGCATCTTCGGCAACTTGTCTCTTGAACATTTTCGGAATACCGTCACCAATTTCGATACCATAGGCGATTTTTCTGTGTTCCTCGTTGGTTTCATCGTAGGCATCAGTCATAACCCACTCATAAACACCGAAAACTCCGCCTGGCTTGAGAACTTTGTAAATCTCTCCATACACACCTTCGAGAACTGGAGCGTGAACGGTAGCCTCGATAGAGTAGACAGCGTCGAAAGATTCTGGTTCGAAATCCATTTGCATGAAATCTCCTTTGACGAAAGATAGCTTGTGGTCGAGCTTGAGAGTCTTGGCGTAGTGGTTTGCTTTCTCGATCTGGTAATCATTATTGTTGAGACCAACAATCTCACATTCAGTGAATCTGCAAATTTCTCTAGCTGGACCTCCAACACCACATCCAACGTCCAAAACTCTCATATTCTCAGTAATTCCCATCTTCAATGCAAGGTAGTGCTCATGTCTAGCGCAAGCTTGTCTGAATGGTTCTCCCTTGTAGTATCTGGAGAAGTGGAAAGAGGTACCCCAACCGTATTCGTAAAAATCGGTACAAAGGTTGTAATAGTGCTTAGTAAGGTTAGAGTAGTCACTAAGTCTGGAAGCTTCAGTTTCTTCGTCGGTCTTGCCGTCCCAGTGCTTAAAGTATCCATCCATGGCGACTTCTTGGGCCGATTTTTCTTTATTCATCCAGGCTGAAAGTCCAGACTTAGACGAGGCATTTTTACCGTGAAGAGCCTGAGCGAACTCTTTGTCCTGTTCGAAATTCTTTGGAGCCAGTTTGACAGTTGTTGAGGAAGACATGATGATAATGATTGTGTGAGGCAGTTGACAAAGGCAAAAACAGTTATGGCGCAGACACTAGAACTTATATATATAAATTATCAGTCAAACAAAGTAAGTATATACGATGTGAGCGAGCGCGGCGAACGAAGCGACTGAAGTGAACAAAACTTCAGTATAATGTTTAGAGAACGCACTTTCGCGTTGTTAAACGATGTATACGATGAGGTATATACGACCACGAAAAAAAAAAATGTTTTTTAAGAGCGTCTAAACGAGAAAAATAAAAGCTCCTACCCGGGTTCGAACCGAGGTTACCAGAATCAGAATCTGAGGTGATACCACTACACTATAGAAGCTTATTGGTGCAAAACCTTCAGTGATGGTCTTTTGAAGTGGCTCGGTGAGTGTCTCTCATTAAGATAAAGCAAACCGTTCTGCTTTTCTACTACGTCATATCTACAAAATCAACAGTCGGAGCGTAAATTTGATATTGAATCTTTTCAAAAACAACACAACGAAGAAACGGGCTGAAATAAAACTTATCGAACAAACTCGAAATAACAAAGTAAGTTCAGTCGCTTCGCTCATTCGCCTAACTTATCACCTCTCTAAGTATATATGCACTTGGTATGTATATATGAAATACAACCCGATCAGTTGACCAACCGGGGTGAATGATACGTGTAAAGCAATCAAGTAGCAAACACAGGCATTGCAATCAGTGATCCGAGCAAAGTGATCTGACTCAACCAATGATCAGAACAGAAACACCAAAAGCAAACACTAAACCCAACACACTAACCCCCCAGCTATCTCCAGTCTTGTAAGAAGAGTTCGAACCTGATTTCGAAGAAGAACCAGATGATGTGGTGCTCGATCCACTATTAGAAGACGAGGCCGAATCGGTTCCTGTAGAATCAGATCCGGCAGCTGTGGAAGTGACAGTTTCTGTACCTGTAGCGACTGAGAGTGCAGTGACATCAAAAGAACCAGCACCCCAACTTGAGGAGTAGGCAGATGCAGACTTGGCAGATGGGATTCCAGAATCGGTGACAACCTCAATGTCTTCAGAGTCAGAGTCGAAGTTGGCAGGAGCAATTGCAATCTTCAAATCTTCGAGGTCAGCAACAAAGTAAACGTTAGTGAGGAACGATTCTCCGAGAGTGAAAGTATCATCGCCGGACGCGATCAAACCGAGGGCACAGTACGATGAAGAGGATCCACCACTGGTACTGAGCGAGATCGCAAAAGACGAGAGTGGAACCCAGATTTTGGCTCCTTGAAAGTCAAAGACGATCTCTGCGTCATCAAATTCACTGCACTTCGCCACATACGTTCCAAAATAACTACTATATTGGAAATCGTACTTGTCCACAACGACAGAAACAATTTCTTGAGGAACATAAGTCAATGTAGTACCGGTATCGAGAAGAGCCGCGGCTGCTCCTGATGCAATTCTCACAGCAGTTTTAGTGGAAGATGAACCAAGATAGATTTTTGACAGAGTCACCTCGAGACGAATAGGGGACGAGTAGCCAAGACTTGCTGCTGTGTTTATAATTGGGAGCAGCGAGAGAGTCCCAGTATACTTGCTGTGGTCGACGGCCCCAAAGAGAATAGAAGCAGTACTTGCATCACTGTTATTGAGATAAACCGAATAAACAACACGATTTATCAATCCTTGCGATCGCATTTTGTAAGGCAAGTTCTCATAAGTGTAAGGGTTGTTGGTGTCACCGGAATAAGTAGTTTCGAGTTCCTTCAAACCGATCCCCAAAACACCCATCGACGAGTTTGTCTCGTCAGCCACCGCCATGGACAGTTTCTTCACAGTTACTCCGTTAAAGGCAACATCGTCGGTTCCCCAGGTTCCCTTGGCAAACGTATCGTCTGCGTATGTGATAGAGAATTCGGTACCGTTGGAGCTGAAAGTGTCGGATGAAGATGGATCAAACGTTCCGTATTTAGAGCAATCCAACGAAGTTTCTGCTGAAGCATCTGCTGAGTTTGTTTCCGTCCCGAATCCACCAGAACCATCTTCACTTTCCGTTAGTGCCGAAAAAAACCCTTCTATTCCTGTGAAAGAACCTCCATCATCAGCACCTTCGGTCGCCGTAAAAGTTTCAAAAGTTTCATCTCTTTTCGTCAGTTCAGGAGCAAGATCTTGGTTCAAGTTGCGCAGGTCGCTTAGTCTACGACCCTTTGACGAGGATGATGACGAACAATAGGTGTTGTTCTCGTTCATCAGCCACAGATCAGAAGATCCCGTATCCAGCAGCACGCCAACAGATTGCTTGTCAGATCCCACTTCCAATTCAACTTTGTAAAAAGTTTGATTGTTTTGCAATTCCATGAGCACCGATCCATCATCCGTACGCTTTTCTAATATATATGGACGCTCGCCTAGTTTAGAGGACTGATAATTGTGACCCCTATAAATCTGAGCCTCCATGCGAAGGTATCCAGAGACAGAGGATTCGTCAGATGAATCTTCTACTGGAGGAGCTTGGCCACTCGGTAGAGCACTAACAAACGTGCCGGTACCAGCCAAAGCCATCCAAGCCTCCAAAAAACTCGTGCACTTCATGTTCAACTGTAACTTGTTTCACGTCACGTTTTCACCTTTGGAAAACAAGCTTTTCACTAATAATAAACCGATTTCGCTCTATATTTAACAGTTTCTATTAAACAGAACCTCCGCAATTCTGTAATTCCATGTACTGTTACTCAGTTTATATCAACAATTGGCTCTATACTTGCGTTAACTGCTTGCTTGCGATTAGCTCTATATATTCTGCTGTTATTTCTACGTTTGATTTTTTTTTGAGCTACTTCGCCTGCTATTGCGCCACAAAATATCAGTCTTCAAAGCCCTGCGCCACGCCAGGCTCCGCGAACTTCGCCACAGCCTCGCCAAGATTTGTACCAGACTAAGCAACTTTGCTGCCCCTTCTGGCCTCATCAATGATGTCAGACAAGTTCACAATTATGAAACACGACATCAGACTTGTGGCGGTGCAATGATCAGCGAAGTTCACGTAATGGACTACCCAAACGCCAAGATAACCCCTCACAATCCCTCAGATTTCTCCTTCATTCAACCACAGATTTCAAAGTCTCATCGTCAAAAACATTCCCACTGTTCTTCAATAGCTGCGCCAACATTGTCAAAGAACCCTCTGAAAAATCGCTCTGTTGACGCAGAGCATCCAGATCGTCACTGTACTGGCCTAGCATCTGTCCTAAATAAGCGTTCAACAGCGTGTTGCGCGCCCCTTCAACCTTAGCTTGAGCTCCTTGCACCTCTGCACGGCCCATCTTGGCAGTGCGTCCAGACTCCACCGTCTGCTCTAATCTCGAAACATCAGCAGATGCGTCGAGAGTTCGTAGTTTCAATCGCGTCTTGTCTGCATCTTCTGCCGTGACATCTTGCGTTCCAGGAACAGTAAGTTCCCCAATATCCAAGTCCATCGCATCATCCTTCTCGACTTGCTCTGGTTGGTTCTCTGTTTCTTTCACTGGTTCCTCCTCTCTCTCCGAATCAGAAGAACTATCCGACGAGGAGGAAAAATCTTCGGTTCTCCGCTTCTTCCGCGACCTGCGGTTAACCTTCTTGGATTTATGGTTTGCATTCCGTACCTGTGCGTCGCTCATCTTGGGTATCAGCTAGGTTGAGCTGAAGAGATATAAGTCAAATATTACTAGTGAAATTTTTTCATATCTTAATTTTTTTTTTCTTGGAAAAAATCTTATCCAAATAGCAGAAGGGGTACAAATATATAGAGCCCTGAATCTCGTCCGTTCTAAAAGCATCGAGTTATTCATTCACTCGTTTATTCTCTTAATAACCTGATCTCTCATCCATTTACCCGTTCGCATTTTCATTCATTAGGTGACTCGCTTTTCTCATCACTTGTCGTTCACTTACCATTCGCTTCGCTCTTGATTCGCACTTGATTAGCTCGTGTATTGCTCGTGGCTCATATATCCACAAACTTCGCCTCCTTCAACCTATCCTCATACCATGTCATCGGGCAATATGGACATTTCACCCGATAAACTTGTTTAAGCAATTTCTGAGCACTTTCCTTAGATATTATATGATGACAGCCTAGAACGATAGGTGGATTCGTAGGCGTTGTTTCTTCCTTAGAAATCGGACAGATGAAAATTGAATGGAACTGCAAGAAAAGAGGTAAATTAATCTCAAACGGTAACTCGTTAGCAGTAGTCCAGCTAAGTTTCTCTGAAAGCTTGGATATGCGATGGTACTTGATAAAACTTGGAAGCGAGATAAAACTTGTTAGCAACGTATTGTATAGAGGCGAATTGGAAGAAAGTCCGATCATTGAGCAATAATCCTGGCAAATTTGACTGTGAAGCGATTCGTCTGAAACGCACACATCGCTTAGATACCTCTTGAATTCAAAGCCGGATTCGGGACCAGAAGCAGAGTACATGATAGAAAAGAGAAGTTTCGAAATGGTATCGAGATGCGTCGAACCAAACGTTGGGAAGTTTTCCTTTGCATACTTGAACGCTTCGTATGGCTCGTTATCTTTATTTCTGTTGTAGAGTTTGATAAATTGCAGTTTGTGCAGGTTGAATTCGAGATCTGATCCCATCGCTTTAAGGCTTTCAGAATGTTCGTTTGCCCACTCAATTGCTGGTCTCAAATCTTCTTCGTTTCTGAAGCTTTGTAAAATTCTATCAAGTCTTTGAAATTTGTGTTGCAACTCCGCAGGAATCGAAATGTCTCTTTCTGCTTCCATGCGAGACGAGATTTCGAAATGGCCATTTCTCAAGAGGTCCATGACCACTGCCCGGTCCACTAGTTTTTGTTTCCTTCTGTTTCCTCTAATATCGATGGTATTGTAGTTGTACAAGTCTTTTAGGTTCAAATTGAGCAGCTTATCAATTCGTGAGCTGTAATTCTTAATCGACTTGTTTATGGATTTCTCGTTCTTAACAGTGTTTCTGTTCCATTTATCAATTCCAATGGTCACTTCGTCGGCATTGAAGGGTTCGTCTGGGACTGTTAATAAAGGTAATTCAAATGGCTGAGGTAATCGTCCAGCTAGATATTGAAGATCACCAATTCCACGATTTGCTCGAGACTCAGAACGCTTGTTCTTCGCTCAAAGTCGGCACGTCGGTTGGCTCGTACTTACCCTTCTCTATGCGCACAGAGATCTCCTTCAACTGCTCCAACAACCCCTTCGCATCATCTAGAGCCTTATCTAGAGCCCTATTACCCGCAAGACTCCCCACCTCCTCCTTGAGGGCCTCATATGATTTTGTCATCTCCGGTGCGCTTCTTGAGGTGTTCACTCTCGTTTATCCACACAATTCATCAACACTCTTATCTCAAGCAAAAAAAAATTATGTATTTTGAGGGCAAAAAGCGGAGTGAGACAAGGCTGTTTTCTCACGCTTGATAAGTAAAAAAAAAAAAAAAACACTTGTCTTGTCTCATTTAGCAGCCCCCCAATTAATCAATAATACTGCGCTAAAACCACCCGTATTAGGGACCGAAAGTTTACAATTTTTCCACAATGATAGGCACAAAGTTCATTGCTGTCCCCACCAAAGAGGCGAAGGAAACTGATTGGGCTGAACCTCTCAAAGGTTATATTTCTCAAATATACGGAACGTACACCGAACTTGAACCTCAGATCATCGAGTTCAACAAGCTGAGAGTCGATGCCGTTCATTCTAATCAAGACCAGACGGGTCGTGACTTGTACTATCGCTATTACGGACAGACAGAGCTTCTGGAATTGAGAATCCCAGTCGACTCACTCAAGCTTCAATTCAGTTGGAAAGACGCCTTTGCAAAAGGTGCTTCACACACGCAACATGCAATCGCTTTTGAGAAGGCCAGCATTTTATTCAATCTGGGGGCTGTTTTGTCAGCAATTGGTGCCCAGTCTGAAGATTTGAAGATCAGTGTCGCTAGTTTCCAAAAGGCAGCAGGAGTATTCCAATTCGTTCAGGAAAACTTTCTTCACGCCCCTTCTGCTGATCTCAGCGTGGAGTCTGTGCAGGCACTAACAAAACTCATGCTTGCACAGGCCCAAGATGCATTTTTGTTACGTTACCTGGAAACAACCAGCGAACCAAAGGGAACTCTAGTGCCCAAACTAGCAAAAGCAGCTGCAAAGCTATACGATTCAGCCCACGAGTTGACCAAGGAAATTCCGTACATCCCATACAATTGGAGCCAGCACTGCAAGCTCAAAGCGATCTATTACACGTCTTTGGCCAACTATTACTACTCCTTGCACCTGAAAAGTAGCTCTCAGTTCGGTCAAGCAATTGCCTATATGAGGGTATCTGATGAATCTCTCAAAGATTACAAACATTACAGCTCGAACTTTGATACAAAGTTTCATGAAGTGCTGAAAACTCACTCTTCTATGGTCAAATCCACCCTCAAGGCTCTAGATAAGGACAATGACTTCATCTATCATGACATCATCCCGGACACAGCGACAATCGCGGAAATCAAACCTTTGGAGAGCTCGAAACCAACACCACTGCAGGAACAAAATGTGGCAGCTGTTTTGGGCAAAGACATTTTTGAGAGAATCATTCCTCTGAAAGTTCACGAACAGTCGTCAATGTACTCTGAAGAAGTGGCCAAACTTCTGAGATCAGAGAACGAGAAGTGCGAGTTGGCAGACCAGGAATTCAACTCCACACTGGAGTTCCTCAACCTGCCAAAGTCGCTGGTTGATTTACGGAGTCTTGTGGAAGTTGAGACAGCAAATTTGGAGGGTGAGGATGACGCTGGAGATGAGATCGATCCGCGCGTTTTGTCAATCGCGTCTGAAATCAGTCAGTCTTCGTTGGATGAGTCAATGGCTTTCAAGCTGAGATCCGAGATCAAAGAGAATATTGGTAGATGCGACAAACTGCTTGAGGAGATTTCTCAAAAGTACGAACTCAACAAGTCCAAGTATGGCTCTCTCTGGACACAAGAACAGTATCCAGGTCAAATCATAAGTTTGAGACAAGATTTGACAAAAGGGAAAAAATCTTTGCTTGATTCGGGTGAGACAGATCAGAGAATTAAGGCAATTTACGACTCAATCAAGTCAGACATTACTATTTTGAAGCTTGGGCCTTCAGATTCTCGATTCATCAACAGTTTCAAACCGACTACGTCGTCTTCTGATGGATCTACGCAACTTTCATTACTTGACATGGACGATCAGCCAACAAACTCGAAAGTTCTCAAGTCTAAGTTGGCTAAGATCGATTCTAAATTGCAAGAGCTTCGGTACTTACAAAAGGAACGTTCAAACACATACAATGATTTGAAAGAGAAGGCTCATAAGGATGACATCTCTAACGTCTTGATACTGAACAAAAACAATGACAACATTGAAGGAGTCTTTGAAGAAGAGTTGGCTAAGTTCAAGCCTTACCAAGAAAGATTGTCCATTACTATCGAGAAACAAGTTCCGCTGATCAACGAGTTGAAACGTTACATGAATGATGCACTGGATGATCCAACAATCAAATCCAATTTGAAGAAGAGAGACAAATTGATGAACACTCAAAAAGCTATTACAGCAAAGTACTTGGCATCTTACAAAAACTGGAAGACGTATGAAAAAGGATTCACTCAGGGATTGGAGTTTTACAAGCAACTGCTTGCCTTCAGCACAAATTTATGGTACGCGATTGAAAAGTTGGCGAACGACAGATCCAATGAGGCCAACCGTTTAATTCAGGAGATTGAGGCTTGTGGACCGAGCAGAGATCAGGAATTGTTGAGACAGCAATTTAGTCGGTTTAGTGTTTCTTCGAATCCGTCGCCTCGAAGTTCAACTACACAGGCTCCATACGTTCAGTATCCACAAGCTGTGCCACAGGCAGCACCTGGTGCACCAGTTGCATACCCTCAACAGTACTATTCCATTCCCACAATTTCCTCAGTCTCCTCGGCAGGTGGATATGCTCCGCCTCCTCTACCTACTAAACCAGGACAAAACGCACAACCACCCCAATCTGGCGAATTTTATGATACTCCTTCTGCGTATGATCCGTCCTTATACTCCAAATATGGGAGCCAAGGATGGCAATGAATGTTTTGTTTAGAAATTCCATTATATACACTAAAAAGCCCAATTTATCAAAATGAATAAGCCGCGCACGAGCAATTCAGTTAAACGTCCAAGAAATCTGCTGCCACCAACAATTCCAAAGCCATTTCTGTGGGAATGTCAAATTCTGGCACGTCAACGGACTCCTTGTATTTCATGTTGTAGTAGAGGTATTCGATCACTTTTTCGAGCAAAATTGCGTCAAGTTCGTGTAATTTGATAGTATTTGTTGAAGATTCTTGGAAAGAGGTGTTAAGCATTCCTCTTAGTGTTCCGCTAATCATTGCAGCATCTCTGCCCACCTGGAACTGGAATCCGTCATTTGATACAAGTGTTATATATGGAGATGGTTCTTCTTGCTCTGAGTCAGACATGGTGGTATCAATTGATAAGATGTTGGGTGAGAGATAAACGATTCATTAGCTACTTTTTTTTTTTTTATTGACTTCACTTTTTTTGTTTTGCGAACTATTTTATCAAGTATTTTTGACTTGAATTTTGAGGTGGTTTATGAGGTAACAAAGAGATTATGTCTCCGAAAAGGAAACATTATAACTCAAACTTTATTGAATACCACCGACAATGGCCATTTCCAATCCCAGTCTTGGCTGGGAAAGACTTCAGAACGTGTTTTATAGGGCGCGAGAGTGTTTCCCTTTAGAATGGACAAATGATGATGACGAATTCGATCTTGAGAAGTACAAGGTAGCAATTGGTCCATATGCATCTACAATTGCACTTTTCCCAAAAATAGATGACGTTGGGATGGTCTCAGGTCGCTCAATCGATCTTTATTCGGGATCAGGCTCAAAAATAGGCTCGATTCCTTGGCTCTCTTCAAACGGTGAGATTGTTGAATTTGGATGGACATCCAATTTTCATTTAGTAGTGGTTCTGCGTACGGGGAAATTTAGAATCTACAAGAATTTTGATGGTGATTTTGATATTTTTGATTTACTGGTTCAAAGCGATGTTATGGATGTTCGCTTTTGCAAAGACGGGTTTGTGGTGAGAACATTAGACAACAGTTTCAAGTGGTTGCAAAGCTATGAGCCCCTCAGTATGGTAGATCTTGCCGTGCTAGACACAAAAGTTCATGGATGGAATGTTGTTTTGCCTGGTTACAATCAATCGTTGCGGGTGGTAGCATCAACAGATGCGGGCGTTTTCACATTGACTTACGCAGGGGTTATTAATACAGAGTATATTGGGAATGGACCATTTGAGCTGATTGCCATTCCGCCAAACGGTGAATTCGCAGCTTTGTATTCGAAGAAAGCCAACGAGGTTTCTATTGTGACTGCAGACTTTCAAAGACTGCTGAGCAGTTTTGAATCTGACAACCACTCAACTCCAACACAGCTGGAATGGTGCAGTAACGACGCAGTCATTGTGTGCTATCGCGATGAACTCAAGCTTATAGGTCCTTCGAAAGATTCGTTGAACTTCTACTTGGACTCGACAACGCATCTCAGGTCAGAAAGTGATGGACTTTTCTTCCTTGACGGCGAGAGACTCGAATTTCTTTCCAGAGTAAGTCCACCTACGACTGATACATTCAAAATCGGCTCAACGGCACCAAGTGCCATTCTTTTGGATGCTATTGACCAGATCGATCACCACTCTCCAAAAGCAAACGAGAATCTCGAAATCATAGAGGGTGACTTGATAGAAGCGGTCGACAACTGTATCCGAGCAGCTGCAGATGAATTTGAGCCATACTGGCAAAGGAAGCTTCTCAGAGCAGCGGCATTTGGAAAGACGACTGTGGAATTGTACAATCCTGACGAGTTTGTAGAAACATGCAACAATTTGAGAGTCTTGAACATCATTAGACAAACTGAGGTTGGCATGTTTCTCACATATTTCCAATTCATCGAGCTGGGTCTCGATAAGCTGATTGATTATCTGCTATTACGTCATTTGCATTATCTGTGTATCAAAATAGCCGAGTTCATGAACTTTCCAACTGACCGAATTTATGTCGACTGGGCTTGTTGCAAAGTTAGAAAATCCCGTGAGTTGGAGGATAAAGAGCTGCTCACTAGCGTCATCAAAAAATTGCTGAAAAAAAACGTTTCTTTCACACCGATTGCGACTGTTGCGTACGACGAAGGACGCACAGAACTGGCAGTTCAATTTCTGAAGTTTGAGAAGGACACCACCAAAGCTGTTCCTCTACTTCTCAGTATGGAGCACGATGACTTGGCTTTGTTGAAATCCGACGAACAAATGGAAGTGGATTCGATTTGTTACGTCATCAACACTCTGATCAACAAATTGTCTCTAGCTGACTTTTTCAGATTGCTCGATGGTAAGAAAAATGCAACTGCATTGTTCATTTCCAAATTCGCAAAAAACGACCCGCAACTGTTACACGACTACTACTACCAAGAAGACTCGATTGCTGGACTCGCAAACATTGAACTTGCAAATTATTTGAAAGAATCTGACACTAATGCTAAGAAACAGTTGTTACACAAGGCATCAAAGACGCTGAGTCGATCAAAGTACTTTGAACATGATTCTAAACGGCTCAAAGAGGAGTTGGTACTGGTGGATCTGAAAACAAGTGTAGGATCAAACGGAATCGAAGTTTCACCAGATGATTCAGTCTTGGATTTACTTGGTAAAGTCATTGAAAAAGATATAAAACTGGCAGTGAAGCTTCATAAGGATTTGAAAGTTTCTGAAAAACAGTTCTATTACAAAGTTCTGAAACTTTGCTCTAAAGATCCTGAAAAGAGACCTGAACTATACGAATTTGCAACTTCCAAAAAGTCTCCAATTGGCTACGAGCCGTTCTTCACAGAAATGCTCAAGATTGGAGATAAAAGACAAGCATCCATGTACTTGGATCTGTGCACATCGATGGCTTACCGAACAAAAATCAAAGCTTTTATTAGATGTGAGAACTTCAAAGGCGCAATTGAAGAGTCTCACAGAAGAAAAGATGTTGATATGCTGAATCTGATCAAGAGACTTTCTGATAACAGTGCACATATCCGACTTGCTGACGATTATATCGAGCATTTGACTGGTTCAAGAAGATGATGATGAAACCTTCGCTACCTATTATATGGCGTCTCAACGAACTCACCATCATGAACAACACCAACACTTAGACCTTCTGCTCCTGTCAGCCAGCTGGGAATTGTGTAAGGATTGACCACCTCTTTGATAGACAGCTCGTGCAATCCCGCAAAGACATCATTTCCTAGAAGTCTGAGTTTCACGCTCGGTGGATCCTCGAAAGTTTCTCGACCTTTTATTTTGTTCTCGAGCAGAAACTCAGCATATTGAATTGGAACTAGAGAAGAATACCCGTTCTTGTCATAGTTTCTCGGCAAGTCTTTGTCGTCCTCAGAAGGACGAGAAGTCCTTCTTCTCTTGTTGAACGGTCTGTTCACCTCATAAAGGGTTTCCGTTTGTAATGGCATCATTGAGCCTTTGAACTTGAGACTGGCTACCGTTCTTCTATCATCTGCGTCATCTTTGTTTGTGATGGCGAGCTTGCTTGGATTCAAAGACAGGTGATTACTTATATCGCCCAAAGGACTGATGTCAACGACACCGTCGGCGTACGGTGTCCAACTACCCAAAGACTGACCAAATCTGGAGATACCTTTCAAAATGTGCATTGCCTCCAGCGTTCTGACAGGCGCTTCTTCGTTCTTGTAAAGCTTCACCTGTCTCAATGGAGAAGATAACGTCATTTCCACGGATTGCAAAATCAGTTTGGATACCAGATCATCGTCATTGGCAGCGGAATGGATGAGATTTGGCGAGCTCATTGGAATTGATAGATAGTATGGCGTTCTGGAAAGGATATCAGGGAGCTTCTTGTTGGTGAGATCTGTGTTTGTGTTTCGAGCTTTTTTGAGATGAACATATTCGTACATCTGTATTCGGATCAAAATCAACGGGAAGTGAGGGTGTCGGGAAATGTATATGTGTGTCAAATAGAGATTAGAAAGGCTCTTGATGAGACGATCCAAAAATGACTGTGAATCTAACGAGAAGATGAAGTCATCTAGCATATCTTTAGGGTTTTCACGTATGAAACTATCGTTTGACGTCAATTTTGCAGTAGATGAAACCCAAACGTATCCAGTAGGCTTATCCACCATAACCTGAATATCTATTTGTGCCAGTTGTAAAGCATTCAATCCATTTGGATAGTAATCCACCAACAATCTGTCTATAAGTTTTCTTTTTGGTGATTTCTGGTCTCGTAAGAATTTGAGTGTTTCTTTGCAATCTTCAATCAAATCTCTTTGTGTCAGCCCGGTTTTGCGTTGTTCTTTGGTCGGTTTTGGTTGAGTCACGGAGAGTTTGAGCCAAAGCTCCACGAGATTGAACAGAGATTCTGTAGTTAATTTGCTAAGCTCTTTTGAGACCAATTTAGGCGTGATTGGCGGGATGTATGTGTTCGAAAGAATTCCTGTCTGTTTACGCTTTGTTTTGAGCATGTTGCGGGTGACGAGTTGTGTTGGTGTTGGTGCAAGTGATAGTTGAGTACTATTTATTGTTTGGTTTATTTCTGTTGTAAACATTTATCGCGTTTTCCTAGTTTTCTCTACTGCACGTGAGTGAGATCAGGTGCCGAGCATAAGACTATTAGTCTTAATCAAGTTTTTGTTTTTGAACTCTTTTCCGAACGATACCCTGTTGGAAGTTGATCTGAAATATGCGGCAATCTGATGAGGCAAGCAGCTCACCAAAGCGTTGGAAGAACGCGGTTATATGCGTTGATTGCAAGTGTACATTTGAACCAGTTTACATCTCACTGTCTGTACACCCGTACACTGCATCAAGAGATTTAATTTTTTTTTTTCAAATTTTTTTTTTTTTTTTTCTTTGATACCTGAATTTTTCAGATCTATCTATCAGAAGAAATATAGTATACCCTTAGCCAATTGCATAACAACTGGTAGAAGCAGAGATGAGCAGTACCACTGAAACCGGGAAACTGGATGTTACACAAGGGGAAGAGGTCGACTCAAGCCTCGACAGAAGAACTCTTTTTGTGAGAGCGATCCCATTAGAAGCTACAAACGAGCAGTTGAATGACTATTTTGCACAGTTTGCCCCTGTTAGACATGCTGTGATTGTTCTAGATCACGAGAAGAAATCCAGAGGGTTTGGATTTGTTTCGTTCGTCTCTGACGAGGACGCGTTATCTGCACTTCAACAAGCCAAAAAGAGCAAGTTCTTGCAAAAATTATTGAGAGTTGACATTGCCAAGAGAAGAGAGCGTAAGACCCCAGACTCGAAAGGTGCTACTTCTAAAGTCGTCAAGAAGTCTTCTCAACAGACTGTGATGGATAAGAGTGCGAAATTGATCATCAGAAATCTCCCATGGTCTGTGAGAGATCCAAATGACTTAGTTAAATTATTCAAACAGTATGGAGCTATTAAAGAGGCTCACATTCCGAGAAAGAAGGGAGGAAGAATGTCTGGATTTGGATTTGTTACGATGATGAAACATTCTAATGCAGAGATGGCCGTGAAGGAGAGTCAGGGATTGAAAATTGATGGTAGAGAAGTTGCTGTCGATTATGCAATTGACAAGTCTAGATGGGAGGAGCACAAGAAAGAGGAGGAAGAGAATGAAGAGGAGGAAGAGGAAGAGGAAGAGGGGGAAGAAGAGGGGGAAGATGAGGACGATGAAGAGGAGGAAAAGGAAAAAAAAGAAGAAGACGAGGAGGAAGAGGAAGAGGAAGAGGACGAGGAAGAACAAAATGACGACGACGACGACGACGACGATTCCGTCGACATCGAAATGGATACAAAAGAGAACTTCTCCAGAGAAAAGAAAAATAAGCAGGAATTTTTCTCTGTTTTCGTTCGTAATGTTCCATATGATGCAACTAGAGAGTCGCTTGAGGAACACTTTTCCAAATTTGGACCAATCAAGTACGCACTTCCTGTGATGGATCAAGCCACTCAAATGGCTAAAGGTTCTGCATTTGTTGCTTTCAGAAAAGAAGAGGATTACGAAGACTGTCTGCTGAATGCTCCAGAAGTGAATCCTAACTCGATGTTGATTCCGGACGATGTTTCTCCTCTTTACGTGTACGATGGACGTATCTTGCAGATCACTGCAACTGTGGATAGAAACTCAGCCGCCAAAATGGCTGAAAAGAATGCCAATGCCAGAAAAGAACTTTTGGGAAGAGCCCCAACTGAGAGAGACAGACGTAACATTTTCTTGTTGAATGAAGGTCGGATCACTTCTAACTCAAAGTTGGCTTCTTTGATCTCCAAGACAGATCTAGAAATCAGAGAGAAGTCTTACAATCTTCGTGTTCAG
Source organism: Ogataea pini (assembly GCA_003707665.2). Lineage (NCBI taxonomy): Eukaryota > Fungi > Ascomycota > Pichiomycetes > Pichiales > Pichiaceae > Ogataea > Ogataea pini. The sequence goes on along the minus strand of PPKL02000007.1, from coordinate 211,464 downwards.
CAATTGAACAAGAACCCAACGTTGCATCTGTCACTCACAAGATTGGCTATCAGAAACTTGCCAAGAGCAATGAACGAAAAGGCATTCAAAGCTCTGGGAAGAAAAGCTATTGTGCAGTTTGTCGCGGAAGTGAAGAGCGGATTCAGACAGCAACTCAACAAGGAGGAACTCGCAAGATCTGTCAGACACAAGAAGTTCATGGAGGAACGTTTGGGACTTGTTGGCGGTGAGAAAAAGAAGACCAAAAATACAGGTGTGGTGAAACAGGCTAAGGTTATCAACGAGGTGAAGGGTTCTGGCGAGCACGGTAGATCCAGAGGTTATGGTTTCCTTGAATTCAAGGACCACAAGAATGCCCTGATGGCATTGAGATGGTTGAATGCCCACGAAGTGACCAAAGAAGAAATTCTTGCTGGACTAGACGACGATCAGCGCAAGGTGGCTGAGGCTGAAGGTTCAATCCAGAAGCGGAAATTGATTGCCGAGTTTGCTATTGAAAACGCCAACGTGGTGAAACGTAGACAAGAACAAATCATCAAGGGCAAAGATCGCAGAGAACAGCAGGCCAAAGGAGGCAAGGATGTTGATGGTGATTCCAGAAAGAGAGGTTACGATAAAGCCTCGTCGTATTCTGACAAGCCAAACAAAAGATCTCGGACCAATGAGAAAAGCAGGTCTGGCGATAATAAGAAGGGAGGTGACTCCTCTGTTTCAGACGATCTCAAACGGTTGATCGGTATGAAGAGGATGAGGAGAAAGAACAAGAACTAAACGCATATAGAAACCAATTGACGAGCGAAGCGAGTCATTTGTGAGTGAGAAATGAAAGAATCCAGCGGTGGTGGACCATTATTAGTGTATTATTCGAGAATTATGGAAATTTTTGGCGAAGCTTATTTCTCTCTATTGTACGTACGTGAAAACTTTTCAGTGATCTCTTGGAGGTCTCTTCATCAAGGCCATTGTGTTTTCAACCCAACGGTCAGCACCACCTTCCATGGCGAGTATTTCGTAAATTGACTTGCCGATGTAGTTGTTTGGCTCATAGCCAATCAGAGCTGCGTTTCTGGTTGATGGAATCCGAAGCATCTCACGCTCCACTTTCCAACCAAAAAGACTGGCAATGTCCTCGGTGTGGTCCACTAACGAAGCATAGCGCGAGTTGGAAGAGTACGACGTGACTGTGTTGATCTTTTGCTTCAGCTTATTAACTGGATACCTGATTTTGTCACCGTTAAGGTTGTGAGAGCAGCATGGAATCACAATGAATGGATACCCTAACAGTGGAATCCAGCAAGTGAGTTCGTCGGAGTGATTACCAATGATAAAAGTGTTCTTTGGAAATTCTGCAATGTTGACTTGAGGTGAGTTCAATAGCTCGGCCGAAGTGTAACATTCCACCATCTGAACTTTTGCAGCAGCGCTTTTATCCGGTGCTGTTTGAAGATCAGGTTTCGACTTGATAGGAACTTTGAAAACATGTCCATTGTCTGTCAGATGGGGATTCACTGCCCGAACGGCCGGATGAGGTCTTAAGAGAACCGATGGAATAATCACTTGTTCTCTTAGTCTATTCTGAACCTCTGCTGGATACATTTTCCACGATTTCCGAGCACGCGCATCAATTCCAACACCTCTATAGCCTTCCATAGTCAGAATATGGACCAAAAGACCATTACCACAGCCAAGATCACGAAACTCAAAAGAATCTTTAGACTTGTATATTTTGGTCCAAAACTCAATCAGAAAAGCAGCGATTGCGATATCCTCAAAAACATGCTTACGAGGATCAGTAGACTCTCGCCAATCATCAACCAGATTTTTAGCAAATTTTTGCTTGAGTGTGATATATCTGTCTTGAAAGGCCACTTTTGAAACCACCAAATCGTGGTTCACACGTTTTTGATAACCATTCATCACACCAACAGAATGCTTTTTAGCAGTACTGAGCAATCTATAAGCAATTCTGATCGGTCTTTCAGTTGGATTGAGAGTTTTGTAGTAAGAAACAGTCTGATTAGCGAAAGGAAGATAATGAATTGAGAGTTTGTTGTCTCTGCAGAGAAGTCCTATGGATTGCACTGGTGGAAGGTAAAAAGGAACATCTTCCGGAGAGGTGATATGAGGGGTGTAAACGATCAGAATAGAGTTATCTTTGCTGTTGTTGAGAATGAGACAGGTTTGATTTATGATGTAGTCTTTAGATGGATTTCTTGGGATGATTCTTCTGACAACTTCAAGACTTGGCTTGAAGTCGGACGATACTGGTACAGATTTAATCTCGAAATCGTCAAGGTTTCTAGTCAAAATAGTTTCCTCTGCACCATCTGAGTCGGCTGAAACGTTGGCGACAATGTTGTTATTGTTCAATAATAGTTCTTGTGGGTTTTCCGTGATGTATTTCTCAATGTAAGGTTCTTCGGAGTTCTCGCTGTAGATATACTTGTACTCCTTGAGGACATCTGCTCTAAGAATGACGGTGGAATTGATATTTGGATTGCGGAAGATGTTGGACATGGCGTTCACATAGTGATGAGATTTGAAATCAACATCTGTCTCAAAAATACCACACCATTTGGGGCCGAGAATAGATTCTTTGTCTCTAATGTTTGGTATTTCCTTCTCTTTGAGTGTGGATTCGAGGTTGATTCTAGGTTTATTTGCAAGTCTGGAAGGGTCGTGATATTTTTGTTTTGGCTTCCCCAAAGTGTCTGAAGCGGGTAAGTCCATGTTGGATGTGGTTGGGGAAGGCTCTGTCGCCTGTGTTGACACGGACATGATTGGAGTTTTTGAATGAATGTGGAAAGTTAGTCAAGTGATCATCATTTAATAATTTTTTCTTTTTCTTTTCACTTCGGTTAAGCGTCATTTCAGGTCGATCGACGTAATCTCGACGCGAATTTTTTTTTTTTTTTTTCAGCCATTTTCTTTTTTTGGAAGCTGCATTAGAGGAGTGCTGGCTCGAAAGATGACAGGACATGCCTTTGGAAGTACTTTGAAAAAGAGCTTTCTGGTGAACACCTAGTCATTGTCGTTGAGAGGAAACAGAGTGTTTGTGTTGCAAACAGCAATTTCCATATGTCAGCATCAGCATCACAGTTTCAGCAGCTCGAAAAGCTCGGGGAAGGAACGTATGCCACGGTGTACAAGGGTCGCAATAGAGCACTCGGGACGTTCGTGGCTCTGAAGGAAATCAATCTAGACAGCGAGGAGGGAACTCCATCGACTGCTATCAGGGAGATTTCCATTATGAAGGAACTGAGACACGAAAACATAGTCACTTTGTACGACGTGATACACACTGAGAATAAGCTCACATTGGTCTTCGAATATTTGGACAAAGACTTGAAACGGTATATGGACACGCAGGGATACAACAAGAGCGGAGCGCTTGAGCCGCCAGTGGTTAAGTCATTCATGTTTCAACTCTTGAGAGGTATTATGTTTTGTCACGATAATAGAGTTCTTCACAGAGATCTCAAACCGCAGAACCTGCTTATCAGTGTTAAAGGAGAACTTAAGTTGGGTGATTTTGGGCTTGCTCGCGCTTACGGAATTCCTGTTAACACATTTTCCAATGAAGTGGTGACGCTATGGTACCGTGCTCCTGATGTTTTGTTGGGTTCCAGAAATTACTCAACTTCCATCGATATGTGGTCTGCTGGTTGCATTTTGGCAGAAATGTTCACAGGGAAGCCGCTTTTTCCTGGCTCATCGAATGAGGACCAACTTCTCAAAATTTTCCGTATTATGGGCACTCCAAACGAAAGAACGTGGCCTGGAGTTACCAGTTACCCAAATTATAGAAACAACTTCAACGTGTTTGTGCCACAAGATCTTCGCGTGCTTATACCAAATATCGACAACCTTGCGCTCAACTTGCTCCAAGGCTTGCTTCAAATGCGGCCGGAGTCACGTTTGAGTGCAAGACAATCACTACAACACGCGTGGTTCAACGAATACACGGGCAATCCGGGTGCAGCCGCGGGCGCAGTCGCGGGAAGTAGCCCTGTGTTTGACCAACAACAACAACAACAACAACCGCAGCAGCAGCAACAACAACAAACGTTTAATTACTGAGGGTTATTTTTAGTGTTTCAATCGTATCTTATTTAGGCGAAGTTATAGTAGTATATTGTAGTGTCTTTACCCATTTAGCAGGCCTAAAATGCTGGCCCCTGGTTGTAGACCCTCGTTTTCCAGTATCGAGAAATACTCGTAATCTTTAGCCTCAACGATAAAGTTCCAGAGTTCGAGATCGCTTCGCAAACGTTCCACATCGAAATATTTCAGTAATTCTTTGAGCAAATCTTTCTCATGAAATCGAAGACAAGAAACAATGAGACTCGAATTTGTCATCTTGTTAACATCGTCTTTTTCTATATTGTTCTTGATTAGAACTTTGTAATCTTCGAGAGTGAAAATTCCCTTAGATTCGTTTTTGCGACGATGAGCGTTGGAGAGATGCAAAACAAGCTTCACCAAAGATTCCACTGGCGAGGAGAATCGACATCCCAGATGGATAACAAACTTGATAGATTGCAACTTGTCTCCGTATCTGCTGCTGAGGTAATCGACATCAGTGTCCTTGTCTCCATCAAGATATGGGAACTTGATGTGACTAGTTTTGAAGCTTGAAAGAATTTGTGCCTTATCAATTGAGAATTCCTCATTGGAGGTTTTGTTCAAAAATTTCGTTCTGATTTGGGTAATTTCTTCAGCAGAGAGTATAAGATCCACAGAAAATGACTCGAGGATAGAGTGGTTCATATGAGGGTTTTGGAAACACGCCTGATCTAGTAAGATGAGTCGCTGGTTGGAATTGTACAGTTTGATTTGGGAGGGAACGTTGTTCGCAAAATCTGTGAGCCATTCACGCACTTTGTCAAGACGTGTACTTAAAGCATGATCGTCATGATTGTGATCTGATTCGTTGCTAACGCGTCGTTTGAGAAACGAGAAAGAGCGGGACTTTAACCGGAATACATGCAGGAATTGTTGTTCAATAATTGAGTATGCAATATGAGAGTAATTATGATTAATGAGTTGATGGAAGAAACGGTCTGTAGCGAGCAGACCACTGAGATTGGATGAGCGAATAGCGATCTGAAGGAGTAGTTCGTTTGGGAGATCTGCAAGACGTTTCGGACGTGATGCTGTCAGTTTCTTGGGACGTTGGGTCTTTTTGATATGCTGCACACGCCCACTAATGATCGTTCGTGGATCGTTGGTGCGAGAGTAATTGGAGTTGAAAGTTTTACATCTTCTCTGGTCCACACATATGCTGATGATATTTTGGTTACGTGACTTCCGTGTTCGGGTTGTAGATTTTTTCGGATGTCGTTCATGAAACCGATTTTCATGATTGACCTTCACTATCAGACCAGGAATGAGAAAGCCCATGAGGTTCTTATAGAGAGATGTGAACGTTACCGTTTCAATGAACTGAAGAAAAAAAAAAAAAAAAAAAAAAATATCACAGAATTTTGTTTTTCAGATAACGAGCGAAAAATTTCCCGATTCGGCTGCTCTATTACCCGGATACTGAACGGGAGCATTTGCTCATATCAGGAAATGAGGCCCGCAGGTGATACTTTATTAACTAATTGGTTTCTCTCTGATCTGTCTTAACATTATCTACCCTTAGTAGAGACACCCATAATGTTGGAAGTCACCCCATTTGTTGCCACGTTGTTGGCGACACTTGCTGTTTCAAATTTCTTCCTCAACAAATACTCAGGAAAAATCGAAAGTTTCTTGGAGACTCACAAGACTTCAAAGTCGAAAAGTGCGACTCGTATATTGTACAATTGGAATCAAAGGTTTAACTTTTCTTTTCTAATTGGCTACAATTCTTTGTTCCATAAAAGCACTCCTTTCCGTGGGGAGAATGGCGGATACATTGATCACATGATTCTCTATCCAATCAAATCAACAAGCAGGGGATTAAAAGTGACACAATGGGAGGTTGATCGTTACGGACTCAAACATGACAGGCAGTACATGTTTGCTGTTTATGAACAAGAAAAGAGTGCTTATGTGCTCCAAACGCTAAAAGACGCCCCCAAATTGTCAACGGTGGAGGTTTCTTATGAAAAAGATTCTAACCTCTTTATATTTAAGTATCACAAAGAGAATGGAGATCTTGACAAATTCTCGTTACCATGTGTTGTTTCTGAGGATTACGTGCAACAATACAGCACATTGGGAACAAACCGTCAGCAATTGAAAGTGTGGAAGAATTCTCTGGAAGGTTGGGTGCTGGATAAAGTGTTGAACCCAGAATTTCTAAAAGCAATGAAACTTCCAGAGAAAACTGTATTGATATACTCTCCAGAGGGTAAAATTTGTTCCGTTGGAGCTCCAAAGGATGTGCAGCGTCGAACCTTGTTTCACGATTACTTTCCTCTGCTGATGTGTTCCGTTGAAAGTTACGAGTTTGTCAAATCATCAATGGCTGGAAAAGGAGGAGATCACGCAAGGATGGAAACGTTTCGGCCAAACGTTATTATAAGACAAGTGGAGAAGCCTTTTGTTGAAGATTTTTACTACAAGTTTGACATTTTAACACAAAGTGACTCGCAAAGACGGAACTTCACTGGTGCGATGAAATGTGTCCGGTGTTCTACTCTCAACATTGATAACTCAGATGGATCAGTTGATCAAAAAGCTGTGGTTTACAGAACCATGTCAAAGTATCGTCGTGTCGATGAAGGGAACCCATACTCTGCATGTTTTGGAATGTATGTGATTCACCACCAAGAGAATTTTGTGTTGAGTCAAGGTGATCAAATTGACCTGCTTTTACGTAGAAGCACGAAAATGGAAGAAGATCCTTTTTCTTGATATATATTTATGCTCCATAAGGTTCACAGCTTGCACTCGTTTAGCGAGCCGTAATCTATAGCTTTACCACCTGAATATACAACCATATCCAGTTGTTTTTTTGTGAGTCCCTTCACGAGTACGTGCACGTGAGGAATCGCTTTAACACTCTGGAGACGAGCCCAGTTTTTGAACCATGCGATGTTTTCGCGGGGAATCCCCAGCCACTGGCAGAAAGTTAATTGAATGTAAAGTTCTATGAGCTTCTTGGTGTGTGCAGGGATGTCACCGAGTTCGGACTGTGGGTCTGGTGGCATTGAGAATTTTACCCATACGCACAAATGAGCAACGTCCGGTTCTAAATCGTAGGGATACGAGTTGGGAATGATGGTGATATCGCGGACGTCAGCAAAAGGGCGCGGATCTAGCGGTTTGACGGCGTCATTTAGTAACAACTCGGATGGTGTTGTCAAAGGCACTGATTCAGGAAGCCATTTGAGTTCATGAACAAGTAAGAATGTAGTCATATCAATGCCTTTATTAGCGAGGCTGAGCTTGTGACTCTGGTACTTCTCCGTACAATCCGAAGATCTGACTAGTTTATCAATCTGTTCAGACTCAACGAGTTGCTTGACAAGCGGGAACGGCGTGGGAATCGGCAAAGTCATGTTGATCGATCGACGATAACCAGGGATCAAATCTAGAAGAGAAACAAAAGTAAAACGGAAATGCCTATTTGACTAATTATTTTTTACCTACTGCGAACTGAGCCGCGCTGACGTCAGGGCGATAAGAGAAAGTCTGACAAATCTCACAAGTTGGACTTGTTTGAGAATATGGCAATAGCGCAGTAGTTTATTGTCATTATAAAAGCTGTTGGACATCATAGAAAACACTAGAAGAATTGTGGAAATCACCAGCTTCCATTGCAGTGAAAATAGTTCTCCTTTGGTCTTCCCCAGATTCTCAGGATTTTTCTAGAAACTTCTCGAGCCTCAGATTATCTTATCCAGTTTTGTCAGCTCAATATGGCTAATTAGAACTACCACTTTCAAATTCATATAAGTTTCCAGGTAACTGCAGTGTATATATGCCTAATAGTAACGCACCCTCCCAAAAATATCACGTGTTGTTTGTTCTGCATTGGACTGACAGAAAAAGTTTCATCTCACTCAATTAGTTTGCTGCTACCAACCCCTTTACTCCCTGAAACTCTTGTTTTGTTGTATTCTGTTGATCATTCAAGTCAATATAATCCACTCAGCTACTTGAAATGGATCAGATTTTCCAACAATATCTTCAAGAACTACTTGGTGGTCAGGCAACCTCCAACCCCGGCTCGTCTCCTTACTACCGCAGACAAGAGCCGGAACGCAGAAGACAACAGCAACCACGCAGCGGTTATCCCTATGGAAATTTATATTCACGCCACCCAGTCAGACATGCGTACCGGCAATCAGTGCCTGTTTATCCAAGTCCGTTAGGGGCTCCAGTTCCAAGTTATCCTTTAAAACAGTACCTGGTTCCGCAGTATTACTATGGAGGAGATCAAGGCGAAGAAGCTGGCCAGGATTACGAAACTGGCTCCGGTTTGACATTGATCGATCAGGAACCAGAGACAAACACTAGCGACGTTCAATACAGAACTTTCGATGATGTTTTTGGACCGTATTTCACTCGCAGATCGGCAAGACAACCTCATCAGTATGCTGAACAAGAACAGGTAACCAATGATGAAGATTTCTCTGATCCAATCAAGGCATTGATTATGGATGCTTTGCGCAGACAAGGCATCGTGAAAGAGTCTGGCCAACACACTGGTGATGAAGCAGTGGAAGACGAAGTTGAAAAGCCTTTGAAGTCACTTCAAACCGAAAATTCCGAGTCTATGGAAACTCCTCATTCAACCCCTATCGAAAATTCTAAGGGGACACAACCACAAGTTTCCGCACAATCCTCGAAGTCTTCAAAGCCTAAGTTGAGAAGGAAATCAACAGCATCATTCAATGTTCACTCGAACCAAGGGCCAGAAATCAAGATCGATCCACTACAAATTTCTGCTCCTCAATTGAAAACTTCTCTTCCATTTTCTCCAGCAGTCAACGTGTATGATTTCCCTGAGAATTACATCATTGCTGTTGCTTTGCCAGGCGTTTCAAAAGAGTTTGTCGATATTGATTATCATCCTTCGTCTTCCGAGCTTGTGATCAAGGGAGAAGTTAACAACAAGTACCTCTCTGATGATTCTAACGTCGATAATACTCGTATTCTCAAAGTTTCAGAACAGCGTTTTGGATCCTTCGAAAGAGTGGTGAAACTTCCCTCATTTCCAGACGTTGAAGAGGAGAAGATATCAGCCAAGTTCAAGCTGGGAATGCTCGAAATCAAAGTGCCAAAACTAAAAGAAAGCGAGGTGGTAAAAAAACCAAGAAGAATCATTTTGGAGGAAGTTCCAGATGAAGAACTTGAAAGAGAAAGTAATACTCGCCTCTTTTAATGAAAAAAAAATCCTTGTTAAATAACAGATATCTTTTATTTTAATTGTGTATACAGTGTTATTCAATTGCAGCGTTAGACGGCGTACTTCTCCACAATAGAGTCGAACAATTGATTTTTCTCCATCAAATCGGTAACATATTCGTTTTCTGGGTCGACAGCCTTAAGTTCGGACATAAGCTCGTCGAACTTGTTACCTTGTAAAATCTCAAAAGAGATTCTGTTGATGAGGAGATCGGCTTTCCACTGTTTCAGTTGCTCCTCCGAACCTTGTGCAGTCAATTCTTCGATCTTGTTGAGGATATCTTGCGATTCTGGAAAGTGCAACAACTTCATGTTTGAAACAAACAAACAAATTAGATTCTTGATAGAATTGGTGGTGTCGTTGGATGAAAACTCGTCATAAAAGTAGTACGCACTCTTCAAACTCTCATCGTAACCAACCAAATCGTACCAAGATTGAGACAAGGTAAAAACAAGATTATCTTGTGAAATTTGACTAAAGTTCGACAGGATTTTAGCAGCTTCTTTAGTCTTGTTCAAAAGCAGATTCACATAAACCAACAATGAAATGTTCTCAAAACTTTCCGAGCTGGACAATGTTTGCAATGCAGAGTCGTAGTTTTCTAAGCCAGTGTAGTACAAACCACCAACAAGATTTACAAACTCGTTGGAAGAGTCTGAAGAAAGCAGACTCTCAATTTCCTCAGATTTGGCCTTGTCATTTTGAAGGAAAACGGTGTACAATTGGAGGGCCTTCAATTCCACCACAGAATCACTTGGTGGCTCAGTGGCTTCAATTTTTGCCAATGCTTCCTTGTACTTTCCCAAAGCCACCAAGGAACGGATCTGGTATTGACTGGCTTTGAACTTGTTTTCCTCGCTGGAAAAGATAAGCTCTTGAAGATCAAGAGAAGCCAAATCTGTGTATCTGGCAGCAAAGAACTGCTGACGCAGCTGGTACAATTCACCACTGTCGCTGTATGGATCCATCTGTAGAGATGTGTACTAGTTTGTGCGAGCAGATGAAATTAGCTGTATTCGTTGTCATTATTATCAACACAGTTTGTTTTTTTTTTCTCCCTCCACGAAATCAGATTCACTTATGGTGCAAGGATGTGCTTGAAGATCAAAAAAATAACTCTAACAGACAAGGCACTGAATAATTACAGTAATAAATTGCTGAGGTGTTGTATTACTGAAATTTACTTAACACATAAAACGTTTAACCCAATAACATTAAAAGAAACTAAACAAAAACCCCGATAATTTACACAAAAAGCGCATATACGAAAACACAGATATCAAGAGACTTAAGATCTCTCGCCTCTGAGTCTTCTGGCAAGTTGGATATCTTTCTTTTGGATGGTGACTCTCTTGGCGTGAATGGCACACAAGTTGGTGTCTTCAAACAAGGAGACCAAGTAAGCCTCAACGGACTCTTGAAGAGCACCGATAGCAGAGGATTGGAATCTCAAGTCAGTCTTGAAATCTTGAGCAATTTCTCTAACCAATCTTTGGAAAGGAAGTTTTCTGATCAAAAGTTCAGTGGACTTTTGGAATCTTCTAATTTCTCTCAAAGCAACAGTACCTGGCTTGTATCTGTGTGGCTTCTTAACACCACCGGTAGTTGGGGCGGACTTTCTAGCAGCCTTAGAAGCGAGTTGCTTTCTTGGTGCCTTACCACCGGTAGACTTTCTTGCGGTTTGCTTGGTTCTAGCCATTTTATCTGTGTATAATAGTTATGATAATAATGATATGTTGATAGCAAGATAGAAAAAAAAAAATTACAAGTGCGAAACAGTCCTATTTTATATTATGGGTTACCGCACTGCGCCGGGGTAATAATTATGTCATGTGGGTGTCTAGTACTGTCTGGAGCAGTGTGCTAAAATTTACCGCAGTTAACAGTTTGGTGGCAAAAAACTTTTTTTTCGCGCTAGTGTAAAAAAACTATGTGGCATGTTGAAATGTAACAGCTTTGACAAGCGCGAAATATTAGGGATGTGTTTTACTCAGCGCGAAGCGTAAACTTCAGTATGAAGACTTTGATCGAGTTATCGCGGAGACAAGATTAAATTATGAGATGGTCTAAGGAAAACAGGAATTTCGAAAGGAAGCAACAAGGCGCGGATACCTGGCGGGAGTGTTGTCGTAGAATGTTAGGTTCAGATTTTACGCAGCACGGCGCGCCGTGATTGGCCGAATATTAACCTCATTTTGGTGGGAGGATGGCAAGCATTTTGTTCGTAATGTCAGCGGGGGTCGCGGGATGTGTGAACAGGCATCAATTTAGAAAAAAAGATGTGCTGGATATGTAGTTTATAAATATAGCGACATTCCCGCAATAGTAGTCTGTCCTGTTACTAAGTTTTATATTGTAGATATCAATCATTTAAACTAATATTATTATTATACATTAAAAATGTCCGGCAGAGGTAAAGGTGGAAAAGGTCTAGGAAAGGGTGGTGCTAAGAGACACAGAAAGATTCTCAGAGATAACATTCAAGGTATCACCAAGCCAGCCATCAGAAGACTTGCTAGAAGAGGTGGTGTTAAGAGAATTTCTGCGCTTATCTACGAAGAAGTTAGAGCTGTGCTCAAGTCTTTCTTGGAAAACGTTATCAGAGATGCTGTCACTTATACCGAGCACGCCAAGAGAAAGACTGTCACTTCTTTGGATGTCGTTTACGCTCTGAAGAGACAAGGAAGAACCTTGTACGGTTTTGGTGGTTGATTCATTTATACTTTGTCGAGTGTTATTTTGGGATGGTTATTTTTTTTGTTTTAGGGCAGATTCAACCACCAGGATTGGATCTGTCATGTTTTGTGTTGTACGATGTATCTACGTTACGGGTTGCGTTCAAATGAATATTATAATTTTAATAGTGAGCTTGAAGTAGTCTTTGCCCCCAAAAAATGCTCAGTTGATAAAATAAAAACATGATCAAAGTTGGTGAAGTTATTTGAGAGGTGAACAGATGTGTCACGTGACTCAATTTGTGTTTTGGAAAAAACTTGAATTTAATTTGCGAGGCTCCTGTGTTTTTGAGTCTCCTCACCCCGCAGTGCATTGCCGGGTAACTGAGAGAAGAGCTGGTCAACAGAATACAAACGACTCAGCCGGGGTGCCAGTCTAGGTGCCAGTCCGGCAACAGAGTGACGCGTTTGAGGAACAAGATGCACTCAATTTTTCATGCAGAAATGCTATTTGTCAAATGTGATCCATCTAATGTTTGCGACTTTGTTTATCTGGCTTTGGTGGATCGCCCCCCAAATCATGGTTGTTGATCCATCCGCCCTGCTCATCGGTCCGGGTTGACCAGTCCAGCTTCGCCACCCTGTTCGTCAGCACGGCCACTTCCTAATTGGGTTGCAGGAAGAAAATTTTTCTTGAGCAGCACACAGAATCTATGAGTAATCAAGAGAAAAAAAAAAAATTTGCCATGCGCCCTGGGAAATTCGTGCATTCGCGGCTCGCGCCAGCCCCTTAGAGTTCAGCGGCGCAACCGCCCAGCGGCGGCAGGCCCCGCGCTTGCGGCGGACGGGGGCGCCGAAACTTTGTCATATAATTTCTTTTCAGAGAAGGGTAAAAAAAATTTCATATATATTAGTTGATTTCTGTAATGGGTCGGTAATTAAATGCTTTTGATAGGGTTTTTAGCAAGCAAAACTCCCTCCTCCCTTTTTATCTAATATTTCACTAGTTGAAGGTTAGATACTACTCCGAAAGAGCACTGTTTCACCAAGAGTACTCTTTTCGTGTTTCTAGTATTATTACAAGCTTCAACAAACAGGTTGTCTCCCAACAAGCTAAAACAAGGAAAGTGACAAATATAACAAACAGTTTGACAGAGATCAATAAACAAGCAAGGAATTATTTTTTTTTGGTTAGTTTATTGCTTTGAGATATTAAGTTATTCTCATAGAATCCTCCGTGGTCACGTCCTACGAATCTTAACTTTTGGGTACCCCACCTGCTGTTCCTTCCTGCTGTACCAAAAAACAGAGGTAAAGGTACACACTAGCCATCTCTGACGAGCTTTTAATTAAGTTATCGTTAGAACCATCAACCAAAAATTTGAAAAAGACAAAACAACATCTTATCCATCTATTTACCCAAACATCATCTTTTCAAATTTGGTATAATTGATTCAGCATGTTTGCCTCCGCAAAAAATTACTTTATGGATGGCTCCCAGAGCCAGCAACAACAAACTTTGGGAAGTGTTCTCCCACAGTACCATCAGCGTCATACTTCTTATCAGCCACAGCTTTCGTCTCACCAATATACGGGAGGCCCTCAAACTCAGCAATATCGTCACCAGCAATCCATGTCATTCTCTGGCGGGTACGATATATCTGGCTACTATGCTAATGTGTGTGCTCCTCCACCATCAATACATAACGCTCCTATTGAGTTTTTCCCTCCTCCACCAATCCGTCAGCAACAGCACATCATTCAAGAGCAGCACACACAGCAGCAGCAAGACCAACACGCACCTACTGGTGGTGTGTCGCTAGTCCTTGATTATGAGATGGACCAGATGGTCCGTTTTGTGTGCTGGCTCTGCTATGGGTTGATGAAGAGAACTGATAATCCTGCAGCATCTTTCCACGCTACAGTTAAAGCCGTTCTCTCTGCTACTAGACTTCCAAAGTCGACCATTGTGTTGGCTTTGTTGTATTTGTCTGATAAGATGGAAAATCAGGAACTGCCAGTCATGAGCGACTCTAAAGTATTTGAAAACTTGATTCTTTCGTTGGTTCTGGCCAACAAGTTCAATGATGATAACACATTCAGAAACAAGTCTTGGTCTGATGCTACTGGTTTGGGTGTCGAACTCATAAACAATCTGGAGAGAGAGTGGCTCGGTGAAATCAAGTGGAGATTACATTATGAAGATGGATTTACTTGCATCGAGGAATGCTGGAAAACATGGTGTGATAAGTTTCAAACAAAGCCGGTTGCTCAAACTCCGGTTTATCGTGAGAACTATCTTTCCCCTGTTTCCGGTAGAGCAGATTCTACTTCGTCACTGCAGCAATACCATCAATCGCACTCCACCACTCCACGTGAGTTTAGATCTCCATCAAGCTCGCTGTTTTCAGATCGTTCGCAGTTCTCGCCCGTGAGTACCCCTCTGAACTCGTCGCCATTTTATAACGACTACCAGCAGGCATTACCTCTTCCTGTCCCTGAACAACTGTTTGATAATCCATTCCAGATGCAGTACAACTCTTCTTTAATGGCTCAGCAAGCATCGACAAACAATGATTACTTCTCATTGTATCAGCAAATGAATAGCCAGCCTCTCATGAAACCAATGACTGCTGCTCATATTCCTTCAGCACAAGCTCAACGCTACTATGCTTTAAGTCATTACCAACAACAAGCCATGGTGCCTCCAATGATGAGCACCGGTGTTTGCTACGGAGCCCCTGCTCTAGGTGCTGGTGAGTATTTACAACAACAACAACAGTACCACCAGCAGCGACAACAACAACAGCATTTTTACAGCACTGGTAGCTATTGTGCAGCAACTGCGTGCTAAGCTAAGAGTCAAAAGTGTCTAGTTGAGAGTTTTTTCTTTTCTTTGTTAATTGCTCTTTGAAGTGAGTTTTTTCTCTCATCAAAATTACAAAAGTTTTTTAATCGATAATTGAGTCGATATTATGGGATTAGTTATCAATATGCCATTTGCGCCTTTCTTTGCTTTCCTACGTCATTCACCTCAGTTGATCAAAGATTTCTATTAGTGTTTTTTTCCTCTTTTTATCGCCATTTTTTTGGCTACGCTTTTCTTTTATGTACGTTAGGAAAGTAACACTGTTTTTTAGAGGAAATGGTCTACTTTTCTTGTGAATGATTCATCAATGAATAACGAACAATGCGAGTTGTTTGAAATTCGTTGGCAAGTTCCAATATGTATATTTCCAAGATCTATTGATGAGTTCATTGTAGCTACGACCAAAGCAACGAAGCTGAAGTCTAAAACTATAAAATTGAGGTTCAATTTTTTTCTTCCTATCCTTGAGGTGTACGGATGTACACAATTTGTCTAAGCGAACTATATTATATATATTTCTAACTGGCGCAGCAACTAGAGTGAAGTAGAAAGATACTATGATTTGTTCTTTCGAAGTTGAAATTTGGGCATCTTTATCACCAACTAGAAATTGTTTGGGAATCCAATCAGCTTTCTGAACTACTTCGTGTCCACAGACAGATTATATTTCATCACCATATTACTTCATCGTTATAAGTGAAATTCCACGTTCCAGCTTCATCATGTCATTACAAATGCTTTTGATTTTTGGAATCTTGGTCTTCGAGATGACCTTGATGACCATTCTTGTGTTGCCAATGCCTCACAAGGTTCGCAATGCAGTTGTCAATGTTTCTTACAAGCTGTTACTCAACCTCAACGTCAGAGTTGGGCTCGGGTTTGGTTCCACCATCGTTACGATGATGTTTTTTGACTCTTTGAAGTCTGTTTGGCCTCCTGTCCCTGAGCACTTTAATCCAGCAGATCCGAACACAGCAAACTCTGTTGGAGGGGTTGTTCCTCCGCCAATGCTCGGCGGATTCAATTACGCTGAAATCAAGGTAAAGAAATTTTACGCTCAACGCAACATGTACATCAGTGGTGCCGTGCTGTTTTTGGGTATTGCGCTCTACTTCAACATTTTGCTTCTCAAAAGCACTGTCAAGAACAAGCAAATGCTCATGGACTTGAAGAAAGACGAGTCCACCAGTGCTGCTGTGGATTCTTCCTCACAAGGTGTTTCTAGTGTCAAGTTTGAAGAACTCAAACAAGAACTCAAGAGAAAAGAACTTGATGCCGAGAACCTGAAAAAACAGATACAAGGATTGCACAATGCTTACCAGACCAAGGCGGATGAGGTGTCTGGTGTTGCCAGCGGTGTTAAAAAGTCAGATTAAGGGATCATATAGTGTTACTAGCTAACAAACTCGACTAATTCAAGTACTTATCACAGCCATCGCTATTTTTAACGTGCATCAGAATAATAATCATTAGTTTTCTCCATGAGTTGATAATATACGAGATTGTCAGAGAGATTCCCAATTAAAAATGTTCATCATATAAGCACAGTTAAAGTTCGCTTGGTGTGACGATACCGTTTGAATCAGAGGCTTAAAACCTTTTCAGTCCCTGTTTCAAACAAGTAGGACCATGTTGATAGCAACAGGGGGCCTGCTTTCTTTACTCCCCATCTGAAGAAGAAAAAGAGATTGAAACAAACTAAGTGAAAAACTTTTCAAACCTTTATATTTTGTTTCCGAATTCTTGAAAGTAAGACATTTTTCATTGTAAGTGCTTCATAACCGCACATCTAGGGTTTGAGCAACAAAATGAAATCGGGTAGGATCATTACGCCAAAACAAGAATAAAAATACTTCAGCTGATTGGGTTATTTGATAAGCATAATTTGTGAGCATTCTCTTGTGGAAACCATAACAAGTCATCCTCCACGGTATATACCAAAATGCAGGGATTTGGTAGCAGAAAATACGATCTTCCAAGACCGTACTCACTCAAACCAAAGAATAGAAATCAAGCGGAGAAATTGGCAAAGAATTACTTTACAACACCACAAAGGAAACTCATCGGCTACATCTTGTTGATGTTCTTTTTTTCTCTTGTGGTGTTACAGTGTATTCCAGAAAGAGAGAGAGATAACGTTCAATACGAGCTGGAACACCATCAAGCTTCTGGAGAAGGAACAACGCTCAAGCTCGCTAGTGAAAAACAACTTTCTAAAGAAAACGTGATTAAAAAAGGAAGCTCCGAACGGCCATTGGATGACGATTATGACGCAGACTACGATAAAATCATGAGCGAAATACAAAAGGACATGGCCAGAAGAGGTGGTGACTCTTCCAAAACCGACACATCTGCCAAGGGAGCCAAAATGAGCGCACCCAAGAATAGTGTCAAAAACGGCCAAATCCAGGCAGAGTTGGATGAAGAAGATTTGATCGACAATGTTCAGCTTTTGTAAGCGATTCAACCCTCCCCAGATAATTACACAACGACTCACTCATGACTCGCATGACTCGCTTCGCTCGTCATAGCTGGTCACTGGACTAATATAATTTACTCGTGTACTTCATAAAACTACGTTACATTGATGTTATTTAAAAAGAATCTCGCTCAGTTGATCCCTTTCTGGACTGCATCTGTACGCTCCTGCCAAATGGTCTTTCCCGTACATGAGCACACATACTTATCGTTTTCCCATACGCCAGCACTTCTGGCGATCACACCGCAGAGAGAGTCGGAGAAGACTTGATTTGGATCTTTAGAAACCACAAGCGAACGACCAATAAGATCGGTAATTTTCAGTGGGACATTCGAAAACTCTTGGCACTTGAAAAGTCCGCCTTTATCCTCAGACGCCTCAATTGGCGGGAGATTGAAGATCGACTTTCCAGTCGTGAGTGCACCTTTCCAAATGTTTCCACTTTCTCTGAAACTTGGGTAATATTTTCCCTTAGCAACTCCGCTCATCGTAAGGTCCACAAGCAACTCGCTTGGACCGACAGCCACCATTCTGGCAAGACCTTTGACTGGGGTCAGCTTGTCATTCTCATCAAACGACTCTAAGATACAGACTGCTGCTGAATTCGGTTTTCCAGTACCGCGGATAATGGCGTCCTTACCGATGCATTGGATTGCCTCGATCACTTTGGAAGGAGCCACAGAACCGATAACTGTGACTTTTTGCGCACTCAAATCAACATCCACCTTAGAAACTCCATGCAATGGCCTCACAGCCTGAGAGACTGACTGCACACATGAGTCGCAGTGTAATGGCACCGCATAAATGGCCTGAACAACGGCAAACGGGCTCTAAGAGCCCTCTCCGCCTTTAGTTAGTATGATTTCGCTGCAACTGGGGGGAATATGAGTCTCTACTCACCTCAAACTCATTGTCAACACTAGCAGGCATATTCTTGGTTATTCTGGTCAGGATTTTGAAGAATGAAAGAAATTGTTGAGTTTCGAACAACAAAAAGACCTCATTAGTAATCTTGAAGCCTCAGATCTGGGGTTTTTTTCAAACGATGGTGTAATTATCGCTGATTTTTTTCATGAACTTCTGATTACTCTCGAATTCCCACTGGTGCACGGATGTAGTGTTAAAGATTGAAAAATAAATAAAAAATATCACTTCTCGGTAATCAGAATTTTTCCATCTTTTACCCCAGTTGAAGCAATCGATTTCCGCTGGATAGTCACAAGAAACGCCTTCGGCCGATGCGCTCAACGTAATCAGCAACTATAGAACTGAAATGATAAGCTCTGCGACCTCAAAGCTTTTTAGCCGCTACATTAGTGCAGAAAACAGGGCGATACTCAAGTACTCTTTCGGAGCATCGCTCGTGTTTCTGTCGTGGCTACCGGTCGTGTACGTCGTCACCGAACATGTTGCATACATCGGAAAGATTGAGGGCATGTCTATGAAGCCAACATTCAATCCACCTACAGCGGGAAGCTCGGGACAATCGAAGGATCACGTGCTGCTTTGGAAATGGAATGCTACCAACATCAACAATTTGGATGTGGATGATGTCGTCTTTCTCAGATCACCTATAAATCCTGAAAAAGTGTACACGAAGCGCATCAAGGCAAAACAAGGTGACTTGGTGGTGCCTCGGTACCCAGATACGCGAAATCGCGCGTTAATACCCGTTAACCACGTGTGGGTTGAGGGAGATAACATTCATTCAATAGATTCAAACACTTATGGGCCAGTTTCAACTGGTATGGTTCTGGGAAAAGCAAAGTACATCATTTGGCCGCCAAACCGAATTGGACCAATTCCAGCCGGTGGTAGAGAGTGTCGTGAAAGCAGATTAAGAGTTTCTGGATGGCCTTGTGACGATCTCGAGGCCACCAAATAGCGCATAGAAACTATTATAGTAACGAACAATATTTTTTTTTACTTTTATCTATTAGAAATGCGTATATTTTTCGAAATGTAGCTATGTTCTTTTTGTGATCGGAGTGTCAACGTGTTTTTCGAATCGCCTGGTGAATTTACTTTGTAGTTCCGCAGGATGACGGAGGATGTGAGAAATATGTGGCGGTGTCGAATTTATCGAACTGTTGGTACTGGAATAACCAACAGTAGCGATCGTTTTGGAGCGAAAATGGAGCGTTTTGCGTTTTGGCAGCGATGGAAGACGGAATGTGTGCGCAGTCTCACGCTCGGGCCCGTGCTCGATCGATGGAGGCTCCAGTGGTTCTACCCTTTTTGCTGTTGCGGGAGGCACAATGCGGTTGAGAATTGGAGAGTCATCACAAAGATTATCTAGATCCATCATGCTGCTACCAAACCCTCCAAACTCGCCGCCAAAACCTTCGCTATCCGGAGACGAATATTGGAGGCCACCAAAAATACCAGTGCCCGTTGCTAGAGTAGCTCCTGCGGCAGCACTAACACCACCCCCACCACGTTTCGTCGATATTTTGGTACACTCACCAAAACTGAGGACTGAGCTCGATGTGAAGCTCTTTTTGAGCGTTCCGAAGTTGTTTGAACTACCACTGCTGGCGCTGCTGATGCTACTGAGCGAATTTTTGCGATTGAGATTCAACTTGGAATCACGACGCAGCTTTGAGAGACCGACTTCGCACTGGTCTTTGTACTGGGGGTCATGCATTTCAATATAATTGAGCGGGAAACAGTGCACTCCGTTGTATTTTTCATAAAACTTTTTGTAGCCACCTTCCAGAATAACGATATCCGGATAATAAAGGTTTGGATAATACTCTTTATTCAGGAATCTGTCCCATGTGCGCAGAATGTTGGCCATGATCGGGCCGCGGTGTGAGGAAAACTCGCAATGGAAAATCAGCAATTTGCGACTGCTGGCTGTGTGGTCGAGCGGTGTCTTTGTGATCACCGACTCACTTAGTAAAAGCTTTTCAAGTTCCTGTTTTGAGGAAACATTGAGGGCACAATCGATGTGACCACCTTCGAATTCGTACTCGAAACGGCAGTCGATCACGATAATGTCATCAAAGAACTTCGAGTACTTGTTCTGACCTTTGTCGGTGTACTTGAAGTTGGTGAGAATGTCATGAAATTCGTCCACAGTTATGCGAGGAAGTGTACAGTCGTCGACATGGAAAGTGTGGATCAAAGCTTGGGATAAAACAGAATTGTTGGAGCCAAAATCGGGTTCGGCATGAGCGCCTGCTTTTGAGCCAAAATGCAGATCATTGATTGTATTGGTAAGCTGAGACGCTCCTGCAGACAAAGGTGCACGATCTCCTGCTGCTAACGATGGAGTCGTGCTAATTTTGAACAGTTGAGCCGGAGGTGGCATATGGCGTGACTTGCTTGCCATGGATCCGTCAATCTCGCGCGTCGACTGGATCATCGACGTAGCCCGCTGCAATTTTGAACGCAGATTACCGTTGAGCTCAATGCGTGTTCGGCTAAGGCTTCGACTTTTCTGCTGCAATGGCGACCCGAAAGTGAATTCTCGCTCTAATCCGTCCTCCCCAGCGTCCGAATCGTCCTCGTTTTCGTTCTCGCTCGCAGAGGAAGACGACAACTCGCGTTCGAGGCTGTTATGCTGTGGATTGATGAGCGAAAAGCTTTTCTTCAAACGATTATTGTTGATAATGGCATTGGTTTCAGGCGACACATCAAAGCGCGGCCGCTCGCGCACGCGCTGTGCTGAGCATGGTGTTGGCACCGCAAGGCTATCGAAGGTAAGAGAACGAAACAGCGACTTTGGACTTGGTGTAGGCCTATTTTCTTGCGCACCCTTCCCAGGAGAAAGTCCTTGACAACTTTTAGCAGGTGTAGAGGTGTCCGACAGAAGAGAAGCAGACCTGGCATGAAAGATTGAAGAACCGGAATTCGAGCTAGAAGTTGAAGTCGAAGTTGTGGCAATGCTACTCGACGAACTGGACCGTGCGTGGTACGACGCCAACGAGTGTGACTTGAACGCAGTTGTAGACGCGGTTTTGCGCAGATATTTCCTGTTCAATAAAAGCTTTTTCTGTGTATTAGCAGCAGCAGCAGCATCTCCCAAATTCTCCTTATCGTCACTCATCATGCTGGGAAGCAGGATCTTTTTTGGATTGTTGGGGCGGAAGTCACGGCCGTTGACGTGGAAATTGGACGAAAAGTCTGCTGCAAGAACAGAGCACGTTGGCGAGTCAACTTTTGGACTCAAAGTAAGTGGTCTCTTGAGCGAGTGAGAACGCTGGTGCGTAGGAGGCCGGGACTGTAGAACAGCACCAGTGATCTTCTGTTTGCTGCTGACGTTCAGCAATGGTGAGTCCATGAGTTCATTATCGTTCAAGGTCTCTGCGGAGCAGTCAAAGCCCGGGGTGTCAACCTCCATTTCGAGGTTGAGGGCGACGTTCATGGCTGCAGTTGATAGATGCTGTTGTGGGGCGATGTGTCGAAGGAGAAGATGGTAATGGACTTAGTTAATGCAGAGAACACGAGGAGCACGGAAGGAGCTGGCACGGGACAAACGAGTGATGCGACAGATCATATACGGGTACAGTGCAACTGACCTGTCGGATTAACTAAGTAAGGGTAAGTAGCGAACAACAGTGTGCAAAACAAGCAACAAAATGTTAAAAGAAATGAATTGAGAGATTACAACCTTGTTGTATAAGAGAGTGCTTGCAAAGTGAAAATTCGCTCAAAAAACTTCAAATTAAATCACCTTCAAAGATGCAGGTCTCAGTCACAAAAAGAGAGCTTCACACTGCTTTGCTAGCCGAATCTGGCTCGGATCGAAATTTTGACTGACAAACAGAGAGAAAAAAAAAATATACTCACCAAAGTACACACACACTACATACTATGCGCCGTGCGTGCGGCTCGTTATATGCGTTTCAACCCTCGTTATTGTTTCTAATTTGCCGTTAGCTTACAACCCTCACTGGTTTCCATTCTTTCTAGTGCAGGTGGAGACCAGCTATGAAACCAGGGCTACGCGGCGCAATGTTTCACTGATTGTTCAGTACTCGCTTTGAATCCATATTCATGTACTTTTTGCTCCGAATACGGAGGGGCTTTGTTTCCGCTTCTTGTCGCATTTCAACTTGAAAAGTTGCCAGATCGGTTCAAAATATTTTGGTTTTTCCCAAACTGGACGGGGCCTTTTTTCATTTCGCTCCATAGGCGTGGTTAGCACAGCCTCAAAACCGCATCTCAGTACTCTCTCTGCACAACAACTTACAGAAAAGGAGAGATTGCATTTGTTCACTTGCCTGCGATCGGCTTACAACACGCTTAACACGCTAATGTTTCGCTCTGGTGCCCAGGGTTTCGTTCTGCGTGTGTTTGACGTGATCAAAGTGCGCTCCCCACTCACAAAACGCGCAATCGAAACCCCCTTCTCCGAGGAGTGTTTGAAACATACAGCACTCTCTGTTAGTAGCAAGCGTGCTCAAGCAAACACGATAGGGAACTCCACTATTACCATCTGCGGAAAATCTTTAGCAGTGTGAAAGATAAACATAAAAACAATAGAAGAAAAAAACATCAAAATTCGAGTGCAAGAAAAAAACAATCGCACCATTGCGGCTCAACGGCTTGTTTCACCCCTACCCGCTGTGTGGCTAAAGGCATTGCAAAACAACATTTCCACCAAATAACCGGGTCCTCGTATCCCCTGAATCTGGCGTAATCCCCTCATTGTTGAATCTTAATCTGCCTTATCCGAAGATGATCTTCCATTGCAGGAAGAAACGTGTTTCAGTCGCCATTCCCGGCCATCGGAGTTAGGTCGAATATACGGTTTTAGTAAGCTCTGCAATCATGTTCGATGTGATTGTTTTCGTTTCGTACACCCTACTTACTCCTCTTGTTTCAACAGATTCTGCAAAATATCCGTGTACTTGCCATGTGTGGCATTGTTCGCTTTCTTCAACTTCTTCTCCGCTTTGCCGTACCATTCTTCCTGAGTCTTGCTACCAACCTCAAAAAGATTCCCCATAGTGATCTCGGCCTCCGCAATGTCAACCCACGATTGCGGATCTTCCTCATCCCATGTTTCCCTGAGATAATCAAGAGCCTTAGCAACGAGCTCCTTTGCGATTTTGGAAGCTTCCGCAGAACTGAGTCCCTCAATTTCTGCGCCATTTTCCTCTTCGTCTGATCCGTACTCTAGAGCCGTGAAAATAGAAATCGGTTCCTCTGCTTCCATCAAATACGACTGTCCCAGCTTCTTCATCACCTTCATTCTAAGTGATTGGTTTGGTTCCTTGCACTCCTTCACGAATGCTAGTACCTTGAGCATTGCTTCTCTCCAAAAAACATTGTACTCATCGGATTCTCTAATCTTGTAAATTGGATGGCTCTTAGAGAGCTTCACTTCCTCCAGAATATCCTCGTCGTCGTCTTGAGACTCCTCGCCATCACTGTCAAGACCTTCCTGGTTCTGTCTGCCAAAGTTATCGATGATGTCAAGAAGATCATCAAGAGCGTTCAGTATATTCAATGCGATCTCTTCCTCGTCATTGATCAAGATATAATTCTTTTTAGTCTCAACATTGGCAACAGCTTCGTTGAAAGCCTTTAATGCATCATCCAAAATTGCCTTGATATTTGGGAAATCCTCCTTTTTTGAATCCACATCCATCTGGGAAATGTGCTCGAGAGGAATTCTATCTAAAAGTAGCTTCGACTTGGTAAAAAGAAGCAGATCACTGCCAGGAAATTTTTCAAGACCATCACCCACTCTTTCAAGCGCATTTTCAAAATAGTCGCCCAACTTTGTCACTTGCTCAATGTTTTTGCTTTCCTCCCCCTTCTCCTCATCGTCCCCCTCGGTGTGGAACAAAGCTAAGTCTGCGAGCGAGCGAGCGTAAATCGAGTAGAATTCAGGTATCAGAGTGATCTGTTCTGATCCGCCATTTTCATGGGTATTTCTCAGAATCCGATCACATTCGTGAATGATTCCGTTCAAGAGCAACTCATTATCTCTATCTGATTTGGCCCACGTCTTCCATAAACCCAAAAGTTGTGCCAATGGATCATCAGGGTTCACTTCCTCATGAAGCTCGACAGTCAGTTCATTCGTAGGTTCTGAAGCTGGGCTTTCGATAGATTCCGTCTCCGGGGCCGAAGAAGCCTCTTTTCTTTGCTTCTTGGCCTTTGCAACTTTACCAAATCCAAGAGCTCTTTTCGGAGCCATTTTATAAGTGTGATGATTTCTATTAGTCTTAAAGGTTAGATACAAGACTGAAATTTTTCAATAAAAAAAAAATAAAAAAAAAATAAAAAAAAAGATCGTAATCATCCCGCAGTGTACGGATGCTATAATCTGGCAGGAAGTGACAAGATTACATCACATGTACCTCTAAACCGAGTATATTCATTCCACTCGTCTATAATCACAATAAAGGATAAGTTGGCTCGAGTATCGGCTTTCTCTGCATGTTCGGGGACTGAGTTTTTGATGTAATGAATCACCGCTTTAGCCCGCCGTTGTGGCTACTGCGAATAAGTCACGTGCTGTGTGCAAATCGACGGAGATTCAAGAAAAAAAAATTGACACTATCTATATATTTTTTCAATCCCCAGGTTGAAGAGCATACCAGGTTCGTACTCAAAAAGATAGAGAACAGCAAATTATATCCAAGATGGCCCGTTACCCCAAACTGCTGACGGCATGTGATTGTCGTGATGAAGTTCATCTCATTGTGGACGATTCCGAGCATGTTTCGAGAGTTGTTAGCAGTAGAATTAGCTCGGTGATTGAATCTGGAGCTAGAGTCATTCTCATCAACAACAACCTCAGCACAGAGTCCCTCAACAGTGTGCTTTTTGATCAAGGTAGTAACCAGCTTGAGGTGATTAACAAGGAGTTCGAGCTGGTGGATCTCGAGAGATTTGGTCGGATCGAGGTTGATAACGTCGTTGACAGAGTCTTTGTGACCTTTAGAGCAAGAGAAGAGCTGAAGCAACAGATCTATGAGAGATGTCGCAAGCTTCGGATCCCCATCAACACAATAAACTCCACTGCCATGTCGACATTCACAATGCTGTCTACGTTTAAAAAAGGCAGCCACTTTCAGTTGGGACTCACTACATCGAATCAGAGCTGCAAACTCGCAAACAGAATCAAGAGAGAACTTGTTCAGAAACTGCCGGAAAATCTCGAACAAATTATCGAGAATATTGGAAATCTCAAGACACGGATTCAATATGAAGATCGCGAAGATGAGACAGAAAATGGGCCTGTCTCGGGTGACGATAAGGATTTGAAGCGTTCTAGATGGCTTTCTCAAATCATTGAGTATTACCCTCTGAAAAAACTATCGCAGATCTCCATCGAAGATCTGACAGATGCCTATATGAGAGGAAAGGAAAATGAGTCTTTGCTACAACAGCCAGCCAAAAGAGGCCGTATTTCGCTAGTTGGATCGGGTCCAGGCTCATTGTCGATGCTTACCGTCGGTGCATTGAACGAAATATATAATGCAGATCTTGTCCTTGCCGACAAGCTGGTTCCACAACAGATCCTTGATGTGATTCCAAAAAACACTGAAGTCTTCATCGCAAGGAAATTCCCTGGAAATGCTGAAAACGCACAAAGAGAGCTTCTGGAGCTCGGTCTCGAGAACCTTAATAAGGGAAAGAACATTGTCAGACTCAAGCAGGGTGATCCATACATTTTCGGTAGAGGCGGAGAAGAATACCTATTTTTCGAATCTCACAACTACAAGCCTGTGGTTCTACCTGGTCTTACGTCAGCGCTTGTGTCACCAGTGGTTGCTTCGATTCCAACCACTCACAGAGACGTTTCCGATCAGGTGTTGATATGCACAGGAACAGGAAAGAAAGGTAAACTTCCAAACTTGCCTAAATTCGAGGCCAAACGTACCGTTGTGTTCCTCATGTCTTTGCTCAAAATGGTGGACATTTTGCCTCTGTTGTATGAGAATGAATGGCCTCAAGATCTACCGATCTGTGTCGTGGAGAGAGCTTCTTGTCCGGACCAACGTTTGATCAGAACGCGGCTGGGCGATCTCATTGATGTTTTGAATGTGGTGGATTCCAGACCTCCAGGATTGCTTGTCACGGGATACTCATGCGAAGTTCTTTGCAAGTTGGAGCTAGGAGAAAAATACCGGATCGAGGAAGGTTACAACGACTTTGGCAACATAGATTTGGGCGAGAAGGGCACCCTTTTTGCGCAATCAATCAATCAGATTGTCGGTACTCTGAGCAATTCTGGCGAGGGTTCATTGCTGAAATCCGGCGATGTTTCTATGTCTTGAACAATTTCTTCTGTAGCATGACGATTATTATGTGAGAGACAATAAAAAATAATATCTCAGGTACGAAAGCAGACCCTTGAGAAAAATGAAATTAGCCACATGCGTGTGGCGAGTGCTTATGGGGATTATGCAACTCCGTGGCGGTACAGAGTTTAGTGTTTTCCTCTGTTCTCGAGCATCCATCAGGAAGGCGCAGTAAATTCCATGTCATCAACAAGGAAACAAACGGGAACCCAATGAAACCTGTCAAGAACTTGACTTCCGGGCACTCCTTTTGCTTTGTATCATTATATATCTCATGTGGATTGTCTTGGCCCGCAGAGGGATTTTTGACCTTCTAGAAAACGAAAAAAAAACGGGCGGGATTTACTACGGAGCATTACGGAGAGAAAAAAGTGGCCGCACCGCACCCACATTAAACGGACGTAATTGTCTATCTAAAGCCAGTCGGCCGGGACGGCTCAGATAAAAATATACATGTCATGACCTCATTATCTTTGTGACTCTTCGGCATGCTGGGGAAGACAGACTATACAACCGGCTGGATAGTTTGGTAAATTTGGCACCTCCTTCCTCTTTTTTTTAGCTGGCTCCTTACGTGAGCAAAAAATATTAACATATAATAAAACAGCAGTATATAAAGAGTAGTTTTTTTTTCTTTTTGTTTTTGCTATTTGGTCCCTCATATTAAGTTAGTTCTTTAGTCAATTCAACTAATAGATTTATTTAATTGATAACTCTGAACCAATATCTCTACAATGGATTCCTCTAAGATCATTGCTATCATTCTCGGTATGTTTTGGATTACAAACGACTCTATCTGATTATCTCGTAACGTTACTAACATTTATTCTGTTAGCTCTTCTGCTTCCTCCTTTAGCTGTTTTCATGGAGAGAGGTGCCGGTAGAGATTTGATCATCAATGTCATTCTCTGTATTTTCGCTTGGTTCCCAGGTATGCTTCATGCTCTCTACGTTGTGATGCAATCTTAGATTCAGTTATTGCCACGCTGTGTACTACTAACGCTGTGTCTTTTTTTGTTAATTGGGATTGTTGCCTGCGATGTCCTGTTCCGAATTACTCTATATCAGTATAATTAAGTTTAACAATAATTTACTTCAATGATAAGCATGTCTTGTTTAGCATGTCTATGTACAATCAAAACCGTAAACTTGACGAGTTGTCAATTTACTGAAGCTGTGGGACCAACATGTCCATCACTGGGGACTGGATGACGGCAACACCGGCCTGAGATAAACGAGTTAGTATTTCTTAATAAATAGGTGAAGGCAAGAGCAGAGTGGTTTACTTACAGCAAACAAGCCAACGTTCAACAACACTTTGAAAATCGGCGATGAAGTAAATGACTCCTTTGGGCTCTCTTCTCTTTGGAAACCGGACATTCTGATGCGATTCTGTTGGTTATTTTTCTGTGTATTATTCACGGTCACTAAAACGTAACTAGTTTTATAGTTAATTGAGTCCATCTAACTACTTAGTTTTCGCTGATTGTTGGTTGGAAAATTTTTACAAAACATCCTTACACTGTCAACCAAAAAATCTGTCTTTAGGGCTGGCACTAGGTAATGGCATTAAGGGATCGTTTCCTCGCTTTGCCCAAAGATTCAAAAAACCTCTCGGGATTCGTCCAATAATGCGCATCCTGGGTGTCTGTGAGCAGTCTCGAACCTCGAATCAGCACGCCTGCTCCCAGTCTACTACATCTCGGCACTTTTAGGCCCCGCGAAATCTACTGTGCCCCCATTTTCTCGCTAAATTTGTCCTCCGGCTCACCAGAGTGCGCCGCCTCAAAAAAGAAAGGGTGGCAAAAACGATAAATAACAATCTGCGATATCTGTATTCAGATAAGTAATTTCCTTGAAAAAACAGCTCACATCAAATTCCTTTTTGCATTTATATTTAATTACTTCTCTTGAAATTCAGGGCCGCTACTCTGGTGCAAATTAGCACACCGATAGTACAATATGAAAGTGACAGTGAAACTCAACAACGAACAATCTTTTCAAGTGACAGTGCCGGATAACTCCACAGTTGAAGATCTCAAAGTGGCAGCACTGGTGGCGTTGCCACCTACAGCAGATATAAATTCCTCTGGAGTGAAGCTGTGGTACTCTGGAAAGAAAATGGAATTTTCAAAAACATTAACCTCTTATGGGATCGCATCTGAAACCAGTTCAACGGTGTATTTGACAGCACTTGATGAGTCATCATCAGCTCTTTCAGATACCGAAGACTCCAACGCGGTATTGGATCAACCAAAGACAAAAGTTAGAAGAAAATCAAGCAAGAAATCCAACAAGTGTACGTTCAACACATGCAACTCGACCCCACTACGCATGGTGGGTGACTGTTCTTTCTGCAACGGTAAGTTTTGCGCAAAACACAGACTACTTGAGAGTCACAATTGTAAAGGACTTCAAAGTTGCAAGGAAAAGAGTTACGAAAGAAATGCTCTCAAGTTGCAGAGTGAGCAAACAGTCGCCTCTAAAGTTTGATTTCGCTCGCATCGTCACGATCATAAACGGTTTCATAATGATATTCTCTTTTTCTTTTAACTATACGTCAATTGGTTGGTTGGTTATTAACTGGACTCTGCGTGTGTGTATCGCTACTCCACTACTTTCGATGTACTAATGAAACACAACTGTCTAGGGGGTGTGTGTATGTGTGTGGAGTTTCTCCTTTGTGTACTCTTTTTTCCCCTTATCTCTTCTCAAAGGAGGAACTTCTTTATTTTTTTTCTCAATGTTATTATTCTCTATATCACACTGTTCTGTTTCAAAGCGGCAAGAACACCGTGTTTCATGCTGTCAAATACTCCAAGGGATGGCCTTGCAAACTTTGGATTCGATTCAAAATCTCCATCCTTGTAGACTCCAGTCCGAACCAGAATTGTTTCCCAGCCATAATCATTACCTCCTTTGATATCGCTCTCTGGATTATCTCCAACCATGTACACTTTTTTGAAAGGACTCGATGGTGGAGTAACGTTGAGCTCTGGGGCGCAGATTTCTCCATGTTCATCTCCTGTATCCAACTTGTTTTTCCAATCAATCAACACATGATGTGCATAATCGTAACTGACACGGAATGGTTTCCCAAGTGTAACAGATTGCAATGGTGATCCGTCGTTTATGTGCGAATACAAAGCCTGGGTCATGATTTTGAATGCTCCTTGACCGAATCTCGGCAATTTGAACTCATTTGCCCATAAAAAGTCATTGTTGGAGAAGACAATCGGTATGGCAGGGGTTGAAGAGCCCGATCCGGCAGGCTGTTTTCTTTTAGTTCCTAGCAACCCATGCTCGGAGTTCAGCAAGTCTAGGATGATTTGGACATCTGACCCCATGTCACGCGGGTCGTTGAACACAAGAATCGAATCAATTGGCTCATTGGGTCCAGAACCGACACTCACACGACTTTCTTGTGGATCAAGCCCCCAGGATTCAAGTTGTTCAGGGGTATATTGGTGGAATGGCCATATTTTTGGATTTGCACGAACTATATCGACTGGTCTGATAGTCTCTTTGAATCCGTAACTTTGAGCAACGGCACGCGAGGAATCAGCTGGACCGCCTACCACAAGAACACGGCGATGTTTATGAACGAGTGTTTTAAATGGTGTATGTGATTGAACCATTTGATTTGAATTTAATGGTTTTTTCAACCCAAGCTTTCCGGATAAAAATTCACAGCGAGCTTTCTCCAGCACCCCTCCACCATTTGTGAGCAAAATGTATGGAACTTTCAAATTTGACAAAAGATCGAGAGTTTCTGCCGCACCTTCAATGGCATTGGAGCCTTTGATGAGAACACCATCAATATCGAAAACGAATCCGACATTTTGTGATTTGCCGAGGTCGGAAATGAATCGACAGGATGAAAAACTAGGCCGAACTCCATGAGGTTTGTAAGCACGAATCGAGGCGGTGCGAAGCATTGCGAGTTGTTGGGGTGATGAGCTGATATCGTTACGACACAAATATTCCATCTACAAAAATATGATGTGTATTATTTATCGTGATAAAATCTGTCAGTTTTATATATCCGGGTAATATTTGCAGCCTGCTATTAAAAATAGATTAAGTTCTTTCGAATTGATAGACAGCATGTCGGAAGTGAGTCGATGATGGTCTATGAAGGCACATCGGGTGAAGCAATGTAGATTTGATGGATGACACGCATATAAATATCAGAGTCAATTCAGTTTGATTTGGTATGAACTATGCAGATCATGTATGATATAAAAAAAGTAGTTATTTAAAGTAATCTGAGATGTAGTATATAAGGAATAAAGTTTTAATTAGGGTAGTTGGCAATCACAATCAGCAAAAGTTGCGGTCGCATTCAAGAAGCTGGTATTCAACAGGATGTCCAATACTTTTATTTGGGAACTTCCTACTGCTTCCTTCACGGGAATCCCCCATGACCATTTCAATGATCACTACTTATTTAGATTACACTTATCTATTGAGCGGAAACTCATGTTTTATTTCCGGATACAATCGTCCGTGCCTTTCCGTTTCCGACAATTATCATGGAAACCAACGGTCGGCCGACCAGAATTTCTACGCCTGCAGCAAATTCTGTTTCTGCATTATTGTTAAAAAAAGTTTGCGGCCGGGGAATTCTCAACGGTTTTGGGCGAGAGCGCGATTTAATACACGGCACTTTCAATTCACCAATAAGAGTTAAAATAAACGAGTAATCAATCAACGATGTAGCTAAGTAGAGATGCTTTATACAAAATAATTAGGCGAAGGTGAATGCAATGAATAATCGAATTAGTAGTTCAGACAGTGGACGGGATCCACCGGGAGTTGGCCCAGCCTTTGACGGTGAACTGGGTATCCTTCGTAATGTAGCCATAAGGCTTTAAACAACGTCTCGAGCTCGAATTAAAGTTTTCGAGACTAAGCCACGGGAGAAACTTACCAGAAGTTCTCACGAGACATGCGCCGGGCTCACAACAAGCAGCGGATGAGTTGGCACCGTAGGTATTGTCAACCTTGAGATAATGACGACGATTCTGGTGTGCCACGTCTGTACGTGGAGCCAAAATTACGCTCGACCAAAGCTTTTCTCTTGACAGCAAGCCCAATTTGAGCGCGGCACGGTAATCGCTGTTGTCTGTGTAGTCAAAGTCGTCTAGGTATTCATCAATAGAGGTGTACCCAGCCTCGCATAACTCTCTCTGCGACATGTCCAGCTCATAGTCTGAAACAGGAACAAGACCCGCCGCTTTGCAAGAGAAATCGAGAGCATAAAAGCGAAGAAAACTAGAATTGATCCGTGGTTCCCTCACACGCACAGTCCCATAGGCGGCGCCGCCTAGGGTTGTAGCAGGGGACTCTGAAGAGGATGATTGATCATGTGAGACACTGAATGTTTGCAATGGTATATCGTGAACCGCCTCGTTGTGGCGGTGCATAGCGGTTTTAGATAGTGGCAGAATGTCGTCAGTCATCCGTTCATTGAACGACAACACACCTGCCGCGTTCGACATTATTGAAAAACTGCGTAGTGCGTGTAAAGAGCGAGACAGGTTTGCGTATAAACGAGCTCTTTTGGACGTTTGCGGAAGTGAAGAATCGGGTGTTGTTTCTGATAGCAATGGTGGAAGCACATTTGTAGTTTCAATTTCGTCACATGTAAGCGGATGATCATCGAGACAGCACTCTTCATGAAGTGATGTTAGGCTGTGACTTTGTTCGTAGGAGAGTAAGCTATCGCGCTCTTCCGCGTCCGAGTAATCATAGTCACTAGACGAGTATGATAAGTCTTCCAACGAGCCACCAGGCGAAGAAACTGAGTCGTTTGACGAATCACTCACTGAAACACCAAGTGAACGACCTGAAATATATGAACTATTGCAAGAGACTGACATCCGCAAACTTTTGCTGAAGCAATACGACTTTCTAGAGGTCAAGATAGACTGTAGAGAAGGAGTCGTAGACGTAAGCCCGAATGTTTGAGTGCCTGCACCATACTTGCCAGTCGGAATCGGAATGGAATGTGCACGGGACTCCTCCTCGGGCATGAAAACCGTCTGTGGCAACATATTCATACGAAGATTCACTCAGGTCAATGTTAATTTTTGCTCTGGTATTATTAGTACTTTCAAAAACTAGCAAAAGACCTCTTTCTTATTATATATTTAAAACGCTGCGCGAAATGCCGCCGCAAAGACGCTCCTGACCATCGGCAAACTCCAACCTGCTAAATCGGGAAACTTCCTCGGCAACCCCGAACAAAAAAAGTTTCCGGCACACCTACATCCTTACACCGCAATAGATTGAAACTCGCGAATACAACTTTAGGGAAGGTCACTCCGCTGATGTCGAACTACTCGCTCCTCCGACTGAAAAAAGGAAAAAGAAAAGAGTAACACACAGAATTTCTTGTGCATGTATGTAGAAACTTCTTAAACAGGAAAGCCAAATCTTTCGTCATAGTTTGCCTAATTCGTCATAAACGTCTTTGAGCTCTCACAACTGCTTCATTTAATAGATCCAAATCCTCTTGGAGACTCGAACTCCTGCGGACAATGACAAGACCCTCATCTTGGCTGATCGTTGAGTATAAAGCATGTTGTCGCGAGAGTTCATTTAAAGTGAT
The DNA here is from genome assembly GCA_003707665.2 of Ogataea pini. Lineage (NCBI taxonomy): Eukaryota > Fungi > Ascomycota > Pichiomycetes > Pichiales > Pichiaceae > Ogataea > Ogataea pini. The sequence goes on along the minus strand of PPKL02000007.1, from coordinate 178,207 downwards.
AAGCTTTTCAGAGATGTCATTCGAAATTCGTTTGTGCTTTGGAATGTATTCTGCCACCAAGGTGTTAAGTTTCTTTTCGAGTTTTTGGGATTCTGTAGAAACGGCTCGTATTGCCTGAATCAAGGTGTTGGCATCCAACTCTTCGTCTTCTTTATTGGAGACACCAATTTCGTATTCAGCAAATTCCATTTCTTTCAACTCATTTGCCATTCGTAGTTCAACCTCCTTTAAAGCAGTGAAATTGACCTCATCCTCTGCTGGTGGATTGGCAGCGGCTGCCACCAGCCGCCGCATTTCGCTTTCAATCATCGAGTTCAACAAATCAGCAGAAGTTGTCGGCTCTGGACTAGGACTTGGGGTAGGTAAGTTGTACTGACTGGCAAGGGTTTGACGTGCAACAGAGTCCACAGCTTCGTTTTGTTGCTCATCGATCCCGACAATCTCACCACTGTTCTCCAACTCCACAACTTCATCATCTTCCACCAAAATCTCAAAATCGTTCAAAGGTTTTGGCAAGTTGTCCAACTTCAGCTTCAGATAAGACATCACAGAGCGCTCTTGTTTCACAGAAGTCGCCTTTGTATTCTCCTTGGTCTCCTCTTCCTCCTCTTCAACGTCCTCATTAGCCTTCGTAAATAACACAGATCGCTCCTGTGTCGCCCGATACAGTTCTCTTGTAGCCTCGTTGATTTCGGCGTCAATGTCTACATCCTCCGATTGAGTCATCTGTGTAGATTCCCCAGGTCGACTTAGCACAAAACGACGTTTCTTGAACTCCTGTTCAGCACTTTCATCGTCTGAAACTGCCGTCAATGAGGCAGCGGTTGCGGCAGCCTCTGCCGGGCCTTTTGCTGATGCATCACGTTTCCGTTTCTCCTTCTTTCGCTGTTTTTCTACTTCTGGATTCGATGCTGTATGTTTATCAACTTTTTGATCAAACTTCTCCTTCTCACGACGATTTGTTGCGTCCTCATCGGCCGTGCTGTAACGACCTTCCTCAGGCCTTCTCTCCAACACAATGTCCTTATTATAGTCCAGTTGAGTCTCGAATTTCTTCTTAACACGCAATTGAGTGTTAATACCCACTTGTTTCAGCTCTCTGCGCTTCTGTAACACGGCAACCCGCCTGCTTTCGGCTAAAAGCCGCTCACGAGCCTTCCGTTTTGCTTTCTTACCCTGCGTATTGGCCATTCTTGCGCGTGCTTCGCTCAACATCTCACGCTCGTCATCATCCAACTCCTCCATGTCAGGACGAGCAGGTTTTGATTCTGGGTTCAGGTTTAGCGATTCTACCCCTGCAACCGCGCCGATTGTAGTGTTTCCAGTCAATCGAAGTTCCGAACCATCCAAACCATCGTCAAGCAATTGTTGATATCTCTCAATACACTGATTTGACGTTCTCTTCATCAACAAACTGATAGAATTCCACTGATTTGGCCGTAACCGTGCTAGTTCCAGTAAGCGTTGGTCTTCCTCTCGTGTCCATGGCAATTTCCTGATTTGTGGACTTAACCATTCTTGCCATCTCAGTTTGCACTGTTTTGCTGTTTTTTTAGCAAGTAGTGAGCTCACTCTTGACCATTGATTAAGTCCATACTTGGAGATCGCAGCTTTGAGGATCTCATCCTCAACATTACTCCAAACACCACCCTTAACATAAATTGGAGGCATCTCGAATGAGTGTGCAATTTCAGCGGATCAGAGTTGATTTACCACTAAAAAACCTGAACAAACGAAGATTTATTAGCTAAGATAATTTTTTTCTGCCCAAGTTTTTTTCTTTTGTATTTCCTCTTTTTTTTTCCCCTGTTTTTCGCGAATATTTGCAATATTCAGGTGTTGAACTTTTTTTTGTAAGGTTTTGTCAAAGTTAGGGCCAGCAAACTGCAGTTATAGTCAGTTGAACGGCTCTATATTTTACATCTCTCCAGCCAATCAATCGCTCGCCTCATGCCGCTTATTCCGAGTTTTAAGCCGAAGCATCAGAAGCTTATACTTCAATGCTATCCTTCCAAAAAACTGCCTCTTGCAGAAACTCGACCTAACAATGCCGAGCTCAGCTATCTCATCTTTTACGCATCTACAAGGCGCACAAAACTGGAGAAAGTTGGAACATTCCTTTTCAAGAAAACGCGTGCAGATGCTACACATAGCCGTTACAGTCATATTCGTGTGACATTACTCATCCTTGAAGAACTCATTGAAAAATGTTCAGACGACCTTGGCATTCTTTCTCAAGATATCATTGAAATATTAGCCCTTGTTGTTCGTCTTCATGAATTTACCACTTGTCAACTTGCTCAAGACATTTTTTCTCTCTTCTGTGAGAAGATTCAATTGAATCAGCGCCAAATTCTCGCTAGCAGTTCTGTTCTTCTACGTCAGTTTCTCAATCTCGCGAGTAACTTTCTAGACTTTGGCGGGAAATCCGCTCCAATGGGCGGAACTTCCGCTTCTGATGATTGGACTTCTGTCGCATTAGCAGCCACTCAAACTATTGCGAAGTTTATTGACCCAAGCGTGGCAAGTTTCGATGGTGCCAGACTAGTTGAGAAATCTGTTTATTTGATTTTAGACAAAATCGAAAAACGATCGGATCCATCTCAGATGTCATCGCCGTCACCACCACTCAATTCTCTTTTGCTTTTTTTCGATACAGGACTCAAGAAACAAGTCGATCTCGGCACAAAGGCGCTTGTGGCATATCTTGTGGCTCAACCTCTCGATGTCAGTTGGTGCAACAGACTGTTGGAGACATGCGCACGTAAAACCCACATCGAACTGCGTTATAGAATTGTGGCTGTGCTTATCCGGGAGCTCAGCACTGCTACAAAGTCCGAAGCACGTGAAAAGGTTGCCAATCTCATTGCCAACCTGCTCGCATCCGAAGATGTTAACATGATTGGCTTGCCCGTGAGAGAAATTTTGAGCGATGTGCTTACTTTGCAACGCGAGGCAGTGAACACAGGATCTTCACAGCCTGAACTGCTCAATGGGTACACCTCGATTGTGCGTAGTCTTGGAAAACACATTTACTACAACAGTCAGATCAATGATATGGTTGAGGAAGTTTTGAGGAGTTATTATGGATATGTGGCTGGTGCGAGTGGCAGTGCAAATGAGTCAAATTCCAGCCAAGTTGAACATATTAGTTTAGTCTACCTATCCAACGTTTCCAGCATTCTTGAAAGTACACACTTGGACACATTGATCGATCTCAAAAAAAACCCGTATCCGGCAAACCTGTTTAATCACCTCTATTACAGTCTTTCAATGGATATTGTTTCAGTCAAGGTCTGTGAGAGCTGGTTCGAACTACTTGAGCGTTTCTACACTACCGAGATTGATCCTAAGCTGTATACTCGTGCCAATGTTGAAGGATGCGTGGTGAATCGTGCAGACAACCCAATTCTAGTTCTGCTTGATTTCGTTCAACGAGCAACGACAAATGACACTGTTGATCTCAACGTTCGTGTGGCTCGTACTTTGAGCGCTGTGGCGCATGCGTTTGGAGTGAATTTCTTCGTTAATTTGCTTCATTTCGTTCGCGCGTGGCTGTCTGACGTAAGCGATTACAAACTTTCGCTTTGTTGGCTTGAGTTGTACGAATCTGCTCGAGTCGTTGGACTAACGCAGCTGGCACAGCTTGCGGGTGGCCGCATCCAAGCACTCGTGTCTGCGGGACTGTGGTACAAGGCTTTCGAATTACCAGCTGGTTTGGAGCCAGCAGAACCGATTTCCCCTTCTGATAGCGAATACGGAGTCTCTTTGGAACGGCTTTCGGAGCTTTTAGCAGCCGATCCAGCTACCCAGAGTTGGGTTCAAGCGTCTGGGCTTGATCTTGTGGGACCTTTGGAAACGCCAGCAGTGGTGGCAGAGCCACCAAAGCTATTACTTGGCCACGGACACCCTGTTACAACTGCGACTGCATCGATTTTGAACAACTCGTCGTCATCGATTTTGTTGGATGGTCTTCCTGCGGCAGCAAATGGATTTGGATGGTCAGCACGGCCGCAATCGCCGCGGTCTCTGCGGTCTGGACGTTCCATGCGTTCTGCTCGTTCGACCAACTCTTCACGGATGAACGGCGGATCAACACATCTTACTGACCTCAAACTTATTGTATCTGGAGCCGGCAGTGCCAATGGAAATGGAAGCATGGGTGGCTCTGTTCGATCTTTGAAGATGAGTGTTCCGAACACAGCATCTTCTGGGGCATCTCGTAAACGAAGTGGACTTGCCTTTTGTATCAGTGAGTTGGACTTGAGCGATAGTGATGAGGAAATTGAAGGTAATGGCGTGTAAATATTTTAATAGATTGAGAACAAAAAATCCACCGCAAAGGCCAAAATAAAACACTCAGAGAGCGAAGCGATTCGTGAGCATTTGAAGGAGCCTTGAGAACTAATCACGTCCTCTCTGCTCGTCAATTGCTAGCTACATAGAATCACACGACTAACTGCGCTATTTTACATTGGACACGGCCCGCTAAGATGACTTGCTCCGCTTGCCATCTTCTTCGTATACTCATTAACAACTTACATTCTTTATAACTGTACACGTTACTTTCTCTTTGGAGTTGCAACGACGTTCCAGTCACCAAACAAGAGTAGAAAGAGGGCACTTTGAAACAGGGATCAAAAGCTAACTTTTGTGATATTTCACAACCCCAGCAGTAAATTACTCTCAATCTACTCACAACTCTCGTCCAAATGGCTGACTATGATCAATCGCTTATTCTTCATCGCTCTCAATCGCCTCATCGTCGTCATTCAAAGCATCAAAAGCGTTGAACTTGGACACCTGGGTGATTGCAATTGTGTCTCTTGCGTCTGCTGTACTCTTTCCCGACGAAATCTTGGAACTGCTCGTCTTCACCTTCATTGTGTGCTGCTTGACTTCTGTCTTCTCCTCACCAGCTCCACTTTTTTTAGCCTTTGGAGTGACAAACGAAGTCCAACCCTCATCATCAGTCTGCTTCAACTCTTTTGGAAGCTTCTTCTTCTTGAAGTGAGTGAAAGACTTTCTTCTTGGAGTCAGCTCCTCGGCCTCCCTAAGAGCCTCTCTGACCCCGTCAACCATCTCCACGAACGAGGTCAAGTCGGTTCCTTCAGGAACGACGCCGTGGGACTCAAACTGGAGCAATTCTTCCTCTGTGTACTTTTGAACCATGTTGATGTTTCTCAAAGGAACTTGTCTGCAATACTCTGTCTGTGTCTGACTCCTTGTCACTACGAAATTAAACCTCAAAATGACCTAGACAGAGCCATTCCTTTATTCTGGCTCTTTTTGTTCCAACCGTTATGGATTTTTTTCGCGATTTCGAAAATTTTTTCATCAACTGGTGCAGAGATGTAGGTGTGAGGTGTCGTGTTGAGGCTGTGCAACAAAAAGATTTTTCTAATCAAAAAAAAATTTAAATAAGAATTTCAATCTTCATATAGACCTTACACTATCCAACCATTAACTGAACCACGAACAATGGGTACCGGAAAGAGTCTAAGAAAAGTTACACAAACTGTGAAAAACAGGAAAAGTCCGTTGCATCCAAAAGGTCGTAAATCGAAACTTCTGTCGCGAGCAACGTTAAGAGACCAAAAACTCCTCAAAAAGAAACAGATCCACAATTCCAAGGTCGCTGATGAGTTTCAAATTGTTGCATTTTTCCAGGAAATTGCGTCATTAGAAGAATCGTTCAAGGATAGAAAAACGTTCACTCGCGATGAAACAAAAGTTTTCGTAGAGACTTTCATTTCAAGAGATGACGATGAGCTCGAACAACTTAAGGAAGAAAGAAGACCAGGAAGGCCAGCTTCTAAACGCCAGGATGTCATTGAAATGCGTCGCAAGCAAGAGCAGCACCTTTTTGAAACAGGCTGGAGTGTTCCGGATCTTTCAGACGAAAAGAATGTCGAGTACCTTAGAGAATGGAAGGGAGACAGAGGTGGTCTCACCACAATCAAGTTTATTCTTGTGAAAAAAAATGAGCCTTCTGATCAAATGCAAGACTGAGGAAGTCAAGTGTTTGTCTTGTATATTAGTATTATTATAAAGATGTCACATTGACCCTGTCGCATGTGTCTTTTTGTTATCGTCATCTTCGTGTAATTGCTGTCTGCGTTTCTTGAATTCGTTCAAAAGTTCCATTTCTTCTGTATCAATGTAGAAACTGAGAGCGAATAGAGTCAGAAATCCAACACCAAGAATTGAAAATGCATTCTTGATAATCTGATAGACTCTAATGGTTTTTTTTCTAGTGAAAACCAATTTTTCAGAATCTCCATCGAATAACATCCAACGCTTATCGAAAAGCTTATTGATGTTTTTAAGGTATAATTCAGGCGATTTTAGATCAGACATGACATTGACAATGTTTCTTTCGTTAAAAGCACTCCGTTTTGATGAGTAACATTTCAATTTTTTCATTGACCCGTCTTTGTACAACACAATGAAATCAAAATTTGCAGGTTCTTTCTTCGATTCTGCTGACGGGAATTTTGGGAACAGGTCCACAGTGTTTTCGAAACGCCCATGAAAGAAACTGCTTGGAACTAAAGTGTTTGGCAGTAAAACAGGAGTGAAAAAATTACGTCTTTCAAGTGTACGAGGATGACTGCTGAGCTGCTGCTTCGACCATTCGTAGTTCTGTTCACTTTTGAATAATTGATCTTGTTTCAAATCATTCTCGGTCTTGGCATTTTGCAAGAATGACTCGAATGCTTTCTCATCTGACCCGATTTCAAGGTGATTGAAGTGATGAGAATGTTCCGCAGTGGGCATTGGTGTTAATTTTGTCATTTTAGGTAAAATTTTCGAGTCAACATCTAACTGTTGGACTTTGTTGATTGATGAAAGCAGATCTTTGAAACTATCTCCTTTTTTAGAACTCTTTGATTGCAGAAAGGTTGTGGTTTCTTTTGACTTTTGTTGCTCATTTTTCAACAGACAACCAATGGTATCGGCACCATTGGAAGTGCCGGAGTGTGTTTCCTTTTCTTTCACCGGCGCCGGCTCTCTTGGCTCTTCTGGCTTCTTCTCCATCATTTCAGTTATCCCAAAAGATTGATTCAGGATGTACGATTGGTAATTTGAGTTCCTCTTCAAAGTGGTCAAGAACAACGACAATTTCTCTTTATTCCTTATTTTCTTATTGTACATGCAAAGTTTCTTGAAGATTTCAGGATCAAACGTGTAATCTTCTTTCTGCTTCTTGGACTCCAAGTAGTTTGTCAAGTGCTTTAGCTCCAGTTTGAAAATTTTAGCGAAATATGGGAAGCCCATTGGCTCTTTCAATTCAGATGGCGATACCTGTGCAAAAAGACGACGGAAGGAAGGATGTTGTTTAGACCATCTACGGACTATTCTGACTCCATAGAGTGGGGAACTTGTGCTCAAGGCTGCCGAATGGCGCACACAGAGACGGGTAGCTGCGGGTAAAAGCAGAAGGTTGGCTTTGGTATAATGCATGGTGGTGTTGTTCGATTGGACCACCAGTTTATAATCAGATCGTTAGTCTAAAAAGGACAATGTGATTTGACATCAATCATCATTTAATTGCCTCTTGTGTAGGAGGGACGGGAGAAAAAAAACAAAAGTTGTTCCATCAATCTCGCGTCGATCGACGTGATCTGCAAGTACAATTATACATATTTTTTCAGGTGCATATCTACGTAAAAGACTATAGCAAATAGCATTTAAAAAACACAAACACAGTATTGATTGTACAAGTCCATATCACAGGGAACCATGATTCAGGGTAATCGTAACATTGAATATGATAACATAAAAAGTTAACTTTATTTGTAGACAATCATTTCTTCTTTCTACCAAAGAAACCTCTTTTCTTCTTTTTGTCTTCCTTTTTATCGGTGTCTTGAGGGACATGGTACGCAGGAGTAGGAGCTGGAGTTGCCTCTGGGACTGGACGTAAGTTGGGATCGGAATGCGGTAGGCTCGAATTTGAACCTGTATTTCCGCTCTCTTCAGCAGTATCTGGAGGAGAAATAGGAGGCTGGAATCCGGAAACTTGTGACTCTGGGGCACCAAACTGCGGCTGCTGTTGCTGTGGCTGCTGAGGTAGCTGCTGTTGCTGTTGTGTTTGCTGTTGCTGTTGCTGAGCTGGTTGTGGGTACCCATTTTGTCCCGCGAATTGTTGGGTGGACTGGTTGTTGGCAACGTTTCCGTAAGGACCACCTGTGTTGTTGATTCCCAACCCGTTCGGAAGCTGGCTTCTTCTGGACATAGCGTTTAGAGTACCTGATGAGCTCTGTCTCAGTGGATATGGCGGTTGGACACCATTTTGTGGTCCCATTCCTGGCATCATCGAGTGTCTTGAAGCTGGCATTCCTCTGGTATCGTTACCTAAAGCAACACCACCCAGAAGAGCAGTAGACTTTCTATTCTTTCTAGAAGTAGGCTTGAACTGTCTGTTGGATTGGCGAGGAACTTGGTTGTATTGCATGTCTTCATAACCTTGTTGTGAATAACCGTATCCAGCGCCGTTCGTTCCCGAAGCCAGTGAAAAGTTATCCTGAGTGTAAGAAAGGGGAGCTGAAGGTCTTCTTTGCGGTTGCATCTTTTGAGGAAAGATTTGTTGTTGACCCTGTAATCCTTGTGGGGGGAGACCATGTGGGAGAGTCTGAGCAGGAACAAACGATGGGGATGAAGAACCATTCACTGCAGCAGTCTGAGGTGGGTATCCCTGTTGTTGTTGCTGTGGCTGAATCTGTTGAGGCTGTTGTGGCTGACCATGGTAAGCATACGGTTGCTGGCCATCTGATGGTGGCTTCATCACGTTTCCATATTGATCGTAGCTAGGCGATTGTCTCTGGTACTGTTGAGGTGCCTGCGGTGCCTGTACTTGCTGCTGCTGACTATAAATGCTTGGAATTGGCTTTGGTTGGTAACCGGCTTGCAGCTGGGGTTGAGGATGCGAAGGTGGGGTCTGCTCAGAGATTACATAAGCATGTGCCATTTCAGATAGCTCCTCGAGATCAGCGTCGATATTCTGTTGCGAGACATCGCCGTTTTGACGAGAAGCCTGGCTCTGTTGGCCGTGTTGACCATCAACAACACCAGCCTGGTTGACAGCATAAGCGTTAGCAGGAGCAGCCGGGAAATTTGGCTGTGACGAGAATGCGACAGGTGGTTGGGATTGCTGCGGTTGTTGCTGCGGTTGAACTTGTCTTTGTTGAACTGCACCATTTTGAACTGGAGCAACCACTGGAACAGCTTGGACAGGTTTCTCCAACCTCAACTTGGCCTCCTCGATTTCCTTCTCCTTGAGAGCATTTCTCACAGATAAGTCGTCTTGTGCGAGCTTAAGTTCGCGGATGTTCTCTGCATTACGTCTGAGCCAGAAAACTGATGTTGGAGAAGAAAGAGTAGACTGATTGCTAGAACTGAACTGAGTCATCATAGCATACAAAAACTCGAGGTAGGGAGTCTTGACTTGATAGTCATCAGCAATGAGGATTGGTTGGAGCAAAAGCAAATCAATGTTGATCTCATTTTGATTGTAAAAATCGTAGAACAGTCTTGGAGCCTCAGCAAAATCCGGACCGAGATCGGTCACTGGATAAAGCTGGGTGAATCTCTGTAGAAGAGAAGTCTCACTATCGTAACTTTTGAACAATTTGCAGCCCATCGTCTTGATAACAGTGATGACTTCGCTGATTAGACCACTTATAAGAGGTTTAGCAAGGATTTGTTCTTGAAGTTGGTCCGGGAATGGCTTCTCGAAAAGGATCGAGAGTGGTTCGACCGTAACCTTAGGCAAAGCAAATTTCCACTGGTAAGAAAGAAATTCTAGAGGAGTGCTGAGCTTGTAAACGTCGATTCCTGCGCTTTCGAAAAGGTCGGAGATCTTGTTAATGAGCGAGACATCGCTGGTTGAGTATTCGGATTCAGTTCCGCTTCTACCGACATAAAGCAAATCACTCTCTTTTTTGCTTTGATAAACAATGTAATTGTTGTCACCAACGAGACGGATATCATAATCGGACATGATAGAAAGAACCGGGATATCGTTATCAAGCTGCAAAGAGAGCTTGACGAATGGTTCCAGATTGACGAAATTTGTCGATTCAATGATCACGGCCGGCACATGACCTGCAGAAAGTTGATTTTGAATGACTTTTGATAACTTGAGAAACAATGTTGAAAGCTCTTGTAAAGAGGTTGCTGAAACAAAAATAAAATCTATTTTTGCAACTTTTGGAGATCCAAGAACAGCATTCGAATACTCATCCAATGTGGAAAAAGTGTTAGAGAGAGTGTAACGAGAGTTGCCAAATTGTTTGGAAGACCATTGAAATGTGTTGTTGGTTTTCTTTGCTGCCTTGGTGCTGACAAATGAAAGGTCACATGTTCTCGAGTTGAACAATCTCCAGTTGTAAAAAGCAAGATTTGGGTGATTACCCACAGCGAGTATGTTGTAGCGAGAGGTCATAATGTGACTGGGAACCTTCTACAGCTACCACAAACGTTTCAGCTGCTGAATCACTTGCACTTTGTTTTTAATATTTCAACACGGCCAGTGAATAATTCCGCCGTTTCACGCTAATGGAAACAAGAAGACAAACAAAGCCAAACAAAATGTCTATGTGTGTGACAGCGAAGAATTTTTTTTTGTTTTTCTTATGTTCTCGGTCCGGCCAGGAAGCCCGGCCTCAGATCTTACACCGCCACAAACCGCCACCTGCCTCAGACGTCCCATTTCCCCTTCGCCTTGCAGAAACAAGGCTTATACTCAGTCTCTCTTCACCGCTGCCGTTCTCGGGTTCTAACGCCCACCATGGTTGGGAAGGGTGGTGGCCTCGCAGCTGCAAAGCAATCAAGCCGAAACATAAGCCTCTGTGGCTATTAATAGTTGTATACTGGTTTTATTCAAGTTGAACGCAGGAACCACCGCCCTCCAGTTCCGGCCGAGCCGACGCGTCGATCTTCAAATAGTCACACCATCCATGCATTAGGCGGGTAACGTACACCGCCCGAAGAATTAATTTTTAGTTCACCCTCGTCGATGAAGAAAAAAAATTTTGAAAATCATTTCCTCTATAATACAGTATATTCATTTTAGATATTTATGCATCCGCTCGGGCGTCGCTGCACCCAGTCAGTGGTGCAGTTCGAAAGCCCGGACAGGAGGCGGCCGCCCCGACCCATGGATATACAGCCACGTGCCTCACCCGCATGTGGCCCAGTAGGTCCGTAGTGAAGGGTCCGTCTCCACAGTCTCCCGGCAGATGTTAGAACAATCATCAAGAGTGTATCTCCGTTTGACGAGCAGAGCAGTGAATCTTTCGGTCATAATCTCTTGGACATTTGTAGCAGTAATCAGCGTTTTCGGCGTTTATGTTTCCCTGTCTTTTTGCGGCCAAATAATGCATCCAACGCTGACACCTGGTCCGGATCGTCGTCAGGAGCAAAGTTGTCATTGGACTTCTCTTTGTCGGTGTTGTATTGCTCACGATTTTCCCGCCTTAATTCTCCACACCGATCTATCCAACATCCTTCCTCAATCGGTTCATCTACATCTCCCACCTTTACACCAGCTAACCAAGATGTGAATCTCCGAAGTCCGCAACCAGCTGTAGAGCTCCGTTCCACTTCACCTATTGCCATGTAATCGGATGGTTCCTCGAAGCTTTGAAGATCCTGGAGAACAATGAAGAATTCGGCCTGTGACTCAATTGAAATTGCATTATCTCGACCCCTCCCACTCACGAGACAAACAACACCTTTTTTCTTTGGGACCCTCATCCCGGCTTCAAGCTCAGCAGGGTCAGCCAGACCAGGACAGGAGTTCAACGTGCACAGAGAACGTCTATCGATTCTCCCAGCCTGGACAATGTACTCGGGTGCCACCACTCGAGTCACTTGCGAGCGTCTGTAAGACACATCTCCTTTAGGTCCTGTTCCTGTACACCAAGCGAGAAAATTGGCGGTAGTGACTGGAAACTTGTCTGCATACAATCGGAGGACCACTGTGATTGGCTCTTCACTATTTGTAGACCGAAATGTAAAGAAACATCGTCTTTCAGTATCGATTTTCATGCTAGCTTGCAAGATCGATAAATGCGGCCCTCAAAATTACCTCTCATTAGCTGTGTTAGTTATGAGCAAAAATTGCGAAATCTTGCGGGACCTGAGGGAAAAATATATATTTTTTTAAAAAAATATAAAAGGGACCCAAAATCGCGAATTTTTGTTTTTGCCAGTTTTCTGTGCCATCAAAAAGCTTATCAAAACTAGCTGAGTCTGTTACTTCCACCATGTCTGACCACAAATATCACTTTGATGTGACCATGACATGCTCCGGCTGTTCTAATGCCGTGAACAGAGTGTTGAACAAGCTTCCAGGTGTTAAAACTGTGGACATTTCGCTGGAAAAACAAACAGTTGATGTTGTCACCCAGGAAGCTTTAGATTACGATACAGTGCTTAAAGCAATCACCAAGACTGGTAAGAAGGTCAATGGTGGTATAGTTGTCGCCTGAAGAAATAACTCAATGAAAAAATCAATGAACATTGTTTGAAAAAAAGCTCGCAGTTACCCAATAATAATATAGTATTCTCCTATTGCTTCCCGAATGAATTATTGGATGCTATTACCCAAAGTAAACCACCATTGATTCATATCCAATCAATATTCACGGGCGAACGTTGGCCATAGTCGTCGAATTTCAGCTGCAGTATCCCGCCAACGGACCCATCGCTCACTCCAAGAGTCATGATCTCGTTGAACCCATCGTCTGTTGCATTGAAACACATTCCTGTAACCTTTCCGAAAAAGTTAATGTTTTGGTATCTTGGCTCTTCGTCGGTGCAGTAGTAGCCGTCTGACCTTTCTTCGCGGCCACGTATTACGCTGTGATTGAGGTCCACCACGTACGCATTGTCGATGGACTCTGCGAAAGCCAAAAAGCCGGAATTCCCAACTGTATTAAATCTGAGATTTCGTACTGCTCCTTTGAAAAACCCAGACATATTGACAAGAGATTTGTCGAGACGTCTGCGGTCGTACAGTCGGATTGTTCCATCCTGGTTACCCGTGGCCAGCAAGTTATTTTTATTCCAATCGCTGGAGAAAGAGTAATCGTGATGGTGTGTAAAGATCTCGACTGGTTCCACCAAGGAGATTCTCTTATCGACAATAAAAGACGACTGAGAATCTCCGACTAGCAAGATCTCGTTGCTGTTTGTTGGATTTTCGCTGATACTGTTTATTGGGTAGTCGAATCTCATCTTTCCTGTGAGCATGTTTTTAGTGCTGTTGTAAGATCGCACATAGCGGTCATTTGAAGCGATCACGAGATCTGAATTTGTGTTGTGTTGCGGCATCATGATGTAATTGGTTATGCCGTTAGTGTCGTCAGTGATTTTTAAATTCTGAGTCTCTTTCGTATGTGGGTGATATGTCAAAATGGATCCACCAAATGATCCGGCACAAAGATATCTTGAATTTGAGCTCAAAGTCGATATCTTAAAGTCTGGGTCGAGTGTGAGGGCCGTCTCTGTAGAGGAGTTTTGCGGATCTAGTCTCATTATCTGGAATCGTTCGTGATGATTTTCAGAAGAGAAAAAGACATCGTTTTTCCCAAGACATGCCACAAGATTGCGGAGTTGAAAATGAACCAGTTTGGGCTTTGGAATCGTGAAAAATCGTTGGAATTCGTATATGGTGGTATTGATCTGGCGTAATTGAAAATCAATATCCCTACGTGCCATCAGAATGGAGTTGCAAAGATGTGTATAGCTTCTAAACAGCCTCAATCTCTGGTTGATCATTTTGTATCTTTGAAACTTGCTTTCCCATATGAGTCCCTGTAAGTCCATAAATTTGTCATGTTTCACGTGGTCATTGTTGAACTGTGCGACCATTTCCGGGTCTACAGCCTCACCGTTGCGGCTCAGCGTGGACTTGCGTATCTGGTAGTTTTGGAGTAGATTTTTGACTTCACCTTTTGTTTGAAACTCATGGTCAAAGTGGCTTAATGAGGAGTATACAAACTCGAAGAAATCGTTATCAAGTTCATATACTCCTCCACTGACACCAATGTAATCATCTTCGAACAATCGGAGTACCGTATGATACTGCTGAAGCATCATCTCGTCCACCTCGACTTGCTCCATGGTGGCTGGCACGAATTTTTTTGTGAGATCGGAGTCTATTGGCTATTCACACTCAATTTCAGCGATCGTAAGGAGTCTTTCAGGAAATATGAAATTTCGTTGTATCTTTTGAAGTGATAGCAACGTCTGTTGAATAATATTCCTACTTTCGCCGGAGACGCGGTTCCAAATCAGTCAAAGGGTATGAATAAACTTGCGGGGTGTGGTTTTTATTTTTTTCTCCGCTTAAAGCCACTTTTACTTATGAAGCTAATCTCAGAAAATTATATGCCTTCTTTTAATATTTTTTTTTACCCTCACTGGGGAAAGCCCAAAAAAGGGCCAATTCGGAGACCAACTGGGCAACTTTGATAGGAGAGCTCGTTCTAACACCCGCGTCTTGTTCCTTGTATGGTTTGGCTGGTGACTTCGTGTGCCTTCTTCCCTGGTGATTCGCTTCGTTGTGATGGCCAGGTATTCTAATCACTTCTCCCCGGATGCTTTATCGGAGTAACAAAATCGACGTTTATCGTCGCGGGGTACTGAAAAAAAAATTGGCAGATCGATACGGCTTATCTATAAAATGGCATCTATGGTTCACCCACGGCTGAATCAGATGCAGCGGAGTTTTCACGATTACTGGGGAATCTAGGTTTTTGCAAATCCTCGAGATCACCAGAAACGGTTTTCTGAGTTTTGGTATTAACATTATCATTCTTGATGTTTTTGCTCAAAATCATGGCAACACACGCAACCGCACTGAACGCTATTGGAACATACATAGCGTGTTTGATCCGAGCCTGTAGCCCATGCTGACCTTCGGTGCTAGCAACATTGCCTATAACAGAATTGGCAATGTTGCTGCCCAAACAAATGCCGATCTGGCCAACAGTCTGGAAAATGGCCGAGACGTTTCCTTGAAGATATCTCGGAGTTTGCGATAACAGAGCATTATAGTAGACTTGGAAAAACAGGTTGATTGCGTATCCGTACAAAAAGATACTGACAATCTCGAATTTCCAATACTGGTAGCGACTGAAATGGTCAATTCGAGAACACCAGACTGTCGAACCAAGCACTATGAGACTTGATGCTATTAAGACCCGCTTAATACCAATGTGCTCTGCATATCGTTGTTGATAAACAGCTGAGCCAAAAATGATTCCTCCGCTGATAGGAAAAGCTTTGATTGCTGCTAGAATTGGAGAGTTTTTCTCCACTTGTTGGTGGAAGTGTAGCAGACAGGTGAGCACACAGGTGAATCCACCATAGTAAAAAAATATCCCCATTACATAAGGCACAAAGTTAGTAATCTGAACAGTTTCTGGTGGGAAGAGCAATATCAATTTACTTCTCCAGTTGGTAGCATCTGGATGTTTATGCTGATAACGACGAATGTAGCCGCTTTCAAATGCAAAAACTGCCAAAATCGTGCAAAATCCAACAGGTATTGGAACGTAAACTTTTGGTGAATCCCATTTCTGCCCCGCATATGTAAGGCCTAGAATGATAAGAATAAGCCCGCTGACTAAAAATGCTGCTCCGATAAAGTTCACGTGGCGCAATCTTTCATTCCGTATTATCTCAGACCGTTCAACGGGAATGATAAGGAAGAATAGAGAGACCGAGCACACCAAACTCACGCCAAAACTAAGGTAGAAAAAGCCTCTGTAACCAAATGTTGTCACTGAAAAAGCTCCTCCCAGAATGATACCAACTCCCATGCTAGCGGTTATGGACAGTAAAAGACCTTTAATAGCAAATGCCAGCTCACTTCCAGAGAAGTAGTTACCTGTAAGAGCCATTGCGCTGGGTAGAACAGCGGCTCCCGAGGCTCCTTGGAGCGCTCGAAACACAATCAGAGCAACTATCTCGTCGTCAATGACTGCATCAACCAACGATGTCAGTGCCATCATGGCCAAACCAATCAAATACACCTTATGAACTCCGACAATGTCTGCGATCTTACCGAATACAATCACAAACGAGCCCAACGTGAGTGCATAAGCAGACATAACCCACGTGACCGTTGACGAATCTGCATTGAACTGTTTCTGCAGACTTTCCGTCATTGTGAATGCAGCAGCGACATTTAGATTGTTGAGAGAAACTCCAAAGAGAATGAGGAGAAAGACGAGCTTCTTGTTGCGTTGTTCGACCGGGACGACATTACGAATGCGCGACAGAGTATCTTTTACATAACATTGAGCGGATTCGAACAACATGATTGACCATTGTTTCTCAAGGACATCAAAAGCGTTTCCGCATTATAAGGAAGTCACGTTCATTTATAAGCTACAATGAGTCATTTCGCTGACAAACAAGACCATTAAATTAGGTCATCAAGGGTTTTTATTGCGCATAAGTCAACTCCGAGATTTAGAGCACAACACGACTGAATGAGGAGAGAAAAGCAGCAACTTTATACTCGGAATCCTAACGCGAATAAAAATTGACATTTATTAAAGATATTGTGTTTTACCACAGGTTCGTGACCAAAGACTGACCCGGTTAAAAAAGGCCTATATCCGACTTCTTTGGATTAACGTTAGCGGAGAAGGTAGATAAGTTTATTTTTGATTTGCAGAGAGACCAGAAACTGCAGCACCAGTAATGCAGGTATGAGGCACACGAAATATAGGTAGTTTGTTTAGAGCATCAAGCAAACAGGTCATCTTCACAATCATGTAGGCTAAAACTAGACGAAATAGTTCGCTCAGAATAAGCCAGGTCTCACCACCGTATCTATATACTTTGTCAAATTCTTCGGTGTTATCCCCGGAGATAGCCCGGAGAAAAGTCATTTTAAATTACCCCGGTTGAATTTTATGCTCGTTTCGGCTCAAAGAGAAAAAAAAAAAAGTTTTGATGAGACTCAATGTAATCGAAAAAGGATGGTTCCAATCACTGTCAGAGAGCGCACGACAGAGCCACTTCTGCGACTGAGGCTACAGAACGTATGGAGTTAACCAATAACCCTACCATTTCCAAACCGTTTGAAACAACTCTCAAATTTCTCCAAAATGAGCCGACGCTCTCGTTATTGTGCGGAGGAATCGCTGGTGCAGCTTCCAGAACAGCAGTTTCGCCCATGGAAAGAGTGAAAGTGTTGCACCAGGTGCAGGGATCTACATCATCTTACAACTATGGGACTCTGCGTACAGTTTACCAGATCTGGGTTGAAGAAGGTTGGCGAGGACTCTTCAGAGGAAACGGAACAAACTGTCTTAGAATCATACCATACACTGCTGTCCAGTATTCAGTTTATCAGAAGCTCAAGGACATTCTCAAATCTCCTGAAGAAGAGAATCTTCGAACATTTGAGAAGTTGATGGCCGGTTCAGTTGCCGGCTTCATGTCTGTTTTGGTGACTTATCCTATGGACTTGGTTAAAACACGACTCTCTATACAGACTGCCAAGTCATTGAAAAACCTGAATAGCACTCAACCACACGAAACTAAGGAGCAATTGAAACCTCCTGGGATGTTGAAGTCTATTAAGAACATCTACCAGAATGAAGGAGGGTTCCGCGCTCTTTACAGAGGATTGACGCCAACATCGCTAGGAGTGGCTCCCTATGTGGCCCTCAATTTTACAATTTATGAGAAACTCAAAGAGATGTTCCCGTTCGAATACCAGTCGAATCCAATGATTATTCTCACACTCGGGGCGTTGAGTGGGGGTATTGGCCAAACCTTGATCTATCCAATGGACATACTAAGACGTCGTTTTCAGGTTGCAACGCTAGCCGAAGGGTCGATGGGATTCCAGTACAACTCCACCTGGGACGCACTTGTTAAAATCGTCAGGTACGAGGGCTATCGTGGCCTTTATAAGGGTTGGTCTGCCAACATGTGGAAAATTTGTCCTTCAATGGCAATTCAATGGGCTACTTACGATTTGATTAAGAAGTTTATCACATCCGCGTGAATCTCAGTAACTAGAAAATATACATACTGCATTAAGAATTCTTGGATAAAAAAGCCCGCGTTATGATGAGGGTACAATGTTTCAGATATCCATAACGTATTTACATCCCACATCACTTACGTAAGCGACCTCAAACTTTTGGGTCTCTCTGAGACCTATTTGACGGAGCGATATTGGCTATACTCAACCATCTTGGTTTTATGCGGTGAGGGGACATAGAGAATGATGATCGCCCATCGCTTGAATGTTAGACAACTTTCGCTTCTTCTACACGTTATGACAATAGCTAAATCCGAACAATTGTTGAGAATTTTGTCTCATGCGTTTAGTTTTTTCGAGGGGAAGGGTGGTGAGGGCTCAAAACCCGGAGATTCGGTGTGTAGCCGTTGAAAAACGCAACGCCTCGAAGCGTTTTTTGAACATGGGGCTTGCAGACAAAGCTCAACTGAAATACCACAACAAGGCACAAAAACCAGGCCAAAAGTACTTTCAAATGCAGCTGGTAATGCAAAGTTCAGGCTTCCCACAAGACGCACCATGTATTCAACGGAATAAAAATATTAATTGAGTAGACCGGTTTTATTGTGAATCTTATCGGAGGTACAGGGGGTACATCTGCCAAACTAGCAACACGGTACTGTAAACGTACCAATAGGGCGGCATGGATGAATACTTACCTTATCGAATAGGTCGCCCTAGTAAAATAAACAATAGCCAAGTCCTGCGTTCTGTGATGCATAAAACAATATGGAATTGTCTTTCGGCTCTTCCGAGCTATTATCATGCTTAACAATAAGTTTTGTAATTTGTTATTAACCTTTTTTTTTTTTTTTTTTCAAAGTTACTCACGCTTGCGCTTATGGGCTTTTCTTTCGACTGGTTCTAAATGATTAAAGGGAAATTTAAATTTATACAGCGGCTTTCACGTTGACTTAGTTTATAATTGCTTCATTTTGCTATCATATAATCAAAACTGTCAAGGTCAAGTATATCTATTGGGTTGCTTGATTACCGCAAAACCCCAGCCACACGCAACAAATTCCACTTATATTATTCGGATTGTCAAATTTGTGTCTTGCCCTCCTTTTGACTTGGCTATTTTATTCATTGCACCAAATTTTTTGCCACTCAGCAACTGCAACTTAGATTTACCTGGTTCCCTGTTATAAACACAAATCGTCTAGACACAACTACCGCATTTGCCACCCAACTAAATTACATGTTCGTCAATTCGTTCCCGGGCGGAGTCGATTTGGACTCCCCTTTGATGCTATTAAAAAAAGAGATCGAAAATGAGTCATTAGAACAAGACAGTACTTCCTTGCAAGTGTGGAAAATGTTCAACAACAAGAATACACTGCTACCTAACAACAAACGGATTTTGAACCTTTCCTGGAGACTGAACAGCATTAGCAGTGTAAAGAAACGCAGAAGTTCTTCAGTCCAGGTCGAGAAACCAAAATCCAATTCTCGTAACAGCAACAATCTTTCTTTATTGAAACAACATGACTCAGATAATTTGATCCCTTCAGAAACACCGAACAATCCTGAGTTTGATTACATTGAGCACATCAGACGAATTTCTAAAGAAGAATACGGAGTCAATCCGGATGCACCACTTAATGTAGATCCGGCGAAGTCAACAATGTACAATGATCATGATTCGATCTTCACAATGACAAACTCGATTAACATAGAAGTGGAGACCAGAAAGAATTCTATGGATGATTTTTCACCAGAAACTAGTCAATCGCTTTCTTCAAATACGAACTCCGTATTCTCAACAGTTAATAACAACAATGCACAATACAATTCGACCGCAAACACAAACACTGGCTCCAATATTCCACAAAATTACGTTCCATTTGTACAGACTGGCGCTCAGTCCTGCAACAACGCGTCCGATGACTTCAATGTCGATCATTTCTTGAAGTTTGACGACAACTTCAGCGATCTTATGGATTTCACAAAGTTTGATGATATGTCGGACAACTCCAAATCTCCACGGAACTTTCATCAACATGAGCGGAATTCTTCCGTTAATTCGGAGCAGCAGCATCATCATCACCAACACATTCAACCAAAGCAACCTCAACAACAACAACAACAACAACGGCCCGCTATTGGGTCTGACTATAGTCTGACAAATTATATCAACACATTAGAGGTTTCTTTGGACAAGAATGACAGAGCTCCTTCCAATGTCCATGGAAATCATTATGATCATCCAATGACTCCTTCGGTGTCTTCTTCTCCAACGAAACTTTACAATCACGCCACAAGACCCACGATTTCGACTTCTGCGCCTCCTCCTTCGATGATTGCAAGTACAGTCAACCCACAACCCTCAGCACCTTCGGGACCGTCGACAAGATCAATACAACAACAGCCAATTTGCGAAAATTGTTTCACATCCACCACGCCGTTATGGCGCAAGACATCAGACAACAGGTTGCTATGTAATGCTTGTGGACTATTCTTCAAACTTCACGGTGTGATTAGACCTTTGAACAATGGTCCCGCACATATCAAAATTTCTGCAAATCAAAATGCAGGTGCGGCGAACAAGAAAAAACGGCTTTTTGGAGACGTTTCCAAGGAGCAGGCTCATCAGGGATTGCAACAAGTCACCACGAGCCCGCAAACAGAGACACACACGGTGAAACAAGGAGCGTCTGACGATACACAAATGGGCGAGACATTGTCGGGCGATTGGGATTGGTTGAAATTTAATGTATGAAGGGACTGAGTTTTTGTTACTATTATTATTATTATTATTATCACTATTACTATTTGCAAGAGACGATTTGATTCATTTTATTCTTCATATTAGCAGTTACCGAGTGTTTTCTTTATTCGAGTTCGAGGAGTTTATGGTATGTTTTAGGTTTTTTTTGTTGAACAAGTTATTTGTCTAGGTGTACGTTGGAATGAGCATCCTTGTAAAATGGTGTCTCTTTCTCCACTTGTTATGTGTGGTAATATTTCTGTGTACTCAAGATTGTCTTCATCAAGCGATCTATAAAAAGTATAGTAGAAGAAGTTGAGAAAGAAAAAAAAGAAAAGCACACGCACACATTTAAAATCAATGTCACTCAGATGGAGACGTTAACGTTGAAGTTTCCTGCGTTGGCACGTTTTTTACCTCCTTGACCGCCTGCTCCAGATGGGGTTTTCCAAAACTGTAGTAGCGACAGCCACACAGAGCTCCATGAGTAGACTGAGTTGATGAGTTCACCACCGCCACTTTCCTCGCTAGTGAGTTCCTGGATCACTTTTTTAGAAACTCGGTTACTGAGTTTGACTCTAGAAGTTGGTTTCTTGGTCATGCGGGACTTGCGAATCTTAGTTTTTCGGTTTGGTTTGCTTGTGTTATGGCGGAGATTGATGTAGGCGGAAGAATCTGAGATATAACCTGTTGAAAGGAGATTAACTATCGATCTCCAAATTCTTTTTGCTGTTCTGAACCTAGAGTATCGAGGAGGTGGCATCGATCTCATTGTGAATGATTTGGCCTGCGGGGTAGCAATTTTAGCAATTTGTGCTCTTAACGGTCTAGCTATATGGAAAAATGGGCCATGCTCGTGTCATCCCTTTTTTTTTGTTCCTTCAAAATAGATCGTGCGCTAAAATACAAAAAAATAAACATAATTCAGATCAAGGAAGCCAACGAAAAAGATCGCATCGGTGTGGGGAGTTGCACAGCCTTACACCAAATTCAGTTGGCGAGACCGAAAATATACAAAAAAAAAAAAAGAATCAACTTCGTATTGACGTGTTAGGTATAAATTTTCACTATTCAAATTTAATACAGTCCCAAACGCTGCAATTGAGAGAGTATCAACTTCGGTCTCTATTTGGAGTTTGATAGCACGAATAGGGTGCAAAAGTTAGTTCATTCACAAACGGCGCTAGTGCGAAAAAAATTGAAAAGTACAGCGAAAACAACACCTCAACTTTTTGGACATATATGTATTCTAGACAACAATGAGGATTCCAGTGTGTTTTTACATGCTGTTAGCAGTCTTTTTTGGCTGTGTACTGGCAGAGGCAGATTTTTATAAAGTGAGTATTGTTTGGATGTTGACCATTTGCACAGATCACTAACATTTAGTAAAGATTTTGGGAGTCTCTAAAGATGCTGATGAAAAAGAGATCAAACAGGCTTACAGAAGTTTGAGCAAAAAATACCATCCAGATAAAAATGCTGGTAATGAAGACTCGCAAAACATGTTCATGGAGATTGGTGAGGCTTATGAAGTGTTGATGGATCCAGAAAAGAGAGCGATCTATGACAGATACGGTGAGGAAGGTCTCAAAGGTGGAGCAGGTGCCGGTGGGAGTCAACAACATCACGATCCATTCGATATGTTTGCAAACTTCTTTGGAGGAGGAGGAGGAGGAGGGGGAGGACGTCAAGGAAGAGGTGTTCCTCGTGGCTCTGACATATCTACAGAGATGGAATTCACACTTAAAGAGTTCTACAATGGAGTGAACAGCGATTTCTCGCTTGACTTGCAAGACATATGCAACAATTGCGCTGGAAGTGGATCAAGAGACGGAAAAGTGCACACTTGTACTCGTTGTAATGGGAGGGGACGTGTGTTGGTGAAAAGACAGTTAGGACCAGGCATGTTCCAGCAGATGGAGTCGACTTGTCCAGATTGTCACGGTGCAGGTAAACAGATTGCACACCATTGTAAGCAGTGTAAGGGTGCAGGTGTGATGCGCAAAATCAAGGAGTTCAATATTCATCTTCAACCAGGTACACCAAGGGGATATGTTGAGATCTACGAGGGCCAGGCTGATCGCTCGCCTGAATGGGTTGCCGGAAATCTGCGTCTTCATGTCAAGGAGCGCAAAAGCGGCAATCTTGGGTACCGCCGGGTGGGTGATAACTTGTATCGGACCGAACTTTTGACGTTGAAAGAGGCCCTGAAGGGAGGATGGGAGCGCGAGATCCCGTTCTTGGATAGCTACGACTCGACGATAAAGCTCCAGAGGGCTTTGGGTAAGGTTGTGATGAATGGAGAGGTGGAGGTGCTCAAGAGTAAAGGAATGCCAATCTTGAATTCTGTTGACCAGTTTGGTGATTTGTTTGTGGAGTATGTGGTTATTGCTCCAGCTGGGAGTAAGAAGGTGGGCCAATTGCACGATGAGCTCTAGTAACGAGCGAACAACGGGAGAAGCGAAACCTGAGGAAGTCGTGAGTGGCTGACTAAGTGAGTGACTTAGGGCTTTCGGGCGAAGCAGCGCTGATAATCCAATAGATTAATAGATTCATAGTAATAGGGAATAAATATAATTGAAACGAATCAAAATCACACAAACCAATCACGGGCGAAGCACTTGGTAAGTAAAGGGTGGTTGAATGCCCACTTACCTGTATAGTATAGGTTAGTGGGTGATTGACAAATGACGAAGCAGGAATGAAATTAAATTTAGATGATCTTCTAAATTGAGAAAGTTGAATTTTTTTGATCAGTACGATGACAAGGCTGTGCGAGCCGTTGAAACTTCTTGCTGTTTTAAGAAAGCAAAATGTGCTCTAAGATTTTGAGGAAAGGCAGAGATGTGTCAAATGGACGTGCTAAATTCCGCTTTTTTTCGAACAACGTCTCTTGATTGCGAGCACTATCGCTGGTGAAAAAATTGCTTGTTTTAGCCATGGATTTTCGTTGCGCGCAAAATGAAAAAATTCTTATCACTGACGAGAATTTCCTAAACTGGAACAGAATTCCGTGCGGAATCTTATCTGTAGAGACCGGTACTGGTAGGATCAGTGAATACTGGTGACTAAAGAGGGGGTATTTTGGTTCTATATAAAGGGCGGTAGCCGCCTATTTAGGTGTGTATTAGAAAGCTTTTTGATTTCAGTTCAGTCAAGTACAACAACAACAATTTACTCCAATGTCTGCCGCTGCTGCCGTTGCTAAACCTGCTCCTCCTCCAGAAGACGACCCTAAGGATAAGCTCATTCCGGGCGAACACACTCTGCCGGCTTCATGGTGGACCTCGCAAAAGGTGTTTGACTACGAGAAGAAGGCTGTCTTTTCCCGTGCCTGGCTCTTCACTACACACGCTCAAAGATTCAAGAAGGCTGGTGATTACTACTCTTACACTTTTATGGGAATGAACTTTTTCTTGATTAAGACCAAGGCCGGTGAAATCAAGGCTTTCCATAACGTTTGCAGACACAGGGCTTTCCCCGTTGTTAGAAAAGAAAAGGGTTCTTCCATTGTTTTGGGATGCAAGTACCACGGATGGTCTTACAACACTGACGGTTTGCTCACCAAAGCTCCTCACTTTGACGAAGTTGAGGGTTTTGATCCTAAGGCTAACTCGCTGTACGAAATCAAGACTCACGTGACTGAACAAGGTCTTGTTTTCATCAACTTTGACCAAACCGAGGATGCTGTCTCTTTTGAAGACTTCTTCCCAGGTCTCAAAGAAGAGATGGCCGAGTACGACTTTGACGATTACGAGTACCACATGTCTTACGAGCTGGACGGTGAGTTCAACTGGAAGACTTTGATGGACGGTTATCAAGAGTGCTACCACTGCCCAACCGCTCACCCAGGTCTCTCCACTGCCTTCAAGATGGAGACCTACAAGGTTGTTCCAAAGGGTAACTACTGCAGACACTACGCTAAGATTGTCGATGAGCCAATCGATGACGTGAAGGAAGAAGTTGATCCTGATGTCGAGTCTTCTTGGTTCGGCTTTGGAAAAAAGAAGGAGGCTACTAAGAAAGAGGCACCTAAGAAGAAGGAGAACCCTGGTGGAAGTTTCAACGGTCTCTGGTGCTACCTTTTCCCAACAAACGGTGTCAACTGTTACTCTCCAGCATTCTACTCCATCAGAGTGTTGCCAATTGGACCAAGCAGAACTGTTTTGCAGTACGACATCTACACCAAGAAAGGTCTTGAAGAAGATAAGAAGAAGGAGTTTGTCGACTTCTTGCAACAGGTTGAGCTTGAAGACTACAACCTCTGTGTTGCTACCCAGAAGAATCTCAACCAAGGTGTCTACTCCACTGGCTACCTTCATCCTCTTAAGGAGAGAGGAGTGGTGCACTACCAAAACATTGTGAAGAAGATGGTGAAGGACCACTTTGCCAAAGAGCAGGCTCTCGGCCAAGAGATTATTCCAGCCCGTATCGGTGGAAAGCAGAATTCGCCAGAGGCTCAAGAGCTCGAAGAGCTTTGCTCAAAGATCGAGTGTCAGGGATCAAACCCTGAAACCCAAACTGGTTTGGAGTGGTAGATTACATGTTTATAAGTGCAAAAATATTGAAGATAACGAATAAGCCATACATCGAACTTAGTAGTTCAGTCACCGCGGATGGATACAATCTCATTAATCACGTTTTGACGAAGCGGACCGTCAATGAACAGACTTTTGAGCAATCCGATGAGCTCATTCGTTTCCAACCCGTAATACTTGGCATCGTAAAAGTCTTCTAGGATATGTTTCAAGTTTGACCGTAGTACCGTCTTCACTTGTTCCAATTTTTGAAAAGAAGGAAGTTTCTTAACACGATCGACTGGCTCTGGTAGCAGCAATGTGGCGCGCTCGATAAAGTCAGCCAAAATCTCAGATTCGTCAGAGTCAATCTCGTACCGATTTATTAACTTGTCGCTCAGATAGGCACAGAAAATGTCAATGAGATTTGCAAGAACATTGCTAGCCACAAATGGATTCAACGTCATGCTTTCCCGACTCTCGTTGCCGACAGACTCAAACAAATGTTGGAGATTCAAGTTTAGTTTTGCGCTGAGTGCCATACGTGAAGCGCTGTCTGACGAATTATCACCTAAAAATGCTGCTTCAAATGGTCGCAAGATGCCAATAAGGCGTCTCACATGATTATCAGAGTATCTTCTAATGAGTTTTGCATTCAACTCTCGACAGGATCCGAGATCCACCTGATAAAACGAGGAAACATCCTCTGTTAGTTTGGAAAAATCGTTGTAGAAAAGAACCCAATTCAAATAGAATACAGTAACATCAGACTGAATGATCATAAAGAAGCACAAAACCAGTTTCTTTATGCTAGACTTGAACAGATACTCAACGTTTTCGAGGTCTGTTGTAGAAGCCACCTTACCTCGTAATTGTTCAAAGTTGAAATAAAACTTATCAACAACTGCACCAACCAACCGGGCCACTCGAGAGTATCTGTAACTCCAGGTTGTAGGTGTCGTAGTTGAAGGAGTCTTGCTATCAGTGGAAAGTGACTTAACACCCAAACTCGTATCTTTCAGGTCGTCCTCCGTTTTCCAATTATCATTGTCGTCCCATGCTTCCCAGTCGTCATCGTCGTCTTCCCGGACAATTTCCTCGTTTTTCATCGAGCTTTCAACATCAACGTCCTCCGGGTCATCATCATCAGATGGCCATTCGTTGTTCCAGCCATCGTCCTCGTCGTTCTCGTTCGCGACGCGTTCAACGGCCGTTATAACCGCAGGTTTCGTTATTGGATTTGCCTGACCTGGTGGAGGCGAGTTGGAAATTTGATTAACAAGCAGTTGTGAAGAATCAAAGACATCGAAAAGTTCACTACTCTGGCCTTTCCTGGCCAGCTTCAACTCAGTACACAGTTCCTTGATTTCGTCCATAGAGCGGTCAACCAAATCATTCACCCAATAACTAGAAAGATCGTCAATCCAAAAATCCAAATCCGAAGAACCGTCCTGTGTAATCAAAGTTGAAATCAGCCGCAACTGAGTAATGCAACGATTGCTGGTAAGATCGTTATCCGTAAAACTGTCCAGAATCAACGGATATATATTGACCTCGTCGAATATCTTCAGCTTTAGCAAGCGTAAAATTGTCTTGGATACACTTGATTTCAATGATGAAAAAGGATTATATTTCTCCTTGATGTAGTTGAAGTCCAGAAACAGATTCACAAAGTTGATAAGACTTTCCACAGATTTCAAGTAGTTCATGAACGAAATATGGTCCACAGACTCAAGTTTCAACATCACAGAATTCAAGTCGTAGCTTAACACAACACATTTACCAGTATCAACTTTGACTATCACCTCTTCTAGCCAACTGTTGAATAACTTGTTGAAATTGAACAGCTTCGATAGGCCGTTTGAGTCGTTCTCGTGGTTCAAAAAGCTGTTGCAACTATTCAAAAACTGCTTAAATGTGAGATCATCAATTGAGTTTTGGTATGTGACCTCTGAATCCTCGTTGAAGTGAAGAAATTGTGACAACAGCAACCGAATCAACTTGTATATAAGCTCCTCATAGTGATAAATTTTCTCCTGAATCCGTTCTACAATCTTCACCGGCTGATTTTGGGTCTTCAGCCCCAATCCGGTCACAAGTTCTCCTGTCTTTGCAGTTAATTTGATGTAATTTGCCACACATGTCTCAAAGTTCACGGTGGCCAAATCCTCACTGTTCTCCAAGTCTCCCAACAGTTCTAGCGGCCCCAGTTCCTTGATTAGACCGTTGATTAGCCACAATTGATTGCACACCTCCAATTGTTCCAAAAGATCAGCTTCTTTCAACTTCATACCTCGTAAATCTCCCAATTTAGGCTTGTTTATGCTCGTCTTGTCAAGCTCCGCTGTCAACTGAGACAAATCATAACCTGAGATGTACCCATTCAAACGTTGCGTGACCGAAGCTAATTCCCGAGAAACATCCGCCTGACATGATTTCGCTCCAACACTCATTGCGTGGAAATATACAGCGCAAATCCGCCTCGGATTCTGCTTAACAATTTATAAAGAGAAGGATCAAAACAAAATCACTTTTTGCTGGTTTTTTTTTTTTTTTTTTTTTGGCTTCTCGCAAACATTCTTACCTTCATAATAAAAATACATTATACTAGTAGTTACAAATACAATATGGTCCAAGCGAATGACAACCAAAGCGATCAATATATGTTCAATCAATTGGTAGCATTGACATGATTCGCCGCACTTGTGACTATCAGACTTCGAGAAACTTATCCATCACCTCCTCGGCAAGTTTCATATTTCCGTTGTAGCAGTAGATCAAATACACGTTGTAGGCTGCCTCTCGCCGGAGATCGAACATTGGATCGTCAAGACTCAGATCAAGAACTTTTTCATAAAACGTCACGGCCACCGTATTCAAGCCCAACAAACTAAAAGTACGTCCAAGATTATAATTCACTTCAGCAGCATGATAGACATCATCCGTTCCTTTCAGATTCGCGTATTCCAACATGAACGTGAGTCCTTGAATAATCTGGAAGTTCTTGTTGATCGTCTGTCGTTGCATCGACCGATGTAAGTTAGCAAGAGCCAACAAAAAAACAAGCGACGGGTCGTTTGAATAGTCTTTGTAAATTTTCAAACTGTAGGTCAACGCCGCTGTAAATGACTTGTTGATGTAAAGAAACGTAGAGTAAATGTAATTCAACAACGGATGGAATTTTGTGGTGTCCACATTGTTGTTGGTTACCGCAGCCATTCCTGTGATCTCACGACCTTCTATGAGCGAATCATGTGTTTTGATCTGTCTCAAGAAATATTTCTGGTTTGGAGAATCCACAAAAGAATGAATGAATTCTTCTTTTGGCTTGGACGAGGCCAAAAAAGTCTTGAGAACAGGAACAGAAAATTGGTAATTATTCATCAATGTCCGCAATTGGTTCATGATCACACCAACATCGTTCGTAATAAAGCCAACAGACAAACTAACAAGACTTATAGTGAGCTCCTTGTGTTTGAATACGTTCACATGACGTGCAATTTCTTGAATAGATAATGCATCTTCTGCATTTCCTTCAAATTCAGAGATCATCAGCGAGTATTTCATGAACAGATCGAACCATTCATCGAATTTTATCCCTTTGAACTCACTCTCAGATATTGGAATCCTTCCTGAGTCCATTTCTTTCGACAAGATCATCTCATCTTGCAAATATGGCAACCTGGAAAGCTTTTGGTCGATGCTCAATTTCTCAGTTCTTCTGCGAAGTCCTGTGTTGAACTTTTTGGCCTTGTCAGATGAGAAGAAACACCTATAGGTTGAGAAAACTTCAATCAGCTCTGAAACAAGATCAATCCACATAGATGCAATAGAATATTTGTTTTTATCAATGAGTCCTTCATTGCTGCCCTCCAAACGTTCTAATAACCGAGAAGCCCTTGCGAACTGCTCTTTCATTCTCGTAGTCGATTTGAGCTCCTTTTTGTGCAGAAGCTCAGGGTCCAGAGGAATTGACTTCTTTTTTTTGGATTTTTTCGTGGCTGGATACTCAGCAATCAACGCCAGTTGATCTTGATCTCTATCTGTGAAGTCTTCAGTTGCAGACATAGGTTCATTCAGATCTTCATCCATATCGTCATCTCCAGTGTCCCGCAGCAAATTTTTCCTTGCACTGGCTCGTTCTTTGTTTCTTTGCTCTTTGGCCTCTTTGTAAAGACGTGCCATGCTGGAGATGTCATCGAGATAGAAATAAATCTCTGCAAGAGCCACTTTCAACTCAACATTATCAGGATCGTGCTCCAGGAGTCTCATATATGCTTCTTTGGCATTTTCGAAATCTTCTGTTTCTCTCAAACATTTTGCCATAGAAAACACCAGCTCAGCAGAGTTGCTTTCATAAAGATAGGAAACAGGGTAATAGTACCGTAAAGCTTCTTGATAGAATCCAAAACTCTCCAACTCGTTACCAATCCTCAAATACAAATCAGAGGTGTCTTCAATAGGCTGTGAAAGAACATACTCAAAACTGCGCATCGCCTCTTCTGTGTTTTTGGAATTCAGACGGAAAAGACCCAATTGAACTCTAATATCGATCGGAAGCGAGTAGTCTTTGGCTTTTTCTTCATGTGTGAGACCCTGAAATTTCGGGCTTTCAAATCGTCTTGCATCGAATTCAATATCGGAACCAGAAACATCGTCCCAGAACGTTTGGTTCTCTCTAAATTGAATCCAACGAGAAACTTGTCTCAAAGTTTTGATCGCCAGCGCCCAAGCAGCTTTTTTCCCATACAATTCAAGCAAGATATTGAGTTCTGACCATTCAAATTTGATTGTTTTGAGTTCAGCAGCTGACCCTTTGCCCAAATGCTGACGATGTTTTATATTTTCCTCCAAGATTTTGGTGTACATTGTAATGGCATCGTTGACTCTGTTCTCATCCACGTATACTTTAGCCAATTCTCTAAAGATTTTGGGTTCTTTGGGCATCACAGACTTCAACTTTTGTAAGCTATCAGCAGCTCTCTTGTATTGACCTCTTTCTCTGTACAAACATGCTCTTGCGAAAATCGAATCGTAGTCTTTGTTATTACTGGCGGAAATGGCTTTGGAGTAGCAATAAACTGCCTGGCGCGTATGTTCCAATTCCACAGACAATTCCGCCAGTGTTCTCCAGAATTCGTAATCCCAAGAATGTAAGTGAGCAGCCAAAAGCCAAAAGTTGGAGCATTTGTTGTAGTTTCCCTGCAATCGGTAAATTTCACCCAGTGTTTTGTAAGCACTGAAATTATTTTTGTCGAGTTTCACAACATCCAGATACAGATTGAGAGCAACCTGAAGATCATTGCGCACAAAAGCTTCATTTGCTTCACTGAGAAGCTGTTTCACTTCTGGTGATAGTTCCTCTCTTCTGATCTTTCTTCTCATGGCTGCAAGGCCTCCTTTCTTTTTTTCACCCTTCTTCTTCTTCACTTTAAAGTTTTTGGCTTCTCTGAGTGCATTCCTGAACTCAAAATCTTCATCAATATCCTCATCATTGAATTCCTCATCGTCATCATCACTGAATCCAAAATTCATGGGTCCCTGGTCGTAGTTGTCGTCGATGTCGTCATCCTCAAACTCGTCAATCTGGTCAATGTTATCCTCATCGGATTCCTGAGGATCCACATAGTCTTCCTCGTCAAGATCATCTTCGGAGAAAAGAATTGCTTCTTCGTTCTCGTAGTCTTCATCATCATCGCTGATAAGGTCTCTTAGTGATTTGGTGTTTGCATCGTCTAGAAGAAAGTCGTCGTCAATGTCCATATTTGAAGACATCTTGCAATTCAATGGTTCACAAACCGAGCATCAACGAAACAACAAGAAAAGTTATCGCAATAATGATTGAATGTGTTTTGATTTCTCTGTTTATGTTATACTTTTTTTTATACATCTTCTTTTTTGTTTCTTCGCACAAAAAAAAAAAACCTGATAGTTTACTATTTTATTAGTGGCAAAGAGATCAAACGGAGGGTATAAACAATTTACTGTTTCTTTAGAAGGTCCAAACATTCAATCAAACCAAAGGGCGTGCTCTTTAAAAACATTTTCCACAGAATCATCCAATAGTGACTCAAAGTCGTCATGTTTACGGGATTTGGGAGATTCAACTTCAATGAGGGAGCCCCATTTGGAGCATTCCCACCAGCAGTTGCCATTAATCAAGGATTTGATGACTATTTCAGATGTTATCCAATAGCGATGATGCCTGACTTGAGCAGAAAAGATGACGCCAATTACGGGGGAAAGGTTTTTCTACCGCAATCGGCCCTTCATAAACTCACTATGCTCAACATCAGATACCCAATGCTTTTCTCCGTCAAGTCAGAATCTAGCGGCAAATCCACTCATAGTGGTGTTCTTGAGTTTACAGCCGAGGAAGGAAGATGTTACTTGCCCCAATGGATTTTGGAAACCATTGAAGCGGAGCCAGGATCGCTGGTGAACATCAAAACTGCTGATTTGCCTCAGGGTTCTTTTGTCAAGTTAGAGCCACAGTCTGTTGATTTCCTCGAGATCAGTGATCCAAAAGCAGTTCTAGAAAATGCGCTGCGAAATTTCACCACGTTGACCGTGGACGATGTCGTTCAACTCAACTACAACGAACAAATATACAAGATCAAGATTTTGGAAGCGAAACCTGAATCCCAGTCCCAAGGTATTTGTGTTATTGAGACTGATCTGGAAACGGATTTTGCTCCACCAGTTGGTTACGTGGAGCCAGACTACAAAAAAATCAAGGAAGAATCAGATAAACAGAAGAAGGAGCAAGCATTATCCAACCCTTCGCTCAAAGGAGAAGGTTCTATGGCCAAACAGATCAATTATGGTGAACTTGTCAAAGAGGCACTACAAGGGAAGTACAAGAAATTTGAAGGTGAAGGTCTCAGGTTATCCGGAAAAAAAATAACAGCTAAAGAGAAAACACAGGTTGAGGAGCCAGTTGACACACAAGAACTTGATTTATCAGGTACCGTGAAACCTTTGATACTCCCGGAAGGCTATTTATTTTTTGGATTCCCTGTCAAACCATACAAAGACGAATTTGAAGAGTTAGAGGAGGAGCAACAAAAACAAGCCAACAAAGTCGTCTTCCAGGGCCAAGGGCAATCTTTGCGTAATAGCAAAAAACGCAAAGACAAGAACAAAAGTTTTGCTCCGATCAAAGATAAGGGACGGTCTCCTGAAACAATCATAATTGATTCTGACTAATCGCCAAAAAAAAAAAGTTCCATAATCTTTATCTAATATACATTTTCGTACACCTTTTCATCTACTTAGGGCTAGTTATCCCAGCCAGAATAGCGAGGCACGTATATAAATGAGGAGGCCTGAGACAGCGGAAACCTTCACTCATCAATCTCTTCTCATTGGCTCGCTTCGTTCGTCATTGCGTCTTTTCAAGGCCTTGCTAAGACGATAGAGACTGAGTCCAACGTAGCCATCAAAACTTAGTCTCTCTGAATCGTTCAAGCTTTCATTATCATCGAAGTCCACTAATTTAGCAGATCGCAGTAGACCAGCCAATCTGCGCATCCCTATAGGATCCCAAAGATCACCTGTACTGCTGAAATCGTGTGTTCCAGCCAAGACACAGCCTGTCCATGTCTCGTATACAAGCGTTGCATAGTGATAGGTATCCCCAGGTCGATTGAAATCCGATAACTTGACACTCGATATCGGCCCAAAGACTTCCATCAACTGTTTTATGATATCTTCTGAAATGGCCGAACCCATCTGTTGCTTGTGTTTCCATTTGAGGCGCACTTTACAACTGAAAACCGGTCTCTCCAACTCGGACCATTCATTCTTTGTAGAATTTAATTGGGCCAACTCTTGCAATTTGGCTTTGCGACGGCGAGCTGTGTCTTCTCTCAAGAGCTGGAGCTTCCTTGATCTCTCTTCGCGTTTGTTTTTCGCTTCTGTACTGGCCAATTCATTGTTTAGTAGCTCTTCCTTCCATTTTCGCTGTTGTTCTGATTTTTGTGCAGTTGATCTTTGAAATTCATCTCTTTTGTCCAGAAGTTCATCATAACGTTCTCTCAAATGCTTGTCTGACAGGACCTTGTAACTGACAGATATCTCTCGAAACTCTTCCTCGGAATTTGATGTTTTATTCTTGTCTGGATGCAAAACCAACGCTCTTTTGCGGTATGCTTTACGAACATCGGAGCTGGCGATTTTGGATGTACGAGACAGACCCAAGAGCTCGTATGCTGAATGGGGCCGCGATATTAACCAATCGTAGTCGTTGTCTGTGGGAGATGTGTCTGCCATTGTTATCTCATGATTTTGCTTTAGGCTAGAAAGAGTATTACTTATAGGTTGAAACTTTATCACAAAGAGGTTTTTGTTGTTACAGTTGTTACCCTACTGTAAACACCTTGCTAAAAAAAAATTTTTTTTTTTGCACTATATAAGGTGTAGGTTGAAGAGTGAAAAGAAAATTCATAAAGTAGAGAATGCTTTTTCTTCTTCTTCTTCATAGCGAAGCAGAAGGCCCTAGACTAGGCCTCCGTAAAGGGTTTAATACCCTCACTCTTTTCATGATTAACGTTTATGGTAAGTTACATCAATATGAGCTTTTTTCTCCACTCAACTCAACAACTGCTGTTTATGATGATAATTTTATCTCAGCTCACTCTGAGGAAATCTTTAATGAAGATAACAACCTGTTTCCAACATTCATCAATTTATCTGATATAACTCCCAGCAGTTGTTTTTTCCCTTTAAAATCAGCTCGATATTAGTCCGATTTTGAGTCCTTACTAACATTGTTTTTAGAAACATCACACTCGTTGATTATTCATTTATAATAAGTACTATCAAATATATTAAATTTCGGTTTCTTCAATTCAAAAAGTAAAATTTTTTAGCCTTTTCGATGCTGAACTGAACTAAATCCAAGACTGCTGGTTCCGTGTCGCTAGTTTCAGCTTGCAAGTCACGAGCCTGTGTTATTTGTTCTTCCAACCGACCAATACGAGCACCAATAGCATTTTTTTCAAACTGTCTCGCAGACAAGATCAGGTTCAAGTAGGCTAGCAATCTGTTGAGAGTGTGTAGGTTGATTCCCTCGCTAGTTTCGTCAGCAAAAGTTTCATCAATAGCGCCATCAAGCAACTCCAAGACAGTCGCTGCCCGCTCTGGCGTGAGTGCGATGTACTTGGTGGATCTTGGAGGTAAAACTGGTCCATTTGAGATCTTCAGAGATTCCATTTGTTGCTGAACGGACTCAAGAGTTTTATCTCTAGTCAGCAAATCTTTGAAGATTCCAATGAGAGCAACACGATAACTTTCTGTTTTGAAATGACGGAGCGAATCAACAATGAAATCGTAACTTTGTGATTCCTCAACATTGATCAAAATTTTGGCAAGCAAGGTGTAAAAAAACCGGACCAGTTCAGGAACACGAGATTCCAAAACAAGAACAGTGAGGTTTTGAATGTATGAGGTCACAAACACGTTATTCAAACGTGGCGAAGAAAGCAAGTCACTTCTATTCTTCACTGCATTTGCAGGGTCTTCCAAAGATTTCATAGTCAGGATCATCAAACATGTGACTAGCGGAACGTTGGCCAGGCTTGGTTTGACTACAAACGGAACAAATAAGCTCAATTGCAGCTTGACCAGCTCAAGAAATGTTGGCGAAACAGTCTTGGTTTTGAACTCGTCGACATAGTAACAGTATATGTGCAAGAACACGATAGATGGGACTGTGATCGGGATCGAGGTCGGATTCTTCTGCCTAAAAGACGTATTATTGTAATGATCAATTGCAACTTTGAAAACGTCAGAAGCCGATTCAATGTTCTCGCTGTCGAAAAGATCACAAGCTTGATCCAATTCTGCTTTCAATAGCGAGTCAAAATTCAGATCCAAAGACCAACCAAGCGATAAGAATCTGCTCATGAATTCGAGTCTATCGAGATGGAGCTCAGCATCCGGACGTCCCTTCAAACTTGGATACACGCTGATGAGTAAACTCGATGAAAGTTCTGCTGTAGAGTTATCAACCACTAGTAAAAACAACATAGTGAGCAATTTGCGTTGCAAGTAATTTTCCTCGTCCAAGATTTTGAAGAGATCTTCAAAGCTTTCGGTGTTATTTTCAGGGATGTCTGGTGGTGTGTAGTCGCGAATAAAAGTGTAAAGACGTCTTGTGATGGGTATTTGCCACGAAAGATCAGGGGCACAACTCAAAAAATTCACAAGAGCAGAAACTACCATTCCAAGGAACTTTGATGGATATAAGGTTTTGTTGCGTCTGAGACAGCTGGTGACGGTTTCAAGCAGAGTATGGAGCTTGACAACGTAGTTCAATGACGGTAGAGATTGGTAGTAGGCAATTTCGGTTTGATTCTCACTATCTTCATACACAGATGGGTCGATTGGATCCTGAGGTTTGAGTGACGAAAGCAGTTGACAGCACGTGAGCAAAACTTCCTTTGGGTTGCCGTAATTAGAGAGGAGCTCGAACAATTTGATCGCTGCCACTTTTGTTTTATTGTTGATTAAGCCTTGCACGAATGTTAAATCTGCGTGAAGAAACCTGAATATGATCTCAGGCAAATCCCATCCGGTCTCATACAGAAGTTCATGATCTTCGCTGAAAATCTGAACTAACTTATCAAGCAAAACAATACGTTCTTCATCGCTGTAAATGGATGGGTCTCCTAAGTGTATGTCCAGCACAGTAGAGAAGGAGATGTAGTCCCGGTTCTTGGAACACTCTAAAGCCGAGTCTTGAAGCGTTTCCAGAACACCCTCAAAATTGACTTGTGTGAGGGTCGAAATGGATTCCAGTTCGGTATCAGACATTGGAACAATCAGTCAATAGCAATGATACGGTGTAGAGATAGACTTCACAATGTGTTAATAAACCTTGCCTTCCAAGAAGATGAAAATGTATCTGTTTTTCCCCAATTTTTTTTATCTCCCGAGACACATTCAAATTTTTTTATTTTTCTTCATGCCAATTTTTTACAACAGTTATCTGTCGATAACAAAATAACTACTTCTAATGCAAATTCTCTCAAGATTGTGATATTTTGAATAGAACACGGGAAATTGGAACTATGTAGAAACAAAAAATAACTCAGAAAGCCACGCACAGGTCCGCTTACTGGTTGTGTTGTTCCCAACCAACAGGCTTCTTGAGACCAGTTTGCTGGTAGAACTTTGGAGTGCACGAGTAGCTAGCAAACGTGAAATCATGGTTTTGGTCACAAACACACTTCTTCTCATTTCTGATAGCAGGATCGATTGGACAGTTGTGGAATGGATTGTGGAAGTATCCAACATCATCAAAGAAGTGAACTTGATCCTTCGGCATGAACAAAGACACAGCAATCGAGTGAACAGGAGCATCACCCCATCTCTCATAGAAAAATCCACCAGCTTGGTCCAAGTAGTCAAAGTACTTAAGGTAAGCCTCGGATCTCCAGAAGTCGAGAGAAGCAACCTCAAAGTTCGACCAGAAATGACAACCATTGTAATTGCTTCCACCATCGTCGGAGATAAAGTCCATCAAGTTCTCGGAAGCAACGTACTGTGGATTTTCTTTCATGAAATCCTTAGTCGTCTTCCACAAAGTTGGAATTGTCTCCTTGTATTCTGGCAAAGAGATGGTGAAACCGTACTTCTTGTTGTTATCCTTCATAAACTTGAAAATATCGTAGTCAATGTCACAGTAAATCTTGATGCTTGGCTCAACCCTCCAGTAGTACTCGTACTCATCAAGTTCTGGATGTCTGAAGAAGAATCCAGACTCATATCTGCACATGTGTCTATAAGAAATCGAGTCACCGTAGATAATTTTGTCCTTTCTCATCTGTTCTCTAACAGTGGCAGCCTTGTCAGTATCAATCCAAGGTGGGAAACTCCATTGCTCTTTTGGAATCACACCGTACTTGGTCTTACCAGAACAAACTTGAGAAGTCACAGCCTTAAACTCGTCACTGAATTCTTCATCATTCAAAAACACCCAGTCGTAATGGTACTTAGAGTTGAAACGGTCTTCAACCTCCCTGATTGATCCAACCAATTCCCACAAATCTTGGTTTCTTGCCAAAGAAACAAAAGTTGCCTTAACTTTTCCACCTTCAGAAACTGCAGCCTGTTTGCTAACAGCTTTTTCATTCGTGTTAGCAGTACTCTTTTCTGTTGTAACTGCAGCAGCAGACTTCTCGGACACAGAGCCTGCATTACTGGTGGTCACGGTGTACGTAGACGACGATCCTTTCGAGAGAATGTAACCGCAAAGAACTAACACCGTAGCAAAGATAGCAAAACGGATCAATCTGGCGTTCGCCCTAGCCATTTTGTATCTTTTAAACTGCCTTGCTCGATATATAATCCTCTATAAACTTGACAAAACAGTTGGAGCTGGTCAACAGTTCAACCTTTTGTATGGAGCTTCGTAGGTGGGTCTTTGCAGATAGTTGTAAGTGAACAGAAAATGACACCAGAGTTTTGTCTCAGACTTTTTTTCCTGGCCAGACAGATTCCAAAAAAAAACCACCGCTATCCTCTAAAATGCACCTGTGCGCGAACGCGAAAATCAGTGGCTTAGCAAAGGGCGTACGCCTCGAAATTGTGGCAAAGCAATTTGAAATTCGTCGCACGACCGTCGCGTCGAGAAATAATGATACCAAAAATAAGTCCTAATAACGTTTTTCGTTCCCCGAATTTCTTCATTGTGAATAAGAGTGAATCTATATAAAAAGTATCTCAAACTAAGTAGGATTACTCACTCTGTTATCGTTTGTACGCTGTTTCTGTCTATCAAGCTTCTTTTGACGCCTCTCTTCCGCACGCTGGCGCCTTTCCTCTGCACGCTGGCGAGCCGCAGCCCGTTTACGCTCCACCTCTTGCAGCTTTTGTGATTCAGCAGCACGTAAACGATCACCGATAATCTGCCTGTATTTGTTATGGTCTGCCATCTTAGGTTCCCCAGAACTGTCCAAAAACCGTAGGTTACAAGAAGAACCTGAGGTGATAGACCAATCCCTCATTGGATCACATGTGCACTTAGCACGTCTTCTAAAAACATCGTCGAGAGGACATGAACCAGCAACTGTATGTCTGTACGAAATATCTTGGAAAAGATGAACCTGATCTTTACGCATCAATTTGGCGACTGCAATTGTGTGCACGGGAGCATCTCCCCATCTTTCATAGAAAAAACCACCCGCACGGTCTAAATGGTCCACGTAACCCTCATAAAGTGGTGATCTGTAAAAGTCGAGGTTTGCAATCTCAAAATTTGACCAAAAGTGGCACAAATTGTACGTACTACCATTGTCGTCAGAGACGAAGTCCATCAAATTCTCCTCGTCCGATGGAATTTGTGCCCGCACATCCTCTCTCTCGAAATATTGAGTCGATGTTCGCCAAAGCGTGGCAATAGTCTTTGGGAACTCGGTCATTGATAATGTAAACCCGTAATCCTTTTTCTGATCGATCATCACTTTGAAAGGATCTTCCATAATATCACAACCGTAATAAATCTGTGGTTCAACTCTCCAGTAATATTGATAATCATCAAGAATTGGATGTTTGTAAAAGAAAAGTGAGTTGTACCGGCACATATGTCTGTAACTCTCACTACTTCCATATGCAACGTTGGCAAACAATCTTGATTCTCTCACTGCTTTAGCTTTTTCTTCATCGACATATTCAGGATAGGACCAATGTTCGTGCGGGATAATTCCATATCTAGCAGTTCCAGAGGTGAGAGCACTGGTTTCAATTATGAAATCTTCGGTGAATGGTTTATCATTGAGAAAAACCCAATCATATTGATAATCCTTGTTGAAACGAGACTCAAGCTGGTGAATCGAACCAAGCATATCAATAAGTTCTTCGTTTCTCACGAGAGCAACCAAAGTCGCATTTTGTTTTGCAGGATTTCCGTAAGTTTCTTTCACTACCCGAGTCTGCTCATAAGGCCTATATTGATTTGTCATCGAGCCTTTGTATCCAGCAGGAAGTGGTGCAACTTCTGGAT
Organism: Ogataea pini; assembly: GCA_003707665.2. Taxonomy (NCBI): domain Eukaryota; kingdom Fungi; phylum Ascomycota; class Pichiomycetes; order Pichiales; family Pichiaceae; genus Ogataea; species Ogataea pini. The sequence continues at coordinate 138,908 of PPKL02000007.1, read as the reverse complement.
TTCTCTTCTCAGGGTTATCCAGATTCGTTCCTGCGAGAGGATTTTTGTTGATTATATTATCAGTTGCCTCATCCGGTTGTGTGATGACTGACTCTCCAGAGTTGGTTTCTGGAGTTATCGAAACTTCAGAACTTGCAGGATCCTCAATAACCTGAGCTTCCTCTTTCTGCACTTCTTTGACTTGCGCTTCGTCCCCTTGCGCCTCGACATTTCCCTGAGTAGCGGATGCTGGAACATGATTTCTTCCATCATCAGATTCATCTTTATCTGTATCATCAGTGGGAGTATCCTCTTTCTGCTCGACTGGTTTCTCGACTGGTTGCTCGACTTTTTCCTCAGTTTTTTCGACAGCAGCCGGTAAGAGTTCTCCAACAGTAGCTTTCTCAGCACGTAGACTAGCAAGTGTACCGTTGAATGTTTCAACATGCTTCTTGATTTCCATGAGCGATCCCGGGATCGTCTGGGCTTGATGAGCTGAAGTGAATATCACCACAAGCAACAACAGCAAAGCTGCAAATATCGTTATTTTTATCCTGGGCGCACGAACCATCACGACTCTCATAATATACCTTTATAGAGTAACAACAACCTGAAAAAAATACAACTATGGCTCAAGTTCACTCTTTGGATTTATCTTCGAGTGATTTTTCCAAGGAACTGCTCACCGTGATGTATAGAGGTTAACCAGCAAAAGGTGGCTTTGATCACAACAAAATACGTGTTTTCAAACGCGAATACTTATCCTCAAACTGACACCGGACACCTAGACACACCGTGTGTATGTCATTAGCTGAAATTGGTAAACACCGACCGGACTTGTTATGTTTTTTGATGGTAGAACAATTTAAATATTTTTTCGCCTAGATATGAAAACAAGTCTCACCACTCAGCAGATATAATATTTTCTGTCCTCCCCCGGCTTATGTCATCATTGTCTGCGCCTCGATCGCCCATAGTTTTTCTCCATGGTGCGTGAAACATAAAAAGTTTCAAACAACAAATGCAAGCTAAGCGAAATTTCGCCCCGATGTTACCGTGCGAGCCTAGCCGCGATCGCGCGCACTCTGGCATACCACACTAGTGGACAGACGACGCCTGCACGGCGCCTGCACTGCTCCCCCGACGCCCCCTTCCCCCTTTCCTCGACGAGCCCTGACAAAGCCCCCTGAGCCACCGGACTCAGCCATGGTGCAGCCATGGTGCTGCCCCACACACGTGTTTCGGCATTTCAAAATGCCCCTGCCAAGAACAACATGCCCCAAGGCGGGGAAACTTTGGTCAAAGCCACCAGTGGCCAACATATCCTGGTGAATACTGGTTTTAGAGACTTGTGGCGGCTTGCACACATTGCGTTGGTGTACTTGAAGGTCTTCGTTGTAACTAAATTGGGGACATAGCACGTGCGTGGTAAAACGAAGCTTCCGATTTTTTTCCCACGTGCAGCGGCGTGGGTGAGACAATCTCATAATTTCAAGATTTGAATATTGGATTCCGGAAAAACTCCAAGAAAAAACAAAACGTCGATCGACGCGTCGAGTAAGTTGTATTCAATTACACACGGTCCTTCAAAGGTCTGCATAAGACTTCCAGTTCGATGGCTTCTTTCTTCCAGTCACTTTGTAATACTTTTGGCCACAAGAGTAAGCACGGAATGTAAAATCATCGTTCTTGTTACAGTAACAGCGTTTGTCAAGCCAGATCTTGTCGTCAATAGGACACATAGAATAAACTCCATGGTTGTAGCCAATGTCTTCAAAATAATGAATCTGATCTTTGTCAGCAAACAATGCAGCAGCAATGGAGTGCACCGGTGCATCCCCCCACCGCTCATAGAAAAATCCACCCGAAGCATCAAGATGGTTGAAAAAGTCTTCATATACTTGAGATCTCCAGAAGTCCATATCAGCAATCTCGAAATTTGACCAAAAATGACACAAGTTGTATGTTTCACCGTCATCATCACTGATGAACGATTTGAGCGAGTTGATGTGCTCCGCCTGCGGGGTTTTCTGCAGAAAACTCTTGACGGTGTCCCATAATGTTTCGATAGTGGCCTGAAACTCGTGGATCGATATCGTAAATCCGTACACCTTCTTCTTCTCGCGCATCACCGTGAATGGATCATAGTCGACATCACACAAGAAATTCACATCTGGTTCAACACGCCAATAATATTTGTACTGTTGCATCAATGGGTGTTTATAAAAAAACCCAGAGTTAAACCGGCACATATGTCTATAACTCTCTAGATCAGCGTAGATGATTCCCTTTGCGGACATTTTTTCACGTTCCTCGCGTGCTTTGCCCTGATCAATAAAGCTAGGGTAAGACCAATGTTCAGTTGGAATTAGACCAAATTTTGCAGTACCGGAAACAAGACTTGTCATTTTCGTCTTGAACTCCTCAGAAAATGGCTCATTGTTGAGGAAAACCCAATCATAGTGGAAGTTTCGATTGAATCTGTCTTCAAGTTTGGAAACAGAGTTAACAACCCCCCAGTAATCTTCATTACGACACAAAGTCATAATTGTGGCATTTTCAAGTTTTGGGCTCTGGCCTAGGCCATCTACTTCTTCCGCCTTTCCAGCATCATTAGTAACCACAGGGCCCAACGCCATCAACGCTGATGACGACGTTGTGGCATTGTAAATCCTGTACAGAGAAATCAATGCCAGAAGGGCTGTGCCAATCTGGAGCCATTGCAACAAGTTGCTTTTTTTCGCCCTTTGATAAAGTTTGTTAACAATCATTCCATGTATTTTAGGGATTGTAGGGCAAACACTGTTCGTACTTGATAATTCGATTGTGTTCAACTCCTAAGGATGAAGATAAATGATAGCAATGTCTCTATAATATTTATTTTGTTGCCGTTCAGCTCAACCAAGCCTTGCTTTAGATCGCTGTAGTTTCCATACTGAAATTCAAGATGCCTCCAAAATTTTTTTTTAAACTCTTTTTTTAGACTATTTTCTTTCATGTATACGCAAAGAAGATCAAGAGGCGTGCGTACCTTACATGTGAATAATGGAAGATCGCTTACGTAACATGTATGTAAAGATGCGCCAAAATTTCATTTTTGTTTATTGAATTTCGCGTTATTTTTGGCGAAGGGAGAAAACGAGATTATCGACGCGGCGACGAGAGAACGGCGAGCAAATGGCGGGCAAAGCAAGTGAAATGTAAGTTGTGAGTTAATGATTGTATGATCTTTGAATGATTTCCGAATGATAAAAAATCGATAGGTGAGTGAAAATTTCAATCAGAGAGTTACGAATCGCTTCGAACGTCGTCGGCTTGTGCTTCATAGTTCATTCCTCCTTCTTATGCCCCCTCTTTGCCAGCTTTGTCTCCTTCAACAGCCGAATCAGCCCCAAAAACACAATCGTACCGATTGGACCTAAAAGAGGAGTGTAAACTGCCATCTTATGCTCATCTGGGAAATACATCTGCTGAACCATATCTTTTTGGAAAAATGCCTTGTTCGATAGGACAAACGCCTCTGCGGCAAGACTGTTCGCCAACGCCCAGTGGCCATTGTTGACCGCTTCAACTGACAATTCAATCTGAGCCAGCGCACTCTCGACTTGAACAAGCGTGCTATCGGGGATTGAAATTGTTGGTAATTGATCGCACAATTTAACTAGCGAAATCAGGTTATCGATCGATTTACGCATATTTTTCAAGCTCTGGAACCGTGTAAGGATGTCAATTCTGATAGTTGGGGATTTGGGCTCGCGTGGAGCACCAATAAGTTGGAACAATTGAGATGCAAAGATCTCCATCACAGGGATCAAGTCTTCTTCACTGAGGTACGTTTTCTCTGTATTGACAATGGCGACACCTCCCCATTGTGGAACAATGAACGAATTCGAGACAGAGTTCTCAATCAAGATCGGACGGTTCTCTGGGGCAGGAACATATGCAAGGAAGTTGATCGATGGGACGAGATCGGTGTTTTGATCGATTCCCCACTCAGAGTAGTCAATGAATGTAGACGTATCGGATTCCCGAAGATAGTACGCTCCGTCGGCCTCGCTATGGTTGAGATTGATGTTTGAGGAAAGTTTTTCGTAATGTTCGACTTGAGTGTCCAAAGTAAAGTTTGCAAAAGGTGTAAGGTGTTGAAGATAATTACGGAACAATTTTGATGGACTCTCAATGTCCCAGCCAATTGGAGTGAGACCACCTTGTAACAGCGAGAGACTCACATGATAGTTCGGGGAATATGGCATCTTAATCACACTTTCATTGAAGTTTGAAAACATTTCGATTTCTGATGCAAACACAAAGTTTGTCGCGACTTTAGCAATAAAATCTGGAACCTTGTTTATTTGAATCACATTCTTAGATAGGACTATCTTTATGGTTCTATCGTCGAAAGGCGATACGCTGATGGTGTCTGTATCAAAGTCGTCATCTGGTGAGTAAATGAGTTGTATTTTGTAATCTTGTGGTGAGCCTTTGCCGTTTCTCAGGACGATTCTCCAGTCCACAGCTAGCGGAGGCAAGTGTTGTTTGAGTGTTTGGTCGATCAACGACTGACTTTCGGCAATCATTGGCGCCACCGAAGGAGGGATATCAACATAAACTGGAATCTCGTACCAAACAAGTGATGAAAGCTCGGAATCTAGCTTGTAAATTTCGACTGCTGGTAATTCTGCTCTGTGAACTGAAGTTGTGAGATACCAGAGCGGCAGTCCAACAAGCCCGCACAGCAGGAGCACAGACGCAAGGATTTTTTGTCTCGAGCCCAAACTTTGCCTATCGGCCAAAGGCGCTTTGACCATACTCATTCTGGAAATGTTTGAGGCAGTCAGAAATAAGTAGAGTAATAAAATAAGATTGAAAGTAAAGAAAAGCACTATTGATTTTTTTTGACTCGAATTCAAAAAAAAAAAAAAAAATAGGGTTCATATTTTGATTTCCCTGAAAAAAAGAGTAAGTTGACAAGAAATGAAATCAACCCCTATCAGCCTACAAAAACCTTTTCACTCATGATATAAACTTTCTTCTTTCTTGATATATACAAGCAACTATCACTAAAACTCATACATTTTGAAGTCTCTAGAAGTTGATGACGATACCAGGACCGTGAGTAGTTGTCAAAACAGTCTGGCCAAGAGTAACTGGCTTTTTGCTCTTAGTTTGCGCAATAACTTCTCTGATAGTCTTCGAGGTTGCCATGATATTGCGGATCACCTCCTCGTCGGTGAAGCTGCATCTGGCAACAGTGAGTGCAACAAAACCATTCTTTTCTCTGAACGGTTGGGTACCCAAGTTGGATTGTATGAAACCAGTGACATCCTCAGTAACAGTTCCTCTTTTGGCGTTAGGCATCAAACCTCTTGGACCGAGAATACGTGCGATTTTACGCAGCTGAGGCTCAATGTCAGGAGTAGCTATAATCTTGTCGAAATCCAGCTCGAATTTGCCGGCCAAAATCTCATCGATGGTAGCAGAGTCACCGACTGCTGTGGCTCCTGAAGCCAAAGCTTGTTGTTTGAAAATCTCTTCCTGTGACAAAACCAATATTCTAGTCTCCTTCAATGCCTTTGGGAAACGAACAGAGCCTTGCAAAGGTGCCACACCTCTGTCACTGAAAACCATTGTTTGTATGGAGATGACGGCCTCATTCAAAGGACGACCAACCTCGGCAGCACGCAGATAACGCAGAGCCTGTGGTATTTCCATAAACAAAGGGGAAAGATTTGCTGGTTTCTTGGCCTCAAGTCTGCGCTGCGTTTGTCTGCGCAATAGTTTTTTTTCAGAAACCTTCTTGGCATCTTGTTCTTTCTTCGACTTTGGTGCTTCTGCTCGACTGGTGTTGGAGAAACTACGTGCTGCCAGACTCCATGTCAAAGCCAATGAACCCACTTGACCAGCGCCCCTTGCCGGACGAACGGCTTGCACTATCGATCTGAGTCCAGACATCCTGTGTATATGAAAGCGATTTTGTGTGCAGACTGATTATTGGAACCAACTCTTTCTTCAACACCTAGCCAAATGTTCAGTTCGATCGAGATGTTTTTTTTTTCTTGAAAAATTTTTGTTCAACTACTGCTTATATAAGCGGAGAGAGTTCCCTTGAGAAGAAGGATACGAGGAGGGAGATTGAAAGCTTTTCAAAAGAAGACTGTCCGTTTATTTACAGAACAGAGTGAGTTTTGAAAAATAGCTAGAGGGCTTGAAAAATAGCTCCACAGTGTTGAACAGGAAATTGCAGTACCTCATTCCATAATGACGGGCGTTGTTTGGAGGATTGAATTTTTATATCTTGGATTTTTTTTCACTCTTATTAGAGATCTGAAAAATTTCAGTAATCATAAAACATGAATACTTACTAGGGCCAAAGATACCCTAGCACCGCTTCTATTTTTTTTCTGGGTGATGTTCAGTAGGCTTCTGAAGCTGGTAATGTCGGGACGGGAAGAGAGCAAAAAAAGGGTTGTTTCCGTGGTTGGAACCACGGGAGTTGGAAAATCTCAATTTGCTGTTGAACTGGCGAAAAAGTTCAATGGTGAAATTGTCAATGCTGATTCAATGCAGATGTACAGCGGACTGGATCAGATCACAAATAAACATCCAATACTCGAGCGAGAAGGGATTCCACACCATGTGATGAACCATGTTGGATGGGATGAAGAATACTTCACACATAGATTCAAGGAGGAAGCTTTGGCCAAGATCGATGAGATACATGGCAGAGGTAAACTCCCTATTGTGGTGGGAGGAACTCACTACTATCTACAAAGTCTTTTATTTGTCAACAAAACGATCGAATATGTGAAACCAGAACCAGAAACTCCCAAATACGAGCTCACCGACGAGGAAAAGAAGATATTAGATGGACCACCGGAAGAATTGCTCAAATGTCTCAAGCAGAAAGACCCAAAAGTGGCTATGAAATTTCATCCAAACGATCATAGAAGAATAAGGAGAGCTCTCGAAATATATTTTCAAACGAAAACACCTGCATCAGTGATTTACTCGCAGCAAAGGCAGCTAGGAACAGACAGTTCAGCTCTTCGATATGATACTCTATTTTTTTGGCTTTATTCAAATTCAAAAGTACTAGACGATCGTTTAGATTCAAGAGTCGATAAAATGATGGATCATGGTGGATTGACAGAATTGAAAGAAATGTATGAGTTTTATGAAAATATGAATCCTAAAATGGATTTGGATCGAGGTGTTTGGCAGGTGATAGGATACAAGGAATTTTTCCCGTTTCTTTCACGAGGCCCGGATGAGGATTCGGAAGCCGTACTAGCTGGTTGTGTCGATCAAATGAAAAGAGTCACCAGACAGTATGCGCGGAAACAAGTGAAGTGGATCAAGAATACGCTTGGTCCAGATCTGATGGGCGAAGCCAAGCATAACTGGGTGAATGGAGGGCGACTTTTCGTACTAGACGCGACGAATTTAACACAATGGAATGAAAATGTGTTTGAACGCGGTGCCAAGGTGTGCGAGCAATTTCTTGGCAGTTCCGGAAGCGGCAGTGGCAGCACTCTTGCATCCATGGATCAAGTCCCGTTGTCATTAAACGACACTCTGAAATTTTCTGCTCCAGCTGATAAGATCGGACGCATGAAGGAGGATGAATCGAAATGGCAACACTACACTTGTTCGCGTTGTCTTGATAAGGATGGAAAGCCACTGGTTTTTGTGGGGGATCAGTACGCAATTCACCTCAAAAGCCGTAAGCACTCGAACAATGTTAATCGTGGACGCAAAAAGCGCGAATATGAGGAGTGGATGGCGCGGAATCAAGGGAAGTCTCAATGTTGTAAACAGCCGGAATAAAAAAAAAATAAGCTGGGGGCTGTCTTAGTCACTGTGCGGCTCAACGGCGCAGCGGCTTTGTGTGAATAAAATGCCTTATCTGAATTTTGCCGGGGCTCATCGATTCTGATTTTATTTCGTAAATCCTACAAGGACCACCACAATTTGATAATACAGCAAAGAGATGATAAGCTTGATGAAATATGTAACCAGTACAAAACGAATGGTACCGAATTAAACGCTAAGGCGAGAGAGGCGTCTTCAGCAGTGCAAAAGTAATTTAAATTTTTGTGGAGCTCCTTTTCTCTTGAGAAAATCTTTCTTCCATGAAGTTAAGCTCGTGGTCATCCATCACATGCTCTTCAATGAGTTCACTAGCGAGATCAAGGTCATCCTCCTCTTGAGGAATTAGCAAGTTGATAATAACACCAATGAAACCAGTAACAGCGAAACCTGTTTCCATCACAAGAATGATAGCGTTGAAGAAACCTTTGAGGGCCTTGTTGCCTCCGTCGTAAGTGAAGACATTGTCGAACCAGGTTGGCACCAGCGTAGCACCCAAACCAAACATGAGCGAGCAAGTGAGCACAAATCTGTCTCTTCTGGTGAATGGAGTAGTGGAAATAATCTTGAGACCCGAGACTGCAACAGAAGTAAACAAGAAAGTAGTCATACCTCCAATAACAGGCTTTGGAATAGCCACGAGCGCAGCGGCAAACTTGGAGAAAATACCCATGACAACGAGGAAGAAACAGCACCAGTATCCAACGGTTCTGGAAGCGCACTTGGTGATGGAAATGACACCGTTATTCTGGGCAAAAGTGGACATTGGAGTAATGGTCATAAGAGCAGCAATAATACCATTGAAACCGTCGGCAAGGACACCACCTTGGATTCTAGATTCGAAGTAAGGACCGTCAATTTCCGTTCTGGAGACATCACAAGTAGCTGTGATATCACCAATAGCCTCCATCATTAACACCACATAACATGCGAGGAACGGAAGCACTGCTGGACCATAAACAGAGAGCTTGAATGTATGAACCCACATGAAAGTAGCAGCGGGAGCAGCGTCAATACCGTCTCTGGAGAAGTAACCACAGGCAGCAGCAACAACACAACCGACCAACAAACCAATTATGACTGCACAAGACTTCATGATTGGGGAACCCCATTTTTCACTGATGATAATTGTAACGTAAACAAGGAAACCAAGACCGATAAATTGAGCAGAACCCCATTCGTAGCCCTTAGCACAACTGTTGATCTCATCCATACAGCCAGATCCACCAGCAAAGTCTTCAAAACCAGATTGGATCAACGAAATACCGATAAGCAACACAACAGGACCAGTAACAACAGGAGGGAAGAATCTTTGCAAAACAGCAGGAGGCAAGAAAGAGAGAGCAATTTCCAACAAACCACAGACAGCAGCAGTTCCAAGGATAGCACCATAACCATCAGGACATGCAAGAGACGTTCCATCATCGGAGGTTGGGCAAAAACCGTTTTTGTACATCATAGGAAACGCTTTGGAGACAATAGTGATTGTAGCGAACGATGTACCAACGACGGAAACCAAACCTGTTCCGATGTAGTAAGGAGTGAAAGGAATCTTAAATCTGGTGATTTGAACAGATGAAAGAAGACCAGAGATAATAAGAGATGCCGAAACCAAATATTGTTCGATTTCGGCGTCCAAATAAGCGAGTCCAGCAATGATAAGTGGTGGAGTACAGATACCAGCAAGCATGGATAAAGCATGCTGAAGACCGAGAATGAAGCCGAGAACAAGTGGGATATCATCATCAAGCCCAAAAAATGGTTGAATCTTTTCTGATTCCTTCATGAAAGGAAGTTTGGGTGTGAAAAGGTAGGCATAGTCGTAATCACCAAGAATTCCATCCTTGGTTGAGACCTTATGAACGAAAGCTCTGAACTTTTTCGATGCTAATTGTGACACCACCTCCATTGTCAGCGGGTGTTTTTTATTTGTTTTAATGGCACTAGACACCTTCAATATCAGCTTTTACAAACGATGAGATATCAGTTGTTATATGGGTTACAGAGGCTGCTGTTGTCTTGCTGCTTTCTTCCGCTTGCATTTTTCGTTTTTTTTCAAAAAGTTAAAGCAGAGTTTTTTTTTGTTTTTTCTTCGCTCACTGATAGCGGACATCCAAATACAGCAAAAGACGAATAAGAAGGTAGCAAATAAACCTGCGCGCAGCACCGAGACAATTTTCCCAATTGTCTTGAACAAGAAAGATAAAGAGAGCCACTCTTATCTACATCTACTATTTGCGGCGAGCCCCGAGCAACAGCTCTATTACGCAGGCTCATGCAGCTGTCTAAACAGAAAAATCCTGTTATTTTTAAGAAAAGTACGAGTTTGAGACAATAGATAAGCTCCTTGTCACAATACTCTGCGGCTTAGAAATCATGATCCAACAGGCATTGGTCTAACGTGTACGATCAAACAACATCCAACCGACAGCCAACTCAGGCTTTGCCAAGCGTTAAAAAGTGGTGTTCGGCAGAGATCTCGTCGGATTTTTGGTCACTTACTTCAAAAGCTATGTTTACTGCGTGCCATTATATCTGCGAACGGTATCGCACGACTCCGAATTGAGCTGTTCACACAGTCATCTTGAAGTGAAAAAAAAATTTTCACTCTTTTTTTCTGTTTTTTCCCAATCTTTACTCGCTGCCTCTGCAGTTAGCGAGTAAGCGGCAATGTGCGATGTCATGTTGTTGGTGTTTAAGGTTTAATTTTTCTTACTTACGCGCGAACATTCAGCAACTTTCTCGGGATTGCCCGAGAACGCACATAGGGTCATCGGGTTCTGAGCCCAATCAGTGTGTCTAGTTTGAAAAACGCGGGTGGCCAGGGTGGCCAAACGAAAGCGCGGCGTCAACCGGCCTACATGCAGTGCACATTCACTTTTGTGGAGAACGGTGGTGTATCGAATATTTCGATTGACACTGACTTTCGTGACCACTACCGAAGTCAATCCAAGATCAAAGATCGGCAGTGCCACACCATTGCATGAGATTTTGTTTTCCCATTTTTACTCCGCCGATGCTGTGCGGCTCAACAGTGAGATTTTGATCAGATCAAAGTTTTTTTTTTTTTTTTTTTTTTAAAGGTTTCTCGGCTTTCTATGTACATGTATGCTACTGCTTGAGCACATCTGGCAGCTTTCCGAATGATAAAACACTATCAATGCGCTCGCAACCCGTAAAAAGCATCACCATTCGCTCAATTCCCATTCCCCAGCCTGCGGTAGGAGGCATTCCCCATTCCATGAACTCTACAAACTTGTGATCAGGAATGATGGATTCAGTATCTTGAAACTCGTTTTTTGCGCGTAATTGTTGTTCAAACTTCCACATTTGTTTGAAAGGATTGTTTTCCTCCTCGTATGCATTGACTAATTCTTTCCCGTTCACATAGACCTCGAACCGGTTCGAGATCTGACGGCCGTCCTGGATGGAAGATTTCGCTAACGGAGATAGGGCCTCGGGGAGATTGTAAATAAATGTTGGACATTTTCCACAAAGCGGCTCCAGATACAGCGACGATAGATTGTCAAGGAGTTGTTGCTCTGATTTCACCCCAGGGACAGCAATTCCCAGCTGTTCGTGGTACCCAATGAGACTCTGAGAGTCTAGAGATTTTGGAAGAGCGACCCCAGTCTGTTTCTCAAGTTCAGGAACAAAGTCAATTCGCGCAAACTTTCCTCCGTTTGCTTCGAGTGTTTCAAGTAGTGCGCGACAGTTTTCATGAGTTATTTGCAATCTAGAGTCTGCCAATAGACCTTCTGCGATGGCTTTGAAGAGATCCTCGGTCATCTCCATCAGATCTTGTAATCCGGCAAAAGTCTGGTAAAATTCACATGTGGAAAATTCCGGATTATGTGTTGCATCGATTCCTTCGTTTCTGAAGACTTGACCAATCTCATATATTTTGTCAAATCCTGAGATGATCAGTTTTTTCAACCAAAGTTCTGGAGCCACTCTTAAATTCAAAGCCCTGAAGGTGTCATCTGTATTCTTTACGTGTGCGGATGTTGTGACGAATGGTGAAGCATTTGCACCTGAGTTACCAGATCCGATTATGGGAGTTGACACTTCGATAAATCGTCTGTCTTCCAAAAAACGCCTTGTAAGGGAGATCAATTTCGACCTAGCAAGAATAACCTCTTTAGAACTCATGTTTGTCAGATAGTCAACCACACGATTACTATGAATCTTGGCTGTGTCAGTCAGTTTAGGCGGCAATGGATGCAACGCAGGTGCTGCGAGACGAACAGGAGTCAAAGCTTTCAATGATAGTTCGCCAACGTTGGTAATCCCCGGGTTTCCCATGCACGAGATCATGTCTCCAGGTCTGAAAGTTGAATGCAGTTCACTGAACTGATCTTTCGACAGCTTCATCATCTTGTGATTCACCACGAGCTGTACCTGACTGTAATCTTGTGTTATATCGATGAACATGCTACCCTTTCCGGAGCGTCTGATACTTTTGATCTTTCCAGAAAGCACATACTGTTTGTCTTTGATGGTTTTAGTGTCTGGGTTTGTCTGGAAAAAAGGCTTATATCTCTCAATGAAGTCTGGGACTCTCTCAACAGGCGCTTTCAGGTTATTTGCAACAAGGGCTGAGAACAAAGGATAGTACTTTTCGTCTTGAGTTGAAGAGGATGTTTTCTGGATCTCACCCTTCCTAAACGCAAAATCTGAGTCTACTGTTATGGAGTTGTTCTGGTGACGGCCAAACGAGAACCCGCGCAACCAGAATTGAGACCGGCTTCGACAAATATAAGGTACTGTGGAACGCCGAAGCATTACTGATGGTAGAGCCTATGACGATCTGCAACAGACTTATGGGTTCTTGAAAAGATGTGGGATTTTTCACTTTGATCTTGGTTTTATTTATTTTTTCTTTTTTGACCACTTTGAGTGGTGTACGGGTGTGGTATCTGCCATTTTTGCAAGTGGGTCAATTGAAACACACAAGTTTTCTCAAAATTTTTCACTCAACGGAGGACATCAAAAGACATGGTAAAAAAAAAAAATAACATTGGGCTAAACTGATCAACTATAGCTACCGCTACTCGTCACTTCTCCAGCATGCTATACCAAGCGACGAGGATCTCGTGCTCGAGACACTGTGGCGCGAGATTATTCTCGGTGAGTCTCAGCTCGCAGAATGCGCCAACAACTACTATCAATGTCGAGACTGCCGTTTCTAGCGCTGACAGTAGCGCTGACATTAGCACCAGAGCAGTTGTTCGTCCAGCAAAAAAATTTGAACAGAATGTGGAGTCCTCTTTGGCATCAATAACTGCGCGTTCTGTTCCATCCCAAAATTCTTTAAAGGAAATCAGCCAGATGACGCGTGGGGAATTTGAAGAGCTTCTCAACTCTGCACCAAAGCCAACCCTCAACAGAGATGAGATTGTGTTGGAGAAATTCCAAAAACTTTTCAAGACATACATGGAGAAAGACAAGCTTAAGAAGCAGTTTTCCTCGTCCTCGTCGCTGCTTTCACAGTTCCCAAATCTTGTGCCAACTACCTCGCAAGAACCATATTCTCAAGCAGAGCTTGCAATTAGACAAAAACATCATGAAATTTCCATGGGAAAACTCGGAGCCGATGTGAAAAGTGTTTACAGACCTCATGAAGTTATTACGAACCCACCAAACGTCAATCAACTTTCTGTGCAGAAATTGATGGCTGCGGGTGCTCATTTGGGACACTCCAAGAGTCTGTGGAAACACTCTACACAACCATTTATATATGGAGAGTACAAAGACATTCACATCATTGATCTCGAAAAGAGCATAGGTTATCTCAAGAGAGCTGCTAAGGTGGTGGAAGGAGTTGCCGAAAACGGAGGTATCATTCTGTTTTTGGGTCTGAGAGAAGGACAGCTCAGATCTGTTAAAGAAGCCGCTAGACGTTGTAATGGATACTATGTGACGCACAAATGGGTTCCTGGTACCATCACCAACTCGCTGCAGAACCCAAAACCAAGACATGAGACTGATATGGCCGACATTCCAACTGGTCGTGAACTTACCCAGGACGAATTGAACCAGGTGATCAAGCCAGACCTCATAGTTTTGCTCAACCCACTAGAGAGTAAGGTTGCTATTAAGGAGGCTACTCAGGCAAGAATTCCAACCATTGGTATTGTTGACACTAACTGCGATCCTGGCATTGTCACTTACCCAATTCCTGCTAACGATGATTCAATCAGAACCACTAACCTCATTGCTGGTGTTCTTGGAAGAGCAGGTGAGACTGGTTACAAAAAGAGACTCGAAAAGGTTAGACAGTACAAGCTTGCTACCGGCATGGAGGTGAATGAGCCATTCACTGGCGAGCACGAAAACGAGGGTGAGGATTTTTAAGTTTTGTTTGCAAAAGCTAGCAATTCTCTTCGAATACTGTATATAAAGACTCCTCTAACAAACATACTTATCATGGTTAGTAAACGAGCAATGCGAATTGTGTGTGCCTACAGCATGGGATTGTCTCCTTCCATTTTCATCATAGTTCTGTTTTCTTTTATCTAACCTCAAGTGAGTAAAACTAAGTGAGTAGTTATTGGCTCGCAGACCAGCAAATCTTGTCATTTGTCCATTTTGCCAATTATAACCTGGCCATTCTATGAAAAAGTCAACCTGTATTCAGCTAAGAAAAATGAGAATACAAAAAACATTTGACAAACTTGAAAGCGGTTGCATCATCCAGACGAAGTGCCAATGGCGGGTTGATTAAGAGGATGGCCAACATCTAAAAGAAAGTTTGTTGTCATTAGAAAATTCAGATATTAGTGGCTTCAAGATACCTAGTTATTCTTCTTGTCGGTAGGCTCAATTTCTTGTTCGTCATCAGATTCAGAGTCGGATCTCTCATCCTTGGCAACGTCCAAGAAGATGTATCTGTATAGAATTCTCAAGATCAAAAAGAACCAATACATGTTAACAAGTTGCAAGGCAAAGATCAGAGAAAACACAATTGGCTGCGAAATCCAGCACTTGTACTGCTGGGTGGCAAAGCTGAGCTCGAACTCACCAACGGTTCTAAACTCAGTCAAAACAGACCAAAGAATCTTGATATTTATCCAGTGTCTTAAATAGAACCAGACTCCAACGAAGATCACAAAGAATGGTCCAACGAGAGGAGAGTTCAGATAGTTTAAGGTCTTTGACAAAGCCAAAAATAAGTCCGAGATATCCATGGTGATGTAGATTGGAAGCCCCATCCATGTAAAGTTGAATGCATACGAAAGGTAAATCAACAACATCGTGACAATATGATGGAAAACTAACTCGTGAAAGTCCTTTCTAGGCTTTTCCAATTGCAAAATCAAGACAACAGACTGTTGAGCCCAGAATGCTGCTTGCGAAAGGTAGTAGCACTTGAAATAGAACTCCAAAGCTTTGTGAGGATAATTTTCATACATTGCGGTGGTGTTGAAATACCACAGAGGCATGTGTTTCATGATGTAAAGACCCAAAGGACCACTGACTCCATAGTAACAAATAGAGTAAGTTTGTTCGGTAAATCTTCTCAATTTAGATTCTCTTTGAATGCCGAAATGACGTGCAATTGGTCTCAAAACAACTTGCATCAAAAATTCTCTGTAGAAAGTGAAAAAAATCATCATATAACCAACAAATGCAAAATCTTTCCAACCTTTTTCATAGACAGGAGGGTTGGTCCCCGGAACCTCATACGACATGGACATAAACCGATGAAGCGGGTTAGAAGGCGTGTAATTGTTGGAGAACCAGTATGCAATCTGAGTCAACAACAAAAACACAAATGGAGGCAGCCATGTGTATCTTGCACTGAGTATTTTGATGGAAACCCAAACTTGACCTAAAACTGCAAGATCATCCGAGGCGTCTGTTTTTTGGTTCAGTTTGTCGCTGTGTTTCTTGGCAGCAGTTCGGATGTCTTCCTCCGATTGCATTGTCTTCAAAGATGGAACAGCGTTGTCTCCAAGATCAATTTTTCCCACTGATGATTGTCTTCTTCCACGAACCGAAGATGACGATCCCGGTGGATTGGTAACTGAATTTGGATCTGGTGTTGACGAAGCTGTCATTTCTCGAAATCAAACAACAAGACGAAAAAGAATGCTCAATTAGAAAAAAACTTTTGCGTAGGGTTCTGATGTTTCGAACAAGATCACAAAGAAAACCGTTATGTCTTCAATAAACCGAAAAGGAAGAGAATAAAACAAACAAAAGTCAATAAATATTAAGGATTTTTACATGTTCAAACGCTTTTTTACGATTTTGCAGAATTTCGCGGGTTGTTGTGAGTCTGCGTGGTGGTGCAAGGGTGGCCTTGTGGCAAAGCTCCTGGCTGGCCGACAGACGTACTTCGTCACCTTTTCCGTTTACCTATTATTTAAGATTTTTTTTTTTTTTTTTTTTTTTCACTTGCTTCTTGCTTACTGTTTATGAGTAGATCCCATCAAGTTGATGTACTTTTTGCATGATGGTTGTTTGTTTTACTTTTATTTTTTATCTTGATTTTTTTTGCTCAAACTTTTTTTTTCCCCCAAAATAAACCCCGCAAAACCGGGCTTCGTGCGGGATTCCTGAAAGCACTGGCTCAACGGTTGCATCTATCACACAAATCCCGGGGCCCTGCAAGAACACCATAGAGCATACGCAGATCTCGAAAAATCTGCCTGATCAAGCGTCTTCAGGCCGGATCAAGCGTCCAGACTTACCTATTAGTGCCCAAATTCGCCCAACTTTTCTTTCAGTCTCTAGGTTCAGGAGGCTGATCTCTAACAACTTGAATAACGATTCTGCGGAGGTTGTCTTTTTGCTGGGATACGCAAATACGAGTTTCTCATAGGTCTAACAGGCATCGAAACTCACTCAGGTAGAAGTGGCGAATATAGATATAAAAGGCGTGGCACATGACCAGGAAGAGCAATTGGAACAAACGGCGACTGCTCACAGTATTGAGAATCCGCCGGCTTTATAAAAATCCGCCTGCGATACTTCTTTTTGTTGGTGTTACAGCGCTTTTTGGGTTTCTGTTCTTGCTTCCGACGGACTCAAGACCACAGTTTTTCAGCTCCACAAAAGGACTCAGTTACTATGAACAGGAGTTGTTGAAAAACAGAGAACCAGGTCAGAGGGCTGGTAGCTTGAGTCAAAGGGCTCGACTTCGACGCACAAGAGATGGCTCACAAGAAGCAACTATGCAAGATGAAGAAGACTCACTTTTGGGTGAGTTACAAGAATACGAACGCAGCTTAGCTCACTTGTTACATAATCAAGAGGATGACGTATGGCCACCTAGTGGTCAGGACGATGACATTTCAGGTTCACCAATGGCAAATCAACTCACGAAACCAGGACGTTACATCAAGGCAGTCAAATCAACACAAGAAATACAACGAAACGTGCGATTCCAAAAGTATTTCAAAAAAATACTGCAGACTTTGACCACCAACGCACCAAAATCTGGATTCGAGCTCACTAGTGGTGGTAGTAAACGATACCGGAACGTTCGTAGTGCCGAAAGCTCACATAAAGCGTTGTTTGCACGTGAATACGGCTCAAATGGAGTGGTCAACATTGCAATGCACGATAAGGGACCTCAATTCCCAGTTTTATCAGAAGAATTTCTTTCCGATTGTCTCAAAGTTCCAGAACAATTGGCCCTCGATCTTGCTGTTTCTCATAAAGCAGTTGTGAAAGAAATACCTGATTTATATCCAGAAAACCTCTATCGGGGCACCGGTATTGTTTTCATTGGTGGTGGGCGATTCTCATGGCTTTCTCTCCTAGCTCTAGAGAATCTGCGTTCAGTAGGCTCGAATTTACCGGTGGAGCTTGTTATTCCTACCGAAGCAGATTACGAGCCAGATCTTTGCGAGAATATTTTACCAAAGCTCGACGCTAAATGCGTTCTTTTGACGGATGTTCTTCCAGAGCTTAGAAAACGTCAATTCAAAATCCGTGGCTACCAATACAAAATACTGGCTCTTCTGGTCTCATCGTTTGAAAATGTTCTATTCTTGGACTCGGACAATGTTCCTGTTGCCAATCCAGATTATCTGTTTGACGTGAAACCTTACACCAGTCACGGGATGGTTTTATGGCCTGACTTTTGGCGCAGAGTTACACACCCTGTTTATTATGCTCTCATAGGCAAGACTGTTGGCAAACAGGTAAGAAATGGGATCGATGACGTGACTCCTCCTGCTTACTATGCTGAAGACGATGACTTCAAAAACCATGTTCCGTTGCACGATCGGGCAGGTGCAATACCCGATTCATCCAGTGAATCCGGTCAAATTATGGTTAATAAACGAACTCACCTGAAAGCACTATTGCTGGCGCTTTATTACAACTTCTATGGACCTCAGCACTTTTACCCTCTTTTCTCTCAAGGAGGCAAGGGAGAAGGCGATAAAGAAACGTTCATTGCAGCAGCTATGTTTTTTGATCTTCCGGTGTACCAGGTGAAGAAACAGGTGGATGTCATTGGATACTGGCAACACCATCCTGAGGAATACTATACTGGAGTTGGAATGATACAGTATGATCCGGCAGTCGATTACAAAGGAGTGGAAAAGTACGTTGATTGGTTCAATAGCCGGTTGCTACAGAGCAGAAAGTTGGATTCCACTCTAAAAGGAAAACTTTCAAAATGGTGGTCTGGTTACGACCTATATGACAAAGAGAATGCTCTTGACAGTTGGTTCAACAAAGATAATTCAAAACCTTTATTCATTCATTCGAATTTCCCAAAATTGGATCCCGTTAGTTTGCGCAAAGAAGGCAAGCTTTTTGTGAATAGAAATGGGCGCAATGTGAGAATCAGGATGTACAAAGACCAAAGTGGACTAGACTTTGATTTTGAGCTTCGTCAATGGTCTATTATTCGCAAACATTTCTGCGAGACCGGAATTAATCTCAACTATCTGAAGCTCGCAGGGGTTAACTCTATGGATTATTGTGACTTTATCAGCGATGAAATCACATATTTGACTAGGACCATTAGCTCTATTGAGCTGGCATAGCATTGTGTATCATATATAGCGAAACAAATAACATTACAAAGAGCGCATGACGAGCAAAGCAAGTCCACTCCCAACTTTCAAATCAGTCATTGTTTATGGCTCATACGTATTCCTTCGGTCTGACCAGCTTCATTAGTCCTTCGTTTCCTTCAAAGTGAATCATGCCTGCACCATCTTGACCAAATATTTTCCCCGGATTCTCACGCATGTTCCGAAAAAATTGAGAGGAAAAAAAATTTAAAACAGAGGTTGAAGTACATATATGCGATCTTATTTTGTACACGATGCCTCCTCCACTCATTCATTGCTCTTCTTTTTAACCATAAAACTTGAGTCATCATCTGAATAATGCTTACTTTTTTTTCCAGATTATTTTAAACCTACTTGAATGGAAGCTCAGTATCGAAATATAGCACAAACCAATTGTTCCAGAAGAGGGAACAACAGTGGATCACAATCATCAAATGAAGATGACATCTCTGTACAAGTCAGTTCCATAAAAGAGTACACATCGAACTTCCCACGTTCCAACAACTCGGTAGACTCGCTTATGGAGTCATCATTACAGGAACTCTCAAACGGTTTGGAAAACTCGGTGACTGCACCACAAACTTCTAAAGTGCAAGAATACTATAGATGTCTGTTGAATAACTCACGCTGGAGTGTCTCAGATCTGGCTGACAAACCTGGAGATGACTACTTCATGATATGGTTCGCATTCTCCTCGTACTTTCCTCTTATTTGCGGTTGTATTGGACCACTATCTAACCTGATGTCTGTTGCTGCCGTCATTTGCTATTGGAAAGAAGACAAAACAACCGGTGAGCCTGTTGCCAAAGATGAGTACTGGTGTTATATTGTCAACTGTATTTCCATGACGTTAGGTTTATTGTCCAACTTGAGTCTTTTGCTCAACTTCAGAAGTGTCCTGGTGTACCGAAAATCACAAATCATTTCTGTTTGTGGTTGGTTTGTTGCAAGTATCATGCTTTTGGTGTTGATTGCGGTTTATCACATCAAATTCATGAACAACGAACATTATCTTAAATACAGATATTCTTATGGATTTTGGTTCGCCGTTTTCACAGTCGTTCTTCATTTTTCCAACTTCTTGATTCTTGCGCTTAACGAACTTGGCTTTCTTTTGAAAAAGTATCCTCCGAAATTCAATGTTAACGGAGTCCAAATGACTTTGATGTCTCAATGTATATTTTTCACCATTTGGATAATGTGGGGAGCTGGAATGTTCACTGCTCTTTTGGATGTTCCTTATGGAGACGCTGTCTACTTCGCAGTGGTCACTATTCTCACTATAGGATTAGGTGACTTTGTTCCAAAAAGTCAAGCAGCACAGGCATTGGTACTGTTATGGTGTACAGTCGGATTGGTGACGTTTGGTTTGATAATCTCCACAATCAGGGAACTGGTGTTGTTTTCCTCTTCCTCGGTCTTTTATTGGCATCGTGTGCAACTTTTCAGAAAAAATCAAGTTGAAAAGCTTCGTGATGGTCCAGTGCTTTCCAAATCTGAAAGTTTTCAAAAAATGGTTCAGATCAATAGAGATGCTATGAGGTACCAAAAACTCACAAGTATTGCATCGATTCTGGCTGTCTGGATGATTTTTTGGCTGATCGGTGCCCTTCTATTCACGATTTTCGAAGGCTGGCCTTATCATACAAGCTGTTATTTTTGTTTTTTGTGTTTTGTCACAATAGGTTACGGTGTTCCTGCTCCATCGACCTCTAGTGGACGTGCGTTCTTCTGCGTTTGGGCAGTGGCTGCCATTCCCGTTATGACTATTCTGGTTTCCAATGCCAGCGATATTGTCTTTGCCTCCCTTACAGATTTCAACAACTACAGACTACTTGACTATACTGTTGCTCGATTGAAGGGTATCAACTATTTTGGATTGTTCAGTTGGCTCATCAAGTTGATAGGAGAAGAAACAAACGATATCACCCGGAAAAAACGTTTGTTTGGTGACTCAGACACTGATTTTGAAAAACACTCTTCCGATGCACTTTTGCAGGTTCTTATTGAGAACAAAAAACTTGAATCCCTCACGTTTTTGAATAGCAAAGAGTTCGTTAGAGCAACAAAAATTGAGAAAGACTTGAAAAACTACCCAAATGAAGGAACTGAGCTGGTAACTTCACAGACTTCTATTCAAAAACGCCGGCGTGTCGCGCGAATCTTGAGCATGCTAGACGATGAGTTTGATGAAGAACAGTACCTCGAAATGCACATAACTCCAGAAAACTCATCCACAAAGCTGGTAACCAATTTTAAGAAAAAAAAAGATCCAATTTTGCAAGCACTGAGCGAAATTCAATCTCTTGTCAGCGAGTTGAAAAGTGCAACCCTCATGTCTCATCTCAAACCTCATCACAAATATTCGTATTCAGAGTGGGAGGAGTTTCTCAATTTGACTGGAAGAGGCCATTTTGATCCGATGTATTGGCTAGGAGATGAATCTCCTCTTGGTTTTCCTAACGATCAGCCGTTGTATTTTGCTTATCATTATATGCATTTTCTGGAACGCAGAATCCAAAGATTGGCAGTGGACTATGATGATATGAATTCTCAATGAATATCACCAGCTTTGAGCAATTCATTGGTGGACTTACCTACAACGAGTTACAGACGACGCAGGAGTCGTATGTAAGGATGTCAATACAACTAGCGAATCAAGACTTTCAGTCTATCTTCGTCTAGTGATACATGCTAGATTAGTCAGTATGAATATGTAGAGGGTATTCTGAGTGATCTCCACTCTTGAAGAAAGACCAGGGACCAACTGCTACTTTGTGCTTCTTTTGTTACATTGAAATCCCACTTTATCAGCCGCCATTGTATATGCTATAAGAGTAATGTACAATCTGTTTTAATTGATCCGGTTGATAGCGTGGTCCAAATGTTCACAATGGTTAAGAGTCGTGAACTTTTCTATCGTTTAGTCTTAATTGTCTGCTGATTGCGATTGTTGTTCTACTCGTTTGTGACCTTGTAGGGCATGTATATTTCACAAAACAAGATTGTCTATTATATCGTGACTATAACAAGGTCCCCGCTATATGGAGTTCAGTTAGTATGGTTCAAGTGAATGGCTCCATTAACTGGTGATAATGGTTCATATCGTGGTGATCTCTTGCTAGAGAAGAAAGAGGCGGTTATCCTTTTTGTTTTTTTTGGTTTCTCAACCTATCCTTAAATAAAAAAATCAATTTTCCCTGTGCCCTTTTATTTAACATCATTACACCACTTGCAATTTAGTACTTCTATTTCCCTGACGAGCGAACAATTCCCTTATTACTCGCTCTCCATCCACTTGTTGACTCGAGTTTTCTTGTTGTTTGCTCGTTGTAAAACTTTATTACTTTAGCAGTACGTGACATTTATATAATCGAACAGGAAATCAATGCAAGTTATTATTAGTCTGAAACGGCATCTTCAGTGAAGCAAAGAATAGACACCTTCCCCTTTAGTGGAAGCCATTATGACCTTTATTGAATCAGTACTGTCTGGCAATCTTTTAGCCTCTTGGTTGTCTTACAGTGAGACACCTTGTAGAGCAATGACAAATTGAAGAGATGTGATTGGCAAAAACTGAGCTCATTAAATTCCAAAAAACGGCACTCATCTTCTCTTCTTTGCTCGGATTCCTGTTTTTTTCCCTGTGTCTTCACTGATTACTTGATGCATTCTTCCAACGTGTATTTTCATGTGATCTGACCGGGTGAATTTCCGGAGACAGTGCTGACAAACATATCTCTCCAAATGCAAATGAACACAATTAATATGACGAGATAGAAGTGCTCTGTTTTTGAATTGTTTGGAGCAACCTCCAACCTGGCAAATTAGCTTTTCCGATTTTGTCAATGACGTCTCATTCAATTGACTCTTAGGGATCATTTTCCCTGGTAAACGTAGAGTAATTTTACCCCTTCTTTTCTTTTGAGGGAAGGGGGTGGTCTTAATATCAGTTGTCTCAAATATCTCAGTTTGAGTACCAGGCAGATTCGTGAGGTCAGTATCTATTCCTTTTTGAATGTTATCTGGTTCCAGCAGTTTTGAAGTGGAGTCTGGCTTCAAATACTCATTCCAAGAGTTTGAAACATCTTTTGAAGTCATCTCTGGTGATGGCGAGAAGCTGAAGATGGATGCAGTTTCCTGATCTATGGTCTCAAGGTCAGTGTTTGTGAATGATTTTCCAGTAACGATTTTGCAAGCAGTGGGGTTGATGTCGAATTGACAATTGAGAATATCAATATTTGTAGGATTTTTAGCGCAGAAACAGGAGTTGATCATGTTAGCTGTAGTCTGAGCTAGAGTTTCTTGCTCATGGCTTTCAACTGCAATTTGTTCCTCATGATGTTCAAACTCTGAAAGAGCACACTCATCTTCAAATGAATTCAAGCCAATGGGGGAGGGAGGTAAAAAGTCGGCATAAGTGTCTAGATGATCATCGTAGTGGTAGGAAGGCCCTAATGAGATATTGTATCGTTTCTCTTTGGTAAGTTTCCAGTTATCGTATAGGTCGAGTGATTGTCGGTTGAGAATATTGTAAGGCATGGTAACCACATTAGCAGGGTCGACTGTGAGTTCTGGAGTCGCAGAACACCAGCTTGTTTCTGTTATTTCGTCTTGAGTGAAACAGCTTGTTTGAGAAGTCTGTGGTGTGGTAGAAGAGCTCATTGTGTCAAAATCGATTTCCACATCAGAAAATGATAGATCGTCATTTTGAATTTCGTCAAGAAATTCACCAGAGTCCAGCTCCAATTGTTTGAGATCTGATCCTAATAGTAAATCTTTTTGATCCAGCAGAACTTCATCATCTTCAACTTTAAATGACCACCCATAACCAATCTCGGAGCTTGAATTTGCTGACATAGTGGGCGAAAAAAAAAGGGGTGGACTACTTGTCCTATTGAATTTGACCAATTGACCCGAAATTTCCCCTCGGTGGTGCCTATACGGATAGCAGAGCTAATCCTTAGAATTATGATGAAATTGGTGAAAGAAGAAGAAAAAAAAAAGACACAAAAGAAAGACAAACTACGAAACAAGACCCAATTCCATTTATTATAAACCACACAAAATGACACAAAACGCTCCTTCTTTTTTTTTTGTCACCCGGTCCCTTTTTCTTTCATAATGGTAATTTTTTTAAAAAGTTATTTTGTGTACACCGCCACAATATTCGGTTGCTTGTGTTAGTGGCTTTCGCGTCTCATGTTGTGGCGGCGCAACTTCTGCATAGAAAAAGATCAAATGCATGTAACACAACTTTTCAAGAGGGTAACCTTGAATTGTTTTCATTTGCTTTCCCAAAGGGGAACAACCAATACCGAAATAGGAACTGTATATATACGAGAGGCTTTGGTACACTCGCCACGTGAAATGCTCGAGAAACTTTGTTATCGTGAGGCGCAGTAAACCACACGATAAAGCAGCAATCAAGAAGGGAGTGAAGCTGGGAAGCAATGAGCGTGACTTATTGAGGCATGTCGTCGTACTATCAAGTATTTTGTTTGTGTTACTTCTCACTCCTCCTGGTCCTATCATAGGAATCTTTAGTAAACCCTTATTTGTTATCTCCCTTCTCCTTCCCCCTTTGCCCCAGTCGTGTGCGGCACAGCCACTTCCTCTCCTTGCGAGCTGCACCTTTTTCAGCATTTTGAGCGAAGCGGAAATTTCATATTAGATAAAATTGCACGAGTTTCTCTACAGGGCTATAACATAAACCTTTCATTTTAATTCGAAAAGAACCAACCAGGCCAAGATTTGTTGTTTGTTGTTGTTGTTGTTGTTGAACCCTCAGTGATACAGCCCATTAAGGACAATTCAACATGATCTCGTACCAAGAAAATGCATCCTCAATCACTAGCAAAAGCACCCGCCAATCGGTGTACCAAACTAACGGTAGGCCATTGAGTGAGGAGGCCATTTACAAAGCTAAACTCAAGTATGGAATTTACAACAATCCAGCAAAAGTCAATCTAGGTGTCGATCCTTCAGCTTCGGACACAGCAGCGCTGCTTGCGTCCTCAAGTGACCTTTCTGTTCATCCTTACAAGAGAGAACTTTCTTCAGAGGCTGCAACCGCCGCTTTGATTGCTAAAACAGATTCCGCTCCAAGAGCTTGGAAGAGAAATAGTTTTGCTCCAGAAGCTGAGTATGCTGCCATCAGCGCCAAGTCACAAAAATATCCATTCTACGACGTGGCTAGTGAGACTATCGACTTTGAAGATTCTCAAGATGCCGCTTCCTCGGTCCTCAAAAAATCCTCAACCAGTACCGCAAGATCCGCTTTGCAAGATTTGTATGATTTTGATGACATTCGATCTGGAAAAACTACTTTGTCTCAAGCAAAATCTTCTGGAAGCACACAGAAGACTAATGCTTACGACGCTTCAAAGTCATATGATATTAACCAATTGCTCAAGTCGGCCACTACCAGTGCCAACAGAAGCATGACCATGAGAACCTCACCTGAGAGCATGGATGCCAGATCGGGACTATCAACTGCGAATGCGTACCACAAGGCCAATGGTGCCGTTGACATCTCAAAGATCACTTCCTCAGCTGAAAAAAGTGCATTAAAGTCGATGACTTCGAGATTGAACCCAGAAAGAGGTAGCAGCCGTGGATTGGTGACTGCCAGTGACAACCAGAACAACGAGAGATTTGCTTCCGTTGGAGCCCTTGCTTCTCAAAAATTCAACCCTTCTCCTGATTACGCTGCTGAGGAGAGAGCCACACTTGCCAGAAACACTTTGATCGATAGCAAAGTTCTTTTGAAGGCTATCAGCCAAGCAAATGCCACTTTGGACAAAATCGATAACAAGGCCTTGAATGACAACCTTTTCAGCAACAAGGAATGGAACATCAAAGCTGTTGAGATTGCTCAGGCTAATTTCATCAAGAGACAGAGTCAAACTTCGGGTAAGATCAATTTAGGTGCAGGTTTGATGCTGTCTGTTGATGAAATTAACAAGCTTGCTGCTACTGTTGTCCAGCCAATTCTCAATGACTTAGACGACAAGGCTGAGCAACAAAGGAACTTCAATTTGGAGGCTGAAAAGAAGCACATTGAGTTGAAGAAAAAGAGAAGTGAGTACTTTGTTAAGCAAAAGGAAGCCAAGATTGCAGTCAAGCAGAAGAGAGAAGCCGATAAACAAGCCAGAAGAACCAAGTTGCAAGCCGACAAGGATGCTTTGAAGGAGGACCAAAGGAAGATGACTGCTGAGAAGCAAGCTCTACTAGACGAAAAAGAACAAGAATTAAAGGATAAGATGGCTGAAGAGCAGGCTGCCAGAGATGAAGTTGACAAGGAAAGAAGCGACAAGTTGGCTGTTATTAAGGGCATCAAGGATGAAAAAGATGCGGAAAGAAAGGCAGAACTTGATTCTATGCAAGCAGAGAAGGATGCAGATGTTGCTCCATTGTTGGAAGAATTGGAGAAAGAGACCGTGATTTTGAACGAGTTGATTTCAAAGAGAGCCGAGGCCGAAGCGTTTGACGCTGAACACAGGGCAAGATATGAGAACGCCAGTGCCAAATTGGAGTCAACTTTGTATAAGTTGGAAAAGATTTCAAAGAGAATCGAGGAAACCGAGGCTGAACTGGCTACTGCTACGACTGATGCTGAGAGAGAAGTTGCAGAAGCCGAAGTGGCTAAAGAACAAGCTGATCTTGAACACGAGGTCAAGACCAAGGAAGTTGAAGAGTATGTTGCTGTTAGAGCTTCTCTTGCTACTGAGAAAGATGAAGTTGAGTCCAAACGTGTCAAGCTTATTGAAGACCTGAAGACCGAGAAGCTTGCTGCCAATGAGGAGGAGAAGGCAATCAATGCCACTCTTCCTGAGCATCTTCAAAGAGAAATTTCTGACGATATTTCTGACGAAGAAACAATTGATGCTGGTGTCTTCGAGTTAGACGATTCTTCTATTCAAGAACCACCCGAGGTTGAGTCTGAGCCAGAAGAAGAAGAGAAGATCGACTACGGATTTGTTGAAAAGGAAGAGGAGCCGGTGGCTGCTGTTGATTCTACCACTAAGGAAGGTGGTGTGGCGGCTCCTAAGAAATCTGAGCCCGCTGTTCCTAAAAAGACTTGGGAAGAAATCAAGGCTCTTGGAACTTTTGAGCCTGGTACTGATCCTTTGAGATCTGTTCCAACCAACGAGAAACCAGCGATGGCTTCTGTTGTTGCGGACCACGAGGTGAGAGCTGCTGCCTCGAAGACAGATGAGAGACCAGTTGAGTCTACGACCGCGAAGAATACCGCTACTTCTGCATCGTCTGCTGCTGTTGCTAGATCGACTGCTGCTCCTGCCGAGAAGAAGCAAGGTTTCGGTAAGAAGTTCATCAAGTTTATGACTGCTGAACCACCAAAGCCACAGAAGCGTGTGAAAAAGACAATCAGTAGTGGGAATGTCAAGGCAAAGGCCGCCAAGCCTGTCCCTCCTGTTGCTACATCAGCAGAACCAGCTGGGATGACTGATGCTGCTGAGCCTGTCGATGGTGGTGAATTAAAGACCACTTTTTCCAATTTTTCTCAAGGCTCTGAAATCGACGAGGTTGCTAAGGCTGAGACTAAAGCTGAGGCTTGATTTAAGAGAATCACTTGCTCATGACTAGGTTGCATTTTTCGAATACTTTTAAGACTGTCAGGTTGTATTTCTATCGATTTGAAGTAGTCGATTGGCACGTTGATTGTTTTTTTTACGTTGTTTTCTTATAGTTTGTCAATTTGTATTAAATTACTTTAACCATACTCTCGACTGTCAACTATCGAACAAAAAATGACTGAGTCGACCGAGTCGACCGCGTCCATAGAGTTGTTGGATCTTGTTTGAACCAGCCATTTTTCCCAATTGGGAAAAATTAGTTTTTCAACTCCTTTGAAAAAAGACTCTGAAACAAAAAGACGGTTTTTCCCCCTCCCAAAGGACGAACGGGTCGATAATGATAAAAAAATTAACAGGAAACTGCCCTTTCCTTGGTTTCATCCACAACTTACTGATTGCACTGGCCAGTTCAATCAATCACAATGGCAAGGATCAATAAGCATCGTGCGGTGCCAGTGACGCCAAAGACTAACCGCAAGTCGGAGTTCAAAGTGTCTCCAACAAGTATAAAGAGTGACAAGTCTAAGAAAAGCTCATCAACACCAAAGGCCACTCCAAAAGCTACCCCGAAAGCTACCCCTAAAGCTACTCCAAAGGTGATTGTTAAATCTAATCCGTCCAGCACGGGTCTAATGCGCAACCAGCCGGGTGATCCAACTGAGCTTAAAGGTAAGCGTAGATACAAACCTGGAACTGTGGCACTTCGAGAGATCAGAAAATTCCAAAAATCCACCGAATTGCTCATTAGAAAGCTGCCATTTGCAAGACTGGTTCGTGAAATTGTGCAAGACGAGTTTGGAGCTTCATCAGCCTACAGATGGCAATCGGTGGCGGTTCTGGCTCTTCAGGAAGCCGTGGAAGCTTATTTGGTGCATTTATTTGAAGACACTAATCTTTGCGCGTTGCACGCCAAAAGAGTTACTATTATGCAAAAAGATATCCACTTGGCCAGAAGATTGAGAGGAGATTAGTAAGAGCGGGCGAACATGGTGTAATTTTATCGCAGTGTAAAGTTGAATTAACTACATAGTTGATACAAACGAATTCTTTTTTTTTTTCTTTCAATATTTATTTTTTTTGACCCTCCTCGATTACATCTTGATGTGCCATATTCCCATCGGTCCTTTCTCCAGATAATCCTCCCTTGTCAAACATATATCGGCACCATGTGAACTACCGAAGATCTGCTTTGAAAGGATTTCACCACCTAAAAATGAACTATCTTCAAATCCAACTTTTTTCCATTCTGAAAAGTATTCAGGCCTCGTGAGAAATTTGATATGTTTTGGTGCCTGGATCAAATTCAACTCCGGAATCAGGTTACTAGCGTCATTACGGAAACTGCTCTGTCCTTTAGCATCTTTGCTGGCCTGGTGATGGTCCTGTCCAACCACAAAATTGGCATACATGTAGACCAAAAGAGCTTCTTTAAATCCCTTGATTTTAGTGGTTTGACCTGACAAAATCAAGTTATCGTAACAATCTTGAACTCTTTTCACGTCAGAAATTCTGCTCAAAGACGTGTAAACAGACTGTGCTATCGAATGAATCAACTCTTTAGATCCCAGGAACCGTTCCTTACCAACAACATGTTCTTTCCCATCCTGATCCACAAAAGTATTGCTTTCAAGC
Organism: Ogataea pini; assembly: GCA_003707665.2. Lineage (NCBI taxonomy): Eukaryota > Fungi > Ascomycota > Pichiomycetes > Pichiales > Pichiaceae > Ogataea > Ogataea pini. The sequence continues at coordinate 109,786 of PPKL02000007.1, read as the reverse complement.
TCCGAATTTGGTTTACCAGAATCAGCCAAATCTTTAGCTTTTTTTCTCTCTTTTTCTTTCTCTTCAAGAATTTCCCTAGTGGATTTGTCACTAGTGACGATAGCAGCGATGTCCAAAACACCTTCATCCTCGTTTTTGGACTCCAGAAGCTCGTCAAGTCCAAAGAAAGAATTCTGCGCGTCTTCCTCACTCAACACCTCATAGATAGGAGACTTCTTCAAAGCTTCAATCTGCTCTGCAGAGAAGTCCGGTAAGCTCTTTGCTAAGCGTTCATTAATCGAGTTTCCTCCTTTGTCCAGAACTTTTATTTCCGGAGTATATGTCTGATAATCAATAATCGGGGTTATTTCGGTCTTTTCAAATCCAACATCCACGACCAACGCGTTGGCAATAGATCCATATGCAAATGTAGAACATAGTGAGGACGGAACAATAGTGAATGCGCTGAACTGTAATTTCTCGAAAACGTAATTTGTCATCTGTTCAATTGCCAAATTTGACCATTTGGAAGATGTTTGAATGAGTGTGAGTGGGATGGTATTGAGCAAAACAAGTGGATTATCTCTAACAATCGATTTGACAATACACTTGAGCAAGAAGTTCAATGCGTTTACATCAACAATTTCACCTTTGACGATCGGATACACTGCGTTAGTTTCTTCGCCCTTACTTAGCGTGAAGTAATCACTGTTGTCTTGATTTCTGTACACTTTAGTTGGAACGGAAAACGTTGGTGGAGCCAAAGCATCCTCGAGTCCAAAACGCACAAGCGTTTGCTGTGATCCCGGTTGTATTATTAGAAAAGTCTCTTCTCTATAAATAGGAGACATTTTGGATGGCGGGAAGGTAGGGACTATTTGATTGTTTAAAAGAATTGGCTAGATTGATACATGTTTACCTCTTGGTTTTTGAAATCTGGATGAGAAAAGAAGCGTTTTTGAAAAAAAATGAAAGCTCGCGTGCGGCTTGAGTTGGGTGATACACGATCCTGAGCTAATCGAGTGGTTAATGAGTGAGTGAGTTAAGCGAATACCACTGAATGACCAGTTGATAGCTAACTAACTAACTTATAAAAAAGAAACAATGCTTGTCATCTATCCAGTCTATCAATCTTTCGATCATTTACTCGATAAATTGCATTGTGCGCTTTCTGAACCCTCTCACTAGATCAACGTTTCTTTGGAAGTAATCGATATTGAAAGCGAGAGGCAATGACTAGTACAACTGTTCAACCACGTATACATTACCGTTTGAAGTGTAAACCATCCTCTTTTTTACTTGCTACTCCCTCTGCTCATCGTTCGCTCGTCGCTCGCTCTGATCTGTTCCTTTGACGTTACCCGGACTACATTCGCGAACATTCTCTTTTTCATCCTCACCACTATAAATACAACTCGATCCCCTCTGCTTTGTCGAGAAAAAATTTCATGATATTTCTCCTTTCTTCATACTTACCTTGAGAGTCCAAAGGAGATCAAGAATTCCTTTTGGTCGAGCCTCTTTAGTTTGCATTGCACTTACCAGCTGCTAATTGGCTTGTCAACTCTCTTTCAAAAGAAAGGAGTGTGGGTCTCAGAATTTTTGATTTTCCCTACAACTCAATTTGATGACTTGCTCATTCAATTGACTAGTCTTGTCTCTCAGCATTGTCTGGAGTCAATGACAAAATTAATAATTTATTCAAGTAGATTGTAGTACCGATCTATTAAGTTGGCTTCACGACAGCCGCGTTCACAAACTCCATGAAACTTTGCAAGCTAACGTCATCTGTCATGATAACAGCCCCGGTGCCTGAATCTCCATTAGACACTGCGACTAGTTCATCATGAGTCTTGTAAGATGTTGTTGGATTCAACTTGGACATAAGGAAACGAGCTTGTGAGCCTCCGTCTTCAGTGTCGATGAAACGAGGAAGAGGAAATCTATCCACCAATATTTCCGCTGCTTCTATTCTAGGAAGATCGAGGAACTCTTTGAAATACTCATAATCTGGAAGATCTTGATAACCTTGCCTTCTCCAATCTGCAATTTGAGATCCATGAAAGATCAACAGATGGAAAAAAGTATCCAATAAGAGTATTCTATCTGGTTTAATGGACAAAGAATCCAATAAAACAGGTTCCGGCTCCTGTTCAATCTCGAATGCTGTCAAAGTTGGTTGAATCATGATGAGCGAGTTCATACATTCTTCAGTGAGGAAACAGTGTCTGTAAAAAGCTGTCTCATCTGGTGAAGAATTGAAGATTTGAATAAAATTTGACCGCCTTAGATGATACATGAATTGCGGGAAAAGATTTAAACCTTGAGACAACACTAAAGATCTAGGGTCGTTCACTTTATAAGTGCCGAATTTGGAGCACAAATCAACCAAAATCTTATCACACCATCTGATAGCATCTGTTGAGTCGTCCTTCAGTACTTTGAAAAGTGCTTGTCTTGCCACCAAAACCGCAGCAGCCTCCTGATCAAAGTAGTCTATCAGATTTTGTGACTGATTGATTATGGACTTTTGAGACGTTGTGACCTTAAGTCGTCTAGTTCCATCTGAATGCTGATAACTCGTGATAAATTGCAAAACAGCAAACGGTTGTTGGTTCGTTTCAACTGTGACATCAAAATAAAGTGCGTACGTGGAATGAGCAGAGATAGCACCTAGTTTCCATGAATCTGTTCCACCAATTCCTTCCTCTTTATCACTAACGGTGCTTGTTTTTCTTTTGAGTGAGGTGGAATGACCAATGAGACCATTTATTTTCAGATTAGCAGATGCTTTAACTTCAAGAGTACCGTTCAAACCGAATTCGAGGAATCCGGTTGTTTCGTTACGATTGAGGAATCTTTGCAATGATTGCTTGAAAATCGCAGTGGAAAAGCCATCGCTCTGAACAACAACACCACCGGTTTTATCAACAAGACACTCCATCTCCGCAAGACCGACTTGGTCATACGATCCAATAAAGATGTCCACTGTATGGCCGTTCAATGATGACTTGTTGGCTAAATCTTCATAAAACTTGCAGCTTTTTTTGTATGGCTTGGCGAACGAAGAATCGTTCATAAGATCATGGTGCGATCTGATTGGTTCTTTCAATTGAGTGCCAACAATAGCTCCCGGACCATAAGTACATGGTCCACCGCTAAAGAGCAAGATTCTGGCTCCTGTTTTGGGGAATGTGGATGCAAGCAGATTGGTAACAATGTTAAGAGCAGCACCAGAGGCTCTCTCGTTTCTATGATATTTAGGGACTGGAAAACTGTCAGGCTTCAAAGATTCAATCAGCGTTGTTAGTTGGAACTCACACATTGCCGATTGCTGAATGAATCTGTTCGCAGGGTTCACAGGGAGCTCAAGATGATTTCTTTGAGGTCCTGCTTTGCTTCTGAGATCTCCTGAAAGAACTCCCAACTGTTTTTCAATCTGTTCTGCTGTGTAGGCTTTCAACCCGTTAAAAGTAAAACATGCGTTCAAATCTTGATTTCCAATCTCGTGAACGTTCACGTGCTTACCAAAAGTGACAAATCCAACAAGAACGTCTGGAGGAAGTAAGTTCAAAGCCACTATTAAACTTTCCTTGAGTGCCTCCAAACTCTCTTCGTCCACGCATAAATCAACAACGAAAACAAACACATATGGTTGGTTGTTGGCTGGGGCAGCCATAATATACTCGAAATTCAAAGCGTCAGGAGACGTTTCGTATGGGAGTTCCATGATCCCCTGGTGGAACTGATTTCTAGTTTTGCAAATTGGACAAGACCATGTTCTTGTATTGACATCTGGCTGACAAAAAGGGTTCAAAATAGATCGGCAAGATCTACAAACAGTTGGTGGGCCATTCAAAAGTATTGGATTCTCGGTAGGTCTTAAGGGTTGATATAAACAAGCGGTTGGGACAACCATATTTTTCGCATCAGATTTTGACTGTGGAAGCGCATTCCACGAGAATCTGAGCCCTGTGGCATCTTCATAGCTTTCAAATGGGTTGTCCATGTTGTGAAACCTAGTTTGATCTGATAATTGAAGGAAGTCTTATCACCCTACTTCGAAATTGTTAATTGAGACAAATCACCAGGGCACAAATTCCCACCGTGGATGTGTTTCCTAGGTTATTCTCCAGGTCACAATTGAAAGGTCATTGGTTTATTTATTTGTTTAGTTGGAAAAGTGTTGATTTTTTTTGAACGCGCAAGACACGAAATGAAGTGTCCTCCGTGTAGGGGTGTGCTTGTTTAAAGTGTATGTGATTTAGCACAAATAAAACTCGCTAACTTACCAGTTCGGTCAGTTGGCTCAATTCAAAATCACTTTGGTTGTCGTTATCAATGGTGAATCTTCTTATCAGAGACACCCTAGAGGAGTTGATTTATACCCTCCTTGATAACGAGTCAGTCACTCAGAAATTCCCTATTCTGGTAGATCTTTTACCAGACCCTGCTGAACCCACAATCAGCCTCCATCAAAGACTCAGTGTCAATCAGCTAGATGCCTACAACAAAATCGAATACACCGCCATTTTTGATTTCTCACTTCGAACCTTTTACAATTATCTTTCTTTCATCGAACTGGACAAAAATAAACCATTGGTGATTATCAATGGATTCCTAGAACAATTATCAGTGATCTACTCTCAGATTTTGCTCACTGATGTCAACATCTTGGGAACCATCGAATCCTTCGAACAGTACAAATTACAATACGTCTCGCTAATCTTGCACAAACTCGTTTCTCTTGAAAAGAGGGGTTTCATCATTGCTCTCAATGAGTCCAAACCGGTGACTGAAAGATTGACATCAATTTTCTTTTCTAAAAACAACAATCTTGAAGATGTCAAGAACTACAAACGAGAAAACATCGTTTCTCTTCACGAAACATTGAAGAAATTTCTATCAAATACTTCACCCATTGGTCTCCATTGATGCTACACAGCGATGCAAAAATAACATAAAATCAATCAAAAAAAGGACAAGCGGCTCTTACGCAAGGCCGTTTCTCTGGTTAGGAAGCGATGGGGGCGTTTGCACTTCGTAATTGTTGTGTTGTTGATTGAATCCAAAAGTTCCCGCTCCTCCAGTAACAGCACTGGTCTGTCCAAATTGAGGTGTTCCAGCTGGATTCACCGAAAGATTGGACATCTGTTGAGATAGTGATCCTTGTGGAGAAAATCCTTGTGGAGGGTATCCTTGAGGGTACGTTGGCTGGTAGTGAGGCACCTGCGGTAGAGCTGAACTTTGGCCAAGCAATTGTTGGTACACAGCCACACTGGACTCGATGTTTTTCTCCATACTCTCGAGTTCTAGCAACCTGAGTCTGATTATATCTAACACCTTCTTGATTGATTCTCTAACAGTTCCAAGTCCATCCATCTTACTTGGTATTTCGTCACGGATCAAAATTGCTTCGAATTCCTGGTTTGTGACTGGCCTTGAGGCCAACTTTGACTTTAAATCCATCAATTTTGACAATAGCACTTCAACATTAACGGAGTTTTCTAGAACAGACACCAACTGATTGAGATCGTCTTGAGTTGTGTGTGAAATTTTCTCAACGTAGTTCATTGGAACAATACCAAGAGTTCCATTCAGGCAACCTCTGATCCAGTCGTCATTGACCTTCTCCACTACGACAATAATATCGTCTTTTTTGAATGAAAGAGTGTCTTCGTCGTCGGAGTGCAGGTCGTAGAGAGCTTTGACCTTGTCCGGTCCACCGAACGCCTGCATCGGTGCTGGTGCTTGCGCCGGTGATTGTATTGGTGCTTGTTGAAATGGTGTTTGTTGGGCTGGGCTGGCTGCTGCTGCTGGTTGCACTGGCTTTGGAGACTCCGTGACTGGCGAAGCAGCTGCAGAATCTTGTGGCTGAATGTTCGGAAAAGGTCTCTGCGAGTCCTTTAACGAAAGTTCGATCGCTTTCTTCAGTTCCTCGTCTTCGTCCTCAATCTTCGGCGCCGTTGCACCCGAAACTCCTCTCGCACTTGAACCACCATCGATCTCGTTGATCGCCTGCTGACAAAGATACATGTAACTATTTTTCAACTCTCTAAAGACGTCTTCCATCGCACGAAGACTTTCGTCACCTCTGAAACTCTTGCTGAGCTTGTAGATCTCCTTGATAATGACATACTTGATAGAGTTGTGGATCTTTGTGTCGTTGACAAGCTTCACCAAGTGATTATTGACAAACGACCGTTTGGCAATTTGACCTTTCATCATGGCGCCACAATTTTCAGCAAGAAAATCAATCAATGACACGCTTCGCAGTATCACATTAGCATTGTTTGAGTCGAGTTTGGTCTTGATGATGTTTACCGATTCTTCAATGTTTGTATCTGGGTCGCTTTTAACAACGTCGACAACGTCTAAAAGCAGACCGTAATCGTCTTCGGTCAGCTCGGCCGATGTTGCTTTGTCGATTGCTTCTCTGAGGGTCATGATGGTAATGAACTACTTGCAATGGGGGGAGGAAGGAACGTATTTGCCTCCATTTCAATCTGTAATCTTTTTAGATTGTTTTTTTACCAAGTACAAAAACTCATTGGCATAATCTGGTCATCCTTGCACGGCTGCGCCTTCCCAACGAGGCGGTGCTAAGTTTGAGATCGATGTGGCAGTGCAAAGTGGGTCTTCGCGTGCACAGAAGTCTTGTGGTTTAATTTTCACTGCACTAGCTGCTTATCAACGGACTTCTCCGTGGCAGTTCGCGCATCGCCGCGGGCAGGGCTTCTGCGATACCAGGATGACATTTCCACATTTGGATCGTTCTGGTCTCAGACGCGAGGCCGGTCATGCACGAAACTTCCAATATGAGAAATTCGGATGGCTGCCTCAAACTGCGTAAGCAATGAAAGGATCCCAGTCTGGTTAATACATGAATAATTAGGGGCATCTAGCAACAAAAAAATTGTTTGCTTCCTTGGCAACCCAGTTCCTCCAAGTTTCAAATCCCGTTGTAATAGCAATTTAGACTTCTCGCCAATTAAAGTTTGACCTGAGCAGCCTTGGCACTTAATTCGTACGGCACAGATAAGGAATTATTCAACAATAAGTTGAATGCACTAGTGAGTGGGTGTCTTGTGCATTCAGACTGCATCAATTGTGCGGTTATTGTAGTTTCTATGCAGCTTGTATTAATTTTCGGTTGAAAACATTTCGTTATCAAAAAAATTTTCAGGGTTTAAATAGGACGAATTGTGCACCATTGGAAAGTATTATCCCCAAACTTTTGTAGCTAAGATACACGATCAGTATCCAAGCAACACTATGTCGGAGTTTGATACAGAGAAGAAGGCCGGCGAGGGCTCGCTCTCGGACGAGCCATTCGTCCAAGAAACATCCGAAATTAAAATGTCAAGGTTTGCTGGTGTTTACGCTAACTTGATGGAGATGTTCAAGGGTGAAACCAGAGGTGTTGAGCGTATTCCTATTGAAGAGAAAACTCAGACTTCCATTTGGGAATGTGCTTCCATGTGGCTTTCCGCTAACATGGTGATTGCTACGTTCTCACTTGGTGCTCTTTCTTACGGTGTTTATGGCCTCGACTTTGGTTCTGCCGTTCTTACTATTATCTTTTTCAATTTTCTTGGAGCCGCTCCTGTGGCATTTTACTCCATCCACGGTGCCAGATTCGGTCTTAGACAAATGATTCTTTCAAGATATCTAGTGGGAGATTTGGCAATGAGAATCTTTTCTGCTATCAACGTTGTTGCGTGTATTGGTTGGGGTGCCGTTAACATTATGTCTTCGGCCCAACTTATGCACATTGTGAATCACCAACGTCTGCCTCCTTGGGCTGGATGTTTGATTCTCGTGTTGCTCACTATTTTGGTTACTTTCTTTGGTTACAATGTGATCCACACTTACGAAAAATGGTCGTGGATTCCAAATGTTGTTTGTTTTATTGCTATCATCTGCAGACTTGCAATGGCCAACGTCTTTGAAGCTGGAATTCCTAACGATGACGGTACTTACACCACCTGGGGTTCTGGTTCAACACAAGCAGGTGATGTCTTGTCATTTGGAGGTACCATTTTCGGTTTTGCTGCCGGCTGGACCACCTACGCAGCTGATTACACTACCTACATGAGACCTGATACCAACCCTTATAGATTGTTTTTCTGCGTCTTTGCCGGTTTGACTCTCCCTCTTATCTTCACTATGATACTCGGTGCAGCTCTTGTTACTGGTATCAAGACCGATTCTGACTATGCTGCGTACTACTCTGAATACTCCATTGGTGGTCTCGTCTACGCTTGTCTCGTTCACAACTCTTTGCACAGATTTGGCGAATTCTTCTGCGTTTTGCTTGCTCTTTCCACCGTCTGCAACAACATTCCAAACATGTACTCGATTGCTCTTGGTGCCCAGGCTTTCTGGTCCAAGTTCGCTAAGGTTCCAAGAGTTGCTTGGACTATCCTTGGTAACTGTCTTACCTTGGCTATTTGTATTCCTGCTTACTATCACTTTGACTCTGTCATGTCCAACTTTATGGATCTTATTGGTTACTATCTTGCCATTTACATTTCCATCTCCCTTTCTGAGCACTTCATCTACCTCAGAGGCTTCTCGGGCTACAACCTTGACGTTTACGACGACAAGAAACACCTCAACCCTGGTTTTGCTGGAACCTTCGCCTTCTGCTGCGGTGTGGCTGGTGTTGTCCTTGGTATGGACCAGACCTGGTATACTGGTGTTATTGCAAAAAAAATTGGTGCTTACGGTGGTGACATTGGTTTCGAGCTTGCGCTTGGATTTTCTTTCGTTGCTTACAACATCACAAGACCTCTGGAGAGAAAATACCTCGGCCGTTGATTCGTATCATGCCACAGTGTATATTCGACGTTTCTATTCGCTATACTCAATCAATGACAACCAGGAGGGTTATCGAGTGTTTTATTGACTAAAATGATGAGCGAACGATCAGCAAACCTAAATCTGAGTAATGGAGTAGAATGTAACTCTAGAAAGAGTAAGCTAGAAGAATAGTAGACTTTGTAATTTTCTGTGCAACTGTTGTTCCCGCGTCTCTTTAGGGCTGTTGGGGGCTGTCAACTTGAGCGAAAAAAAAAACGTGATTTTATTATTGAAAAACCAAACAGAAGGGAAACAAACAATTCATCACTTTGTTTTATCTCTCCACATTATTTCAGTGTTTCGGGAGCCAGACATCACCAACTCTCACAAGAACTCTTCCGTTGCTGTTTCAACCAACGCGCCCGCCAGTTCACCGGAGTTCAAGACCGCATAATCACCTCTACCAATGTCCCATCAGATTTCATTCCACTCGGTGAAAGCTCCACCAAATCAACAGCCGCAACAGCCAAACAGCCACCATCATCGTGCTCAACAGTCTCAACAACAACCAATGGATCTCGTTCAACCGGAAAATCACAACAGTTTATTTCGATTAGTAGATGATCTTTCTGATGTGTTGAAAGAGAAGAACAAGCTGGAAAACGAGATTTGGACACAAGTAGATTCTATTTCGCTTCTTTTGAACTCTGAGCATAGTTCTGCGGTTGATAACAATACTGAAGAGACTACTCCTGAAAAAACCAGCGATGAGGAGATCTCAGAACCGGGATCTGAACAGGACTTTACTAACCAGTTGGACTTGGATCAAAGCTCTTTCAAATACGAGCGTGAAATATCTGTTATTGATTCGATGTCCTCTACAATACCACCGTTACCTACACGCGTTTATGGCTCGCTCTACAAAAACGTCAAAGCTTTAGTGACTCCAGGAACAAGCTCGAATCAGCAACCAACCACATTAAAAGCCCAGAAGATCGAAAGTCTCAAAAATGATAATTCCAGGCTCATTAAATTGCTCAAAGAACGACAGTTGTACAACTCGGAACTTCGCAAAACAATAGATTCCTCAGAAGCATCCATAATTGAAATTTTGAATCTTTTGTCACAACGGTTTGTCGAGCTTAATTCTACGCAATTGAAGAAACAGAAGGCCCATGGAGAAGAACTCGCAAACATTAAACTACAAACATACCTCAAATTCATGCAATTGGTCGATATCAACAGAAAGACAAAAGACATTTATGATGCGTTCGGTGATTTAATTAGGTATTTGAATGCTGATAAAGATATAAAGGACGTTGAGGTTTTGGCTAAATTGTTGAGCGAGGGACAAGCCAATGACAAGCAAGATGAGCCATCCTGACTACTCACGATTCACCATTCGATCGTCGCTCAATTATGTCTTTTCAACAAACCAGCTACAATCAATCTTTGCTGAGTTTTTGTTCACCATACTGACAATATTCCCGTAATCATCATCTGTGATGGGTAAATCGTCTTCCCAGATAAACTCGATTGCTTTTGCCTTGAGCAAAGAATCTCTAGACGTTTGCCAGGAAAATCTCACGTTGTTATCCCAACCAAATAATGGATGAACATTCGAGTTCAGCCATTTTGATGTTCGTGGGTCCGAAGGATATCCAGACCCCCAATCGGCGTTTTTTGCCGAATGAAACAAACTCACGTCTCTGGTGACTTTGGCAACGATCGATGCCGTCGAAACAATTGGATAAATACTATCCGCTTTCTTCGTCACTGTTATGGAAATCCTAGGAAACTTCTCGCTCAGTTTCTTTTGGTAACTAACTGGAGGTCCAACAGTATCAACGTACACTTCTTGAAGATTCACTCCTTTGTCGATCACTCCTTGAATTAGTTTCATTGTTGCGTCATGAGCTTGTTCGTTCAAATTGATTCCTCCAACAGTTCTAGGCTTGAGCATACCACTGGAAATGTCACGTGCTGTCATAGTAGTGGTTGCCCACCCGACATTCTTATACAATTCGCCGGAAGGATCGATAATCTGACTCATCAAGTGCTCTCTTTTTTCCGCATTCAAAGTTTTCGAGTCTGCAAATCCGTATTGAGATTTCAGCTTGTCAGAGTACGATTTCAAGGAATATGCTATTCCATACACCATTGGTCCTAGAACAGGGCCACGTCCGGCCTCATCAACGCCCAAAATAACAGGTGATTCTGGAGATTGTTTGACTAATTCTGGTATCTCCGAGTGGAAAGTAGTTGTTGATGAAACTATTGGCAACGAAACTGAAGGAAGTTTTATTTGATCTAAAGTTTCATCTGCAAGTAGTTCTGATGGAGATTCCTCCTCTGAAAGGGGTTCTTCCGACATGTTGGTATGATGGTGCTGGTGCTGATGCTGGTGATCGATCTGGTTTCAAAACCAGGAGGTGGTGATTTTTCACCGTGAATTTATTTGAATGAAGACGCGTTAGGTTTCTTTGGAGTGGCGCAGCGTGTGTGGCGCAGCGTGGCGGTGCACTGCATATCAGCCCAACGTCAGTCACTTAAGATTTTCTCTTGATAGGTTTCTTCATCGTATAAGGTCCTCTGATAGTATCTGTTTAGTATCACTGTCTAGTCAATCTTAACTCAAGTGCATAAATAATTGGTAGTCCCCAATCAGATCTTTATTGATACTTCGATGAATTTCACCAAAATTTTAAAATTATAAAGTTATTAAATTTACTATTTTTTGGTAACGCTCTCAATAAACAATGCCATTGGATATATATAAATTACTAAGTAGAATTAGCATAGTCCAAATGAACCTTACGCGGTGCTAATATTCGTCATTGGCTCCTCCTCATACTCAACCTCAATCTTTGGTCTCTTTCTTCTCTGATCCGTCTTCTTAGTAGACTTCTTATCCTCATCCTCATCGTCTTCATCGTCATCCTCAGAATCAGATCCAGAATCATCAGAATCACCCTCTAGCCACTTTTGTAAGTCCTCCATGTCGACCAACTCATCGTCGTCTTCATCGGCTTCAACATATTCAATTTCACCAACGTCAGAGTCCTCTTCATCATCGGATTCAAGCTCCACCTCATCCATAGAGTCCATGTCATCTTCTTCTTCTTGCTCTTGGTCTTCAACCTTACCAAGAACCTTCTTCCATATCTTGGCATCGACATTGAGGGGCTTGTCACCGTATGCACCAGACTTCAGTCTCTCCAAAAGTTCCTTCTCAATGGCCTTTTCAATTCTTGCTGCGGCTAACGCTTTTCTTTCTCTGGTCTCCTCTCTTCTCTTGACTTTGTGCTTCACTCCAACATAATGTCTTTCATCCTCTCTCAAAGCGAGTCTTCTTTCAGTGATGGCCACCTGTGTCAACCTCGTGAGTCTTTGCTTGCACTTGTGGATCATGAACTTGTTCCAGTAAAGAAGATGGTCATCCACTTGTTTCAAGGCCTTTTTGTAATCCTTACTCAGCTTAATTCTCTCCCACAAATTCTTAGGAGTGTGCGCTCTTTCTGCTGTTTTGATGTACAAGTACAATTTTCCGTCTACATTTTTGACGGTTGCATATCTAGCGTTCGCAAGTGGACACGATTGTCTGTTACAAAATCCAGTCACGTTGTACTCATTTCTGCAAAAGTTTTGATCTTTTGTGGTTTTGATTTTGAATGCGCAAAATTGTTGATTTATAACTTGCCAAATAACCTAGAAAAATGTTAGAATGAGATGAGCTTTTTTGTGAAGAGAAACGCAACTTACTTCGTCAGACATGGCTCGGGATAACTGTGTTTGATTGTCGTGTTTGCCAAAGATTGAAACCTTGATACAACAAGCTTTTCAATTCTTATCACACTGATCAGAATAGCCTTGTAAAAAATTTAATGTAAAATTTTTTTTTTTCAATATTTTTTTTTTTCATCTGTTTGACACACGACTAACACACACCTCTACACCGAATAGATTAGAATTAAACCAAAGATTAGTGGTGCTACACTACACACTACAAGCTACTCGACACAGGCCAATCATCAAACAAACTAAACCGTATTGAACGCCCCATAAAACCTATATGATTCTGTCCTTATATTACCTTACCATCATTCAACCACCTTTCTCAACTCGAGATACTCCGCATAGTCAAGAGTATTTTTCAATCCCTCGTATCTAGTCAATTGAACACTCAAGTCAGTCCAGCGCTCTTGATGAAACCCTGCTTTTCTGACAAGATGCTGTAATGTCTCGCTTTTATCCCAACCTTGCTCCACAGCAACTTCTGGCAGAAATGTTGCAGAACGTCTGCCATTGATAATGATACGTATGCCATGTCTTCCCAGTTCCCAGTCAAGTGGATCCTCAGCATCTTCAAAATTCTTCAACAGTGTCACCGAGCACGAAAGTTTTGGTAACTCTTTAGCGCTTATCGGAGAAAATCTTGGGTCCTCGAGGGCAGCAACGAGAGAGTATTCTCTCACTCCTTTTGGAAGCTCTAGGTCACCAAAGTTCCCAATACAGCCTCTGAGGTCTTTTTCATTGTGCTTGTTGATGTTCCAAGTGACGAATAACGGACACTTTTCGGAAATTGGTGACTCCGTTCCGTCAATGGCTTTCGTAAGATTGCTGAAAGACAGAGGTTTTGTATGTTGAAGATGGGAATATAGGGTATCGAAAGCAAGCGCAGTATACGCCCTAACTGAGGCTGTAGATGGCGCCGACATTGAGTGTTAAAGCCGAGAGAAATGTTTTTCTGATGACTAATTCTTTCAAAACAGGTGATTCTTGCTAACATATAGGGTTGATTCTTCCCACACTTTTATGTAAATCGCGGAGTTCGGAGAACCACAGATATAAAAAAAAAACTACACCCAAAAAAAAAAAAACTGGAAGGACGGACGAAAGTGCAAAAAAGTCATCTACTTGTGTTTACTGAGTTCAGTTCAGAGAATACATCCATATCGAAACAGGAAAAAACTAATACCTTCATATACGTACAATGAGCGCCACCATTAGCAAAGCTCTCAAAACCACGCCAACCAGTCAAGTTCTCTCGATTGCTGCTGGATGTTTCTGGGGTGTTGAACACATCTACCTCAAACACTTCAAAGACCAGATCTTAGATACACAGGTGGGATACGCCAACGGAGAAACTTCAGATCCAAACTACAGACTTGTGTGCACGGGATCGACCAACCACGCAGAGACCCTACAACTTTCCTTTGAGCCTAGTGTTATTAGCTACAAGAAATTAGTTGAATTTTTTTTCCTCATCCACGACCCAACTACGCTCAACTCTCAGGGGCCTGACGTTGGAACACAATACAGATCTGCAATTTTGACTCATAATGACACACAATCCGAACTTGCAAAGGAAGCTCTGGCTGAAGCACAGGCAAAATGGTATCCAAATGATAAGATTGTGACTGTGATCGAGCCAATCAAAAACTTCTGGGACGCTGAAGAGTATCACCAACTGTATTTGATCAAAAATCCACAAGGTTACCAATGTCCATCTCATTTTGTGAGAACGACTCCTAAATAGTTATCCAACACATTACTTCAGCCCGGCAGGGTTTACTGATAAAAAAATGAAATTTTGCAAACTTCCCCACAAGCTCCGAGAGAGTAATCTCTTGTAGGTGTTATTTCGGATATAAATGAGCAACATCCGTTCAAAAATCTCCCGGCGATCTTGTGATACTTGCACGCGGCCCGGAGGAGAAAAAAACATACACTGCGGATAAATGTTTACACGCGGAAAAGTGTTTTCTTCAAATTGTGGGAATGCGGGGGAATTATTTCTCCCGGACATGTAATTGTACATATAAGGAACTAAAATGCCTGTCTTAAGCTCTTGGGTTTCATTGGAAAAACTCTTAGCCAACACCCATCAAAATGTCCAGCACCCTTATCAAACAGATCACGACCAAGTCGCCTAAAGACATTGTTATTCTGGGAGCGTATCGCTCCCCAGTTACTAGGGCTAGAAAGGGAGGACTTGCTGGATTGAGCCCAGAAGAAATCTTGTACCAAACGGTGAAGGGATCATTGTCCAAGATTGATATACCTCTTGAAAAAGTTGAAGATGTTCTCGTTGGAACAGTTCTACAAACACTGGGAGGCCAGAAGGCTTCTGCTCTTGCGATCAAATCTGTTGGATTCCCTTATGGAACTACAGTGAACACGGTGAACAGACAGTGTTCTTCCTCAATCCAGGCTACAACTTACGTGGCCAACTCCATCAAAGCTGAGGATTACAAAATTGGAATTGCCGCAGGTGTTGAATCGATGACACATGACTACTTCCCTCACAGAGGTATCCCAACGAGAATCAACAAGGCTCTCTACGAACAGGCATCACAAGATGCAAAAGATGTGATCATGCCAATGGGAATCACATCAGAAAACGTGGTGAAGAAATTTGGCCTCAACAGACAGGAACTGGATGAGTTTGCGTACTTTTCGCATAAAAAGGCACATGCTGCCACGGTTGAAGGAAAATTCAAAAACGAGATCATTCCAATTGAAACCACAAATGAGGCTGGTGAGACTGTTATTATCGATAAGGATGACGGAATCCGTGGCAGCATTTCTCTTGAGAAACTTGCAAGCCTGCCACCAGCTTTCAGCGAGGATGGAGCTACAACTGCAGGTAATTCTTCGCAAATCTCAGACGGTGGTTCGTTTGCTTTGCTCGCCACAAGAGAAGAGGCAGACAAGCTTGGAATTAAACCTGTTGGTAGATACATTTCGTCGTCTGTGGCTGGTGTTGAGTCGAATTTGATGGGTATTGCACCTGCTTTTGCAATTCCTCAATTGCTGAAGAAATTGAATCTCGAATTGAAGGATATTTCCAAATTTGAGTTGAACGAAGCATTTGCAAGTCAGTCGCTTTACGTGATCAAGAATCTTGGATTAGAGAACCAGCTTGCTGATGGTCACATCAATCCTAAGGGTGGTGCAATTGCTCTTGGACATCCATTGGGAGCCACTGGAATTCGGTGTCTATCCACACTATTGAACAGTATGGAAGGAGATGGTGAGCTTGGCATTGTTTCTATGTGCTGCTCGACTGGTCAAGGATATGCAGGACTGTTTGTTAAGGAGTAATGAGATAGATAAAGTTACATAGAATCAGGCAAAAAATATTTTGGAAATAAAATTAATCCTTACACCCGTGCACCATATACAAGAGTTGATTAGGAAGGCGGATATGAACCAAAAAAAACGTAGCACTTGTGAATTCAATTATGAGCAGGAATCTGTTGAGTTGATAGACTCAATTGAGCTGGAAATAGTAATAATGGCGGCAAAGAGCGTTTCCGTGACTCCGGAGGAGCAACAAAAGCTTTTGGAGGATTCTTTGAGCATTATCAAACAACAAGTGGCGCACATGCGGAAATGTCTGGATACGAGGAATAGATTTATGGACGCATTGAAACATGCTTCAACTTTTCTTAATGAGCTTCGTACTAGCTTGTTGACACCAAAGCAGTATTATGAATTGTACATCATTGTTTTTGACGGTCTCGAATACCTTTCACAACATCTCAAAAATAACCATCCAAACAATCATCTTGCTGATTTATATGAGCTTGTTCAATACGCTGGAAACATCGTTCCAAGGTTGTATTTGATGATTACGGTAGGAACGGTTTACATGTCTGTGACGGAATCTCCTGTGACGGAAATTATGAAGGACATGATGGAAATGTGTAGAGGTGTTCAACATCCTGTGAGAGGACTCTTTTTGAGATACTATTTATCACAACGTACAAGAAACTTACTTCCAACTGAGTTTTCAAACGGGAAGAATGAGTTGACTGGAGATTTGACTGATTCGATTCATTTCATCATCACAAATTTCGTTGAAATGAATAAATTATGGGTCAGATTGCAACATCAAGGACACTCCTCAGAAAGACAAAAAAGAATCAGTGAACGTAAAGAGTTGCAAATATTGGTTGGATCGAATCTCGTCCGTTTGTCGCAAATGGAGAAAATTGATAAAATTTACTACAAAGAACACATTTTACCAACTTTATTGGAACAAATTACTCAATGTCGGGATGTTATTGCTCAAGAGTACTTATTAGATGTGGTTATTCAGGTTTTCCCCGATGAGTTCCATTTGGCTACGTTGGATGCATTTTTCAATGCTACTTTGAGTCTGAACGAAGAAGTTAGTCTCAACAAAATTCTGCTCACTTTGATCGACAGATTGATTGATTTCAAAGCCCGCGAGACGGATGAGGAGTTTATTGAGAGTTTCAAAAGTCTCAATCTCGTTGATATTTTTGGTAAATTCATTGAGTTCATTAACAAAATCAACGAGCTAAAACCCGATCTCAGCGGTGAAGATTACAGCTCCATCTTGGAGGGGATCTGCAAGCTTTCGATAGCATACTACCCCGAGAACTACGAAAATGTCAATTGCATCTTCAAGTACGCCGCAGTTAAATTTAGAGAAATTGGCCATTCTGATGCACCAGCAGAGAGTCATTGGAAATCGTTATTATTAGTTCCAATCACCGGGTATGAAAGCGTGAAATCAATCATCCAATTGGATACAAACTACATTGATTTCTTGAACCTACAAAGACCTTCATTGAGGAGGTCTGTGAGCATGGATATCATAGATAGTTTTTTGGCTAAAGAGGTAAAACTGTCCTCGTCCGAAGAGATTTTGAAAGTTTTCGAAGTCTTGAAGAATTTGATCACCATTCAAGAAGATCCAACAGCGAAATCTCTCAGAATGTCCAACACTGTTTCGTCGTCCAACGCTAATCTGTTTGGATCCGAATCCCCACTTGAAGAAACTCCAGATTCGATTGAGTTCACTCTTCAACAAGAAAAATTGGCTAAATTGCTTCATTTGATCTACCATTCGAATCCATACAAGCATTTCGAGCTGTTGTGTGAAACGAAAAAATTCCTTTTATTAGGACAGAACAAAGTGAAGTACACTTATCCAACGTTAGTTTCGATCATTTTAAAACTTATAAGAAAGTTGAATCTGTTGAAAAAGATTCAAACTAAAGAACAAAAAGTGAAAATTGCTACATTTTTCCAGTTTGTTTCTGGTTTGATCAATGAAATGGGAGAGTTATCAATCAATCCGTCACTTCGTCTCCATTTAAACTTGACAACAGCCCAATTAGCCGATGAAGTTCTATTAGTTGACATTGCATATGACTTTTTTATCGAGTCTTTTGTTCTGTACGAACAGTCAATCATAGACTCGAGACTGCAGTACCAGACACTGATCACAATAATAAGCAAGTTGATCGGCTCTACCAAAATGATCGAGCTGAACATTGAGAATTTCAACAAACTGATCACCAAATGCACACTTTACGGATCAAAGCTGCTCAAAAAAACCGACCAGTGTCGGGCAGTTTACTTGGCATCTCATCTTTGGTGGATTGTTCAAGAAATCGATGATTCTACCACGTCTCACATTTCTTTGAAAAAAGACGAAAAACGTGTCTTGGAATGTCTTCAGAAAGCGCTACGTGTGGCAGACAGCATATTGGACGTTAAGGTTTCTTTGGAGCTGTTTATTGAAATACTAAACCAGTCACTCTACTACTTCATACATGGAAATGATTTGATCAACGTGAAATATTTAAATGGGTTGATTGAACTCATTGAAAGCAATTTTACAACTGCTCGCAAAGAGTCGGCTAACGAAGGCGCAGCTTTGGAGGTCACCTACAAACACTTCAAAAGGACCTTGACGTATATTAAGGAACAAACGGAGATTGATGAGAGATTTCAAGAAATTTCTATACTTGAATAAGGTTATTGTATAGTAATGAATAAAGCTCTAATTCTATATTAACGGGGTTACCCGTGCGAGGGTTCATAACCATCGAGAAACAAAAAAAATTTTCTAGAAAGGTGAAAAAAAACTACTATATAAAAGAGAAAATTTTCCTTTACAGTTCTTAGTTTATATTTGTTTGCTTCTTCTCTCCCCAGGTCAAGTTGATGGAGTTTCATGAACTTCTATTTGATCTGCTTGATCTCGCAGTTGGTCACTCTTCAAGGTTGAAGAATGCATCATCAAGTGGTAAGTTACGCCAGCAATTTGGTACTACTGTTTGTCCGTTGGATCGTGCACAAAAAAGGTGATGAAATTTGAGTATCACTTCTTTCCCAATCCTATTTCGACTATGACGACATGGCTTACAAAAGATCCTAGGGTGCTGGATATGCATTGCTTTTGCAAGCAGTGCATCTTTCCTTTACCCGCTTTCTCTCGCTCTTGCTTGCAAGAGTGTTTGAGGGGCTTTGTTATACTTGCCAGTATTTTAACGTTTCTGATTTTTTCAAGCACTTCCTATTGGGCATCTGGTACACAATTATCATGTGACTACCGACACAGTGTACTGACAGCTGAGCTATAGTTTTCCATTTGATGGAGTATCTTTGTGACTGTTGCAACAAACATCTCAAACGGGTGTCAACATATAAAATGATGAAATGCTACCATAAACATTCGCAGTTTCCTCGGTAGATATACAACATAAGGAGAGGACGAACCCAAAAATCCAATCCTTGTATATTTGTGACCGCCCAAACTTCCTTGGATGTCTGATACTATATGTTGATACTCGGAAGAGTTATTTGTTGCAAGGTGGGTCCAATTGGTTCCCACTGTCTTGGACTTTTGGTAAAGGTTTACTTCCAGTTCAAGAGGGTGAACTTTGTGTATATGTTTTGTTTTGAGATTTTGGTGTAAACCCTTTTCAGAGAGAGAATTTAAGATGCCTATGTTTTTTTTTTCCATAACTCACGTGAAGTGAACGCTCCCACCCATCGTTTATTAGGTCTGCTTACAAGTTTCTTCTAACTCCTTATTGATCTCTTCTGGAATATCATCATCACCAAGTTCAAGTCCAGAGGCGTCCGCACCGGCACCAGCACCAGCACCTTCCAAGTTCAGAAAGCTGAGATCGTCAGTGACCAATTCTTTTGGAGGCATGCCTAATTCTTGTAGCTCCTCTAGTTTCGTGTTGATGACTTCCTTGTATTTTGTCTCGTCAAAGTCGGGCTGGTTGAAAGTTTCAATGATCTCAGTGATAAGCGTATACTGATCTTGATAGTTGTTGTATTGCGGGTCCTTCTTATTATTTGAATCAGCAAGCCAGGCTGGATATTTCAAGTAGAGGTCGTTCAATGGCTCATAAAGTACACTTTTTGAGGACAGTTTGTCCAACATTTCCACAAGCAGATTGCTGATGTCATCCATTCCTCCTGAGCCGGCTTCTGCTCCCTCAAGACCCTTCAGATCAAGATTGAGATCGAGAGACTTCAGTAAGCTAGTGAGCAGTTCGTCGTCTTTATCTTCTTCTTTGATGGATTTATCCACCTGTTCGCCCGATTGTTTCAATCGACTTATAGTTTCTGAGATGACAGTTTGAAAATTCTCGTTGTTCGTGTTGGTCGTGGCGTTAGAACTGGATCTCGTTTTAGTTTGAGGGACAGTTGTTGTAGTAGCGGCAGCAGTATCTGTTGAAATAGGATTCCGTTGTATATCGTCCATAAAAGAGTTTAAATTTTCTGAAAGAGCTGGATCCTTACTTGAGATCTCTTTGAGCAGCGTCCGAAACAATTCCTGCTCATCAATGTCTTGTTCTCCCGAGGATCCTTTCTGTTCTGGTGGGGTAGCCGACTCGGTTGATTGACCAAAAGATTTCCCTGTCTGTGGTGAGCCAGTGGGAGCATTATTCGTATTGACTTCCGTTTTGAGTCCAGATCCGGGTGGTTTGCTGAGAATTTCATCATCGAAGTCATCGAGGACGTCATCGAGGTCATCAAGCTCATCTTCATCTGAAAAGCCGTTCGTTGCTGTCTTTGAACTCATTGTAAGGTAAGAGATCGAATTGATGGTGTAGTGATGTTGTTGTGTTGATCTAGATGACAGAGCTAAAGATCTGGCTCATCAGGGTTGACTTATTACAAAAGAAGATGCTGTTGGACGTTGAAGATTTCAAATCAAAAAAAGTGTATGCGTTTTCAGTCCCACTCCAGGTTTTTTTGAATATTTTCCAAACTACTCTTACGGTTGCCCGTTTGACTAATGACACGGAGAATCAAGTGACAGATAAAATTATTTCTGTCAATGTCAATTGCGTGCACATTAGTCCTCACGAAAAGTAATCATTTTTCAAAAGATGCTAACGAAAACACAATCAAAGGAAGCAAAAATACTCCAGATTTGTGATATAAAACTCACTTCACGATGTCTGAGAGAAACCTGCGTACTGAGCGTATACAGCAGGAACGGTAAGTGCAGATATTCTCAATCTCTCAAATTTTTGTGCGAAAATGAGTATTGAGCCATTTACCCTTATTCAAGTTGCCCAAAACTTAGTTCTTAGTTGTTCAAAACGTGCTCGGAATCTGTCAATAAATCACTCAGAACTCACGGGATGACTTTCTTTGAGTGCCTTATGCTTGTTATCACTAACACCCTATAGGAAGAACTGGAGAAAAGACCATCCATTTGGATTCTTTGCTAAACCAGTCAAAGCAGCAGATGGGTCTCTTGACTTGATGAACTGGTCGGCAGGAATACCGGGAAAACCAAACACGATATGGGAAAACGCCACTTATCCCATCACCATAAGTTTTCCAGAAGAGTATCCAGCAAAACCACCAAAGGTTAGATTTCCAGCTGCATTTTACCATCCTAACGTTTACCCATCTGGAACTGTGTGTCTGTCAATTTTGAATGAGGAACAGGACTGGAGACCAGCAATCTCCCTCAAACAAATTTTGTTGGGTGTTCAAGAGCTACTGGACAGTCCTAACCCAGACTCTCCCGCGCAGGAAGCGGCCTGGAGAATGTTTGTCAAAGAGAGACCCGCTTACGAGAAGAAAGTTAAAGAACAGACCAAAAAGTATACTAATCCGGAGAAATAAATGCTTGGTGTTCTCGATTCATCTATGTTATTTAATGTAATTTTACTTGTGTACAAACGGTCGAAATCAAACTTATTATAACATGGGCTCGCGATCAGCGAGGCAAGTCGTGAGCTAGTGAGGAGTAGGAGAGTGTGATGAGAGCCATCAGTCAGTGGCAGACACTGGGAATCACTCACAACTGGCTTCACTTGCCGTTCACTATTCCTCAAAGCTCAGATTCCTTGTACTGTAAAAACCTCTCCAGATTCTGCAAAGTCTCCTCCGATCTTTCCTTGAGTTCTGGCTGAACATTTTTATCGATAGCTTTGTAAATCTTTTTGTAAGCAACCAGATTATCACTGAGTAGCTTACCAAGTCCTCCTTCGTGATATAATTTGACGTTATATGAATAATTATCGTCAAACAAGTCGAAAATAGCATTTATCGAAGCAATAAGAATGTTCTCGATCAGATACTGATATTTTTTGCGCAACTCAGACAACGAAAGCGAATTGTAAACGTTAAGTGGTTCTATGATGTTTTGGTTGAAAATAAATGAGGTTATTTCTGAAGTTTTTATTGTATCGGGTGTGTTCTTGCCTATAACGGTCAAAATGCTTATTATGTTGGTGGTGATCTCCACAGAAATGGGGTTGGTTTCCAACTTTTGAGCGAGTTGAATCAATTCTGATGACACATCGAGATTTGCAAGAAGTTGAGGATCCAACTCCATTATTTCAGAGACGTAGGTTAGGTAGCTGTTCACCAGCTCCAAATCATTCTGAGAGTCGTCTTCCAGCAGAGCAGTCAAACGTGGGAGCAAATCACCGTTAAGACTTTCCAGAAACTGAACGTACAGCACTGGGATGTTTTCCGTGGATCTGAAGTACAAGGTGAGATTGTTGATGCAAACAAGAACTTTGTTGTTTTCTAAGCTTGAGCTAACCATGGCTTTCAAAAGGCCAGTCAAATCGTGCAAAAATAGATTGGTAACTCTGCCATCCTCAAGCTTCTGTTCACCCAAAAACATCTGTTCTCCCTTGATTTCGATCAATGTGGTGAACAAATCCAAAGACAAATCAAGGATCTTGAAATTCTCTTTGGCAGTGTCTATTGTGCGGACTTCGTCATTATTTTGCGGCACAGAATGGATGTTCTTAGCCACGGCTTGGATGTCAATACTGCTGTTGATGATTTCAAATATACTCTTGGAGATTTCCAAGATTTGCTCGTCGTTCAAATCACCAGAAAACTCCAAAACTTGAAAGTGGAGACCCAACAGATACATCTTGGAAATGTTGCTCTGCAGATCGAGAGTACCCAAAAGCGACTTCAACGATTCATGTGAAGACAACATCTCAACAAATTGAAGCGAAATGGTTGACAAATCATACAAACACTCGAGAGAAACAACGCTTAGTTTCTTGCTTAGTTTCTTCTGTAGCAGTTGCGAAACAAAACCAAGAATATCCAGTTTGACCAACTTTGGTAAAATGCTGTTGTGGAAAATATCAGAAGAAACCTCACACGAAAGCGATCCTATGCACGACAAAACGTTTTCAATATAATCGAAAAGAAGACTCTTCTGTGTAGAAGAGATTCCATCGTCTTTGTAGTGTTCAAGAGAGGTGGCTGACTTCTTCAAAGCATCTTCGAGAACAGTCCAAATGTCAGATCTCCAAAGGTGAACACTAAGATCGTAGCCTTCCTCGATGATCAGGTTTCTGAGTAATCCAAACGATTCTACCTTGACTTCATCACTGATGTCGTGAACAAGTTTCGTAAGTATAATGTTGACGAGGTCGTTCTTCAAAAAAGCTTTACGCATTTCAGGGTCACTGTCACAAAGTAATGTGATTGAACCAACAGCCATAGACCGGTCATTTATCGCATCGGAAGTTAACTTCTCCAACAACGGAATGATCTTTTGGAATTCCTTTGGAGCCTCTTTACCTTGGCCTTCTTTTGAACCCAATTGACCGGCTTTCTTCCGTTGATTTGAAATTCTAGATCTCTTTTTTAACTTTCCCATGACGAATGAAATTTGAACTGTTCGTTGAACTATATTGGAGTGTTGTTCTTTGTCTCAACTGATAGATAAATTTGAAAAAAATTTTATATATAAATTAAAAAAAAAAAAAAAAAAAAAAAGTATTCATAATAATACATGAATGAAAAATTAGGCATTGAAAAATTGGACGACCGACGCGTCGAAATATTAAAGTCTTTTGAGACCCTACATCTAAATCAAAGTCATAATCTCATGAAACTGCTATTGTAATGCACCTCTATATACACGATTTCAAGCTAATAGAGTTAGTTTTTCTTTTCAGATTCCATCTTACTCTCAGATTTCAGTTGGTCCAAGTCAACTTTTATATTCTCTTTCTCTGCTTCAGGAGCCTCCAATTTGCGACGCAGCTGCTCCCAGACTTCTGACCTTTGTTGTCCTTCCACAAGTTTGTCACCATAATCATCAAATTTAGGAACCTCAATGTCAGTTCTCAAGTTCCCATCTTTTCTCAGTTGTTCCACCACTAAAGGCTCAAAAAACTTGGTACCTGTGTAAGCTCCGAGAGCGGCAAAAACAATAATAGTAACGGCCTTGTGTAGTCCTCCGGGTGCCATTTTTTCTCGTTCAAACTATGCTGTTGTTCAATTCAGCGTTCTTCAATACTACAAAGATCTCAAATTTAATAGCATCTCGAATGGTTAGTGTATAATTTTTTGAGTTTCGTATTTTTGAGTTTCGCACGTAATTGGTAGCAAGTTCTTAAAATTATATAGCTCTATACTTTTCGCCGAACTCTTTGTAGTATTGAAGCATTTCTGGAGTAATGTTCTTGCTTATGTCTTGTAAAGCTTTCATAAAGTGGAGCTCTGTGACAGAGTCGCAGCTTTGATCTTCCATGATAGCAGTCAATCCTGCTTCTTGACACAACAAAACACACTCAGATCCTGAAAACCCATCCGTCAAATCACTTAATTTCTCAAGTAATTTGTTTCTGTTCTCCAGGTTGAATTGACGAGTGTTCTTTTGAAAAATTTGCAAACGAGCCTGTTTGTCGGGAGGGGCGACGTAGATGTGTCTATCAAGTCTTCCGGGTCTCAAGAGAGCTGGATCAATAGAATCTGGTCTGTTGGTAGCTCCAACAATAATGACCCCCTTCAACTCCTCAACTCCATCGATCTCGTTGAGCATGGAGTTCAACACCTGTTTAGAAACGTTTCCTGAGTCCTCGCTCTCTCTGTCAGTGGCTAGTGCGTCAATCTCATCGATAAAGACAATGGATGGCGACGACAATCTAGCCTTCCTGAAAATCTCACGAATCTTCTTCTCGGATTCACCGACATATTTGTTGAAAACTTCTGGACCCTTGATAGCCAAGAAATTCAAACCAGATTCCGAAGCAAGCGCTTTTGCTGTCAAAGTCTTAGAACAACCTGGTGGACCGTAAAGCAAAAGTCCCTTGGGAGCAGATATTCCCAGCTTTTTGAAAGTTTCAGCAGCAGTCAAAGGTAACTGCACCATTTCTTTTAACTTTCTTTTGAGAACTTCTTGTCCTCCAATATCATCCCAACTGACCTTTGGCATTTCCAACACAATTTCTCTCATTGCACTAGGTCTAATCTCTTTCATTGACTCCTCGATATCTTTGTATGAGACCTTGAGGCTTTCTAGAGCATTGAAATCCATGTTCATGTGGCCATTGCTCATGAGACCTCTCTCAATGCACTTGATGATTGATTCTCTACAAAGCGACACCAAATCTGCGCCAACGTATCCGTGGGTTCTGTCTGAAATGGATCTGATTTGGTCATCAGAAAGCTCATGTTTGCCTCTCATGGAGTCAAGTTGTTTCTGCAAAATGTTGAATCTCGATTGAATGTCAGGGATAGGGATCTCCAGCTCCTGATCAAATCGTCCTGGTCTCCGAAGGCTCGGGTCGATGGAATTGATCCGGTTGGTTGCCCCCACCACGACCACTGAGCCATCTATGCTGTCCATCGACATCAATAGTGTTGCCACTACACGACTATCGACTTCTGAGACGTCCTCATTGTTTCTATTCGGGGTGAGAGAATCAATTTCATCAATCAAGATGATGGAAGGTTGGTACTTGACTGCCTCTTTGAAGTATTCACGGATTTTTTCCTCTGTCCCACCAAGGTATTTCGAAACGATCGAAGGACCACTAATGTTAATTATGTGACATCCACGTGACTCGTGTGAAATTGATTTGAGAAGCATCGATTTTCCAACACCAGAAGATCCATGAAGCAACAACCCACGAGGAGGCTCAATACCAAAGCTACTAAAAACGTGGGGGAAGTTGAGTGGTACTTCGAGAGTGTTCTTCAATTGTTTGATCTCCTTGTCAAGACCACCAACTTTTTTGTAGTTGAAGCTTCTTTCGAACTGTGGAACCGAAGAAACAGCAACGGTGGTTATTTTCGTGGATTTGGGGTGAAATAGCATTGGTTTGAATTCTCCGTGCTGACAAACAAAGTCAGAGTCTCCCAACGAAAGACTCTGCATTTTCGTTTCCAGAGAGAAAACGGCTTTGTCATTTATCACGCCAGCGATCCGGAAATTAGGGCAAACCAGTCCTGTGTATACAACCCCAAGATCTCCAAGATCTTGTCTCAACTTTTCTTCTTCGTACGTTTCAAGAGCTTCCACGGTGACTTCAGTGGCATACGATGGTTGTGTGACTACTTTTGTGATTGTCACACGGTCACCCAATAGATATTCACTCACTTCAAGAAACGACTCAGAAATTTGAATGACATTGAGATCATTTTTATCTTCATCTTCGGCTTTCCATGTCCCTAACACCCCGGTTATCTCTCTCAGTCCCTTGGATACCTTTACAAGTTCTCCAGAATTCAGTCCTACGATTGGAAGCAGTCTAGGAGAGACCAATATCGAAGCTGAATTCTTGAGCCCAGTTAGATTCGAAGGTCTCAAAACGTACTCAGTTGGGGCTTTGGGAGCCTTGGAGGGCCGGGAAGAGCCTTCTGAGTCACCCGCAGCACTTGACCTGCTTTTTGAAGTTGAACTCGAGGAAGATTTCGGTGCCATTGCCTTTCTTTCTTGAACAAAGAAGGTCAATTAAGGAGCTAGTTGGAAAAAATATTCAAAAAAAAAAAATATATTTTTTCATCAGGAAAAAAAAAATACTGATTTGATTCAAGTACAGTCAGTATATTTGATTAACAATTAATCTTCCTAACGACGAAATCTACTCCAGCCATGAGGGTACATAGATGTGCATCTTGCCCCATGATGCATAGAGTGTCGCCCGTCTCAGTTTTAAGTTCCAACTACCATTCGCTAGTGCCCTCGACCACGCTCGTAGCCAAGTCTACGCCTAAGTCCACAGAGTTCAAACTCAACAACAGCATACCATATAGACGGAAAGCCGACTCCAGAATGCGAATACTACAGAAACTATTACCGGAGGAATATAAACTAGCAGACCCCATACTTTACAGTTGTATATACTACAAAGAATCCAAAGATCTCAAGACAGCGCTTACTGACAATCACTACGGTGATTTGAACGTGCACATAGAAAGTGACAGTGTGAGTCTTTTAGGTCTGAAGCTTCTCAAACTTCGAGTTCGCATGTTTTTGTTTGAGGAAGCAAAAACCAAACAAGAAGCGAAGAACAATGATGTATCTTCTACGCTTATCGATTTGTTTGACCGGGGCCAAAATTTCAGACAGATGGACAATATTGTCACCAGAAAGAAATTTATGGATCATATTCTTCAAAAATTGGAAAGCAATTCTGAACTGGATCGTGACCTCAAAAACGAGCAACTCATCAAACTACAGCCAGAAAGCAGACCTAGAGTCCTGATCAATATCGTCGGATTTGTCTACTTCCAGCATGGAGCGTCCAAATGCAACGAGTTCATTGACGAGTTCATCATTAAGGGAAGGAATTCAAAGATGAAATCATATCAACATCTCGGATTGAAAGAGATACATCAGAACCTCATAAATGTCCTGTATTAGTAAGGCGTGTCTATTTCTATACATTCATTAAATATCGCATTTCCCAAACGGGGTTGGTTTCCAGTTCTCGTAAGGTTCGAAAAAGTATTCTTCTTGATAGAGATTGTCTGCTCTCTTGACGTCACGGTCTGAAATTGTGCTGCTTTTTCTCTTCTTATTAGAAAACTGCAACACATCAGGAACAAAGTACTTCTCCATAACTTCTAAAGTTTGACAATGTTTATCGTGGAGCTTGAGTACCTTGAGCAGCCGGTCGTTCGAGTGGATCAGTGACTTCAATAATCTTATGTTGGCCTCGCTGTTGCGGGCAGTGAGTGAAGAAACGAGAGCATCAACAGAGTCTTTGTTGATCAACTTTTCTTCCGTGGAGGTCTTGCCAAAACGAAGCGAGTTACTCAAAAAATACTCCAGCCAATTCAGTGCCTGTTGTCTCTCCTTTTCATTCCTCAAACTTGAACTGCCGGTGTCATCATCGGTTATACTATCATCTGTTGGGGAGTTGACAAGAGCCAAAAGCCGTGTGACTAGTTTTATCACCAGCTCATATCCAAGTTCTTCTAACACTGGTTTATAAAGCAATCTAATGCCGTTAGTTTTTCGCTCGTTCAACTCGTTTTTGGTGATGAGACAATTGTTGAAAATGAGATAAAAAATCAAAATATCGTCTTCGCTCGATTTTATAGTGTTCATGCATTTCCAGTATTTTGTCCCCAATTCGGTAGAATCACCAAATTTGAAAACTTTATTCAGGTTTTCTCTTCGTATTTTCTTGATGACTCTGAAATTTTCGCCCAACTCGGCAATTCTCGTTCTCTGGCCTTCAAGTTCTGCACTAGAATCGGCTGGTGGCTTGGACTTTAGCATCTCATTCCAGTAGTTCTCTTCAAGCCAGATGAGAGCATTTTTCGCTCCATAACGTAACAGTTCCAACGATGGCATAAACTCATGAGTTCCAATATGTCGTATTTCAACAAAATAGCTGGGAAGTTTCAATATTTCAGCAAGCTTGTGCATGCTCAAAGCAAATGTAGACTTTTGGTATGGATCGAGTAGACCGTTACAAAACTTGATCAAAGACATGGTGTAGCTCAATCTGAGAGGTGTTTGATCCACGGAATCGGATGTACTTCCATTTGTCAATTTTTCGTCTAAAAGCACGGATGAAACAATCAGTGAAGTGGCCTCAAGAGAATGGGGAATGTTTCCTCTAGTTGCATATGCTGCTACCTTTTGAATAGCTCGAGAGCGGTGGTCATTTTGCTCAGAAACGTTGTAAAACCAATCTTTCAAAACCCGTACATCTTCGAATTTCTTGAACGGTGTAAGTTGAGGGTGAATGTTCATGGGCAATAGTGTTTACTAGCGATGTTCAAGTGCTAGAATAGAGCACAATTAGTTTATACTTCAAGATACAGCGATATTTTTTTTTCTCGACCCAAACATTTATTGGCTGTGCAATAACAAACGGTCTGTTACAGACCTATACAAATTCACAAAATCAAAGGTTTTTCTCCTTGACAAGATCAATCATGTCTTTACTTGACATGATCAGAACCTCTCCGTTTTCTTTGATTGGCTGTTGACTCAAGTAAAGCCCAGCCTTGGCCACTTCCTCTCCCGAAATTGGATAACCAAGTGGTGGAGCAAGCACAGAACCTTTGGTCCAAGATCCAATTTTCGCAGTCAAGTCATTCAGCAAACCCTTCGATTTTGTTCTTTGGCCAACAAGGGGGCCTGGTCTCAAAATGATGGTTCTCGTGAACTGTAGGGCCTTGAGCTCGTCTTCGATCTTTCCCTTTGTGCTGAAGTACAAAAAGCGAGAGTCTGCATTGGCACCCATTGTCGAAACCAACACCGCAGTGTCGAACTTCCCTGATTCTTTTGCTGCAGTGAAAGCCGACAGATTGATGCCATGATCAATTTTGATGAAGTTTTCAGATGAGCCTGCAGCTTTGGCAGTGGTTCCAAAGCCGGAAAACATGGTGGAGTGCTCTGGGACATCCAAGCTCTTGATGATTGTACCCCATTTTTCAGTATCTGGTTCAACAATTGTGTCTAGTGCTTTGGACTTTTCTTCTTCAAGTGTTGGTTCTCTTCTGCTTAAGGTCACAACCTTATTGAGAGTAGTCAATTTATTGACGAGGGTCAAAAAATTGCTACCACAAAGACCAGTGGATCCGAAAACAAAGTAAGCTGGCGAAGCGGACATTTTGCGTAGTGATAATCGAATGTTAAATGAAAACTATATCAAACATGTCAAATAACCCTAAGAAAACTAGCTGATAATTCTAATTCAATATTTGTAATCCATTGCGGGTCGATCGACGCCAAAGGAAAAAAATAATCTGTCCTTACGCGTCGATTTGATTTACGTACTACTACTACTACTAAGCTGCTTGTACAAGGAATGTCAAGAATGTACTGCTGCTAATCATGTCTTTTAACATAGTTTGAAATCAAACGATTAAAAATCCATTTTATTTGTGTGACTTATATCAAGAAATTAACCACTTGTTATACAAACATGTTTTCCAATGTGTGTTTGATTGTAATTATGAATCGGTAGCTAATTTGTCTCTAGAGAGAGCAAAGAAACTTAACGGAGCTTTTGGAAACCAATGTCGTTAGCCTTCTCTCTGAAGCACTGTCTGCAGATGTTCAAACCGTACTTTCTGATCAAACCAGAGTGGGAAGAGCAGACTCTGCACTGTCTCGATCCCTTACCGTAGTTTCTTGGGTGGGAGTACCAAACGTTTTCGTGAGCCATTTTGAATCTAAAGTGATGAGTTAGTAATCCTGTAGATTCAACGAGTAGAGTTGATTCTTTTCGCAAAAACACGTTCACTCAACACTGAGTTCTGTATGTAGAATCGATTCGCTTGTGATGTGTTGTGAATGATGATAGCTGAGATGGTTTTTTCCACTACTGCTCGTACACAGTATTTGGTGTTGACTTTCAAGTTCTTCCAGCACGTTTCTTTGACCCAGCTTGTTTCGATGTGAGAATATCCTCTCTTCACTGGTAATCCATAGTGTTGAATGTGTCTTACGTCCAGTTCATTTGTGTACTTACTTATTGATAATTTAATGATCAGAACTGACTGTAACGAACTGTATGAGTTCCTTATACACTATAATATTAACAAATATTAACCAGACTTAACAGTGCTTCTGCAAAGGCGCTCTGCACAGTCTGCGTACAGAATCCAACTGGTGCTCAATGGGCCTCCGCGAGAGCGAGCCACACACCGGGGACTGAGCGAGAAAAATTTTTTGGAGCCGGGCTAATAAATTTTTCACAGTCCCGCAGTCGCGAGTGGAGGTGGGAATCGCAAGAGATTTTTGTAACCCTTGCGTACATCACGTGCACTCCAAAACCCTGATTTACATCCGTGCACGCGAAAGTTCTCTGATTATGTCATCTGAAAAATATTTTTTGCGCGTTTCTTTTTCTCAAGAATTTTTTTTTTGTATTTTTTGTTTGGTAGAGATCTACTAAGGTAGAACCATTTTAAGGACCTTTATTACCTTTAATCCATTGATCAATTTTGCAGACATCAACAATGGCGGGACACAGATCGACCCTGAAAAGGACAAACAAAGGGTACAAGAGTGGTCACGCTTCGAAAAGAGCTCTGAAGGCCGCCAGCAAGGGTAAAGTTGAAAAAACGAAATCCAATAATAAGGCTATCAGAGTTCAGAGTAAACTTGAAAGAAAGAATTTGGCTTTACAATTGAGAAAAGGAAAGATTGATAAAACTCAACAGGACAAAAACTTGTTCACCAACACAAATGTGGAGAGAATTGTCGTTGTTCTTCCACTCACAAAAAACATATCAGCATTGACCATTTTGAATCAGATTTTAGGCTCTTTAGATGATGAACAAATCTCGATTGAGCAAGACGTTTCAGTTACATCGTTGAGAGTCAAGAGATATAAGGCAAATTTGAAAGTGATTATTCCAGATATGAGCAATTTCATCGCCATCTTGGATGCTGCCAAAGTTGCTGATTTCGTTATCTTTGGATTGAGTCCCACTGAAGAGGTTGATCCAACTTATGGTGAACAGATCCTCCGAGCAGTAGAAACTCAAGGTATCTCTACTGCTTTTGGTGTGATTACGGATTTGGTTAGTTCTTATCCAAAGCGTAACCTTCAAATGGACGTTTTGAAGTCTCTTACCTCCTTCTATAATCACTTCTTCCCTAGCAATGAGAAACTCTTTGCTCTTGAGAATCAAATGGAGTCTTTGAACCTTTTGAGAACGATATGTCAAAAAATACCCAAGTCAATCAGCTGGAGGGACAACAGAGGTTACGTTGTTGCGGATGCGATAAGGTGGGAAGCCAATCCTACCAGTCCTGTTGAAGGAACTTTGGTTGTTGAAGGTGTTGCTAGAGGTATAGGATTTCACCCAGATAGACTCATACATTTGCCAGGAATGGGAGATTTCCCTGTGAGTCGGCTCGAAAAGATCAACGTGCGTGTTCAAAGCGACGACGAAAACGTTTTTGTTCCAGGAGCCAATCAGGAATCGCTCGACGAGCTTCTTCAGGAAGACGGTCATGACGATGGTGATATTGAGTTGGACGATGATGAAGAATGGAGTGAAAGTGACGACGACTTTGACGAAGAGATTGCCACTCAAAAGAAGAGACTTCCAAAGGGAATCTCGGAGTACCAGGCCAAATGGTTGCACGATCAAGAAATCGAAGATCTGATTGAAGAGCGTGGTTTGGCTTCTGATGGTGAGGACGCTGGTGAAACAAACGATTCTGATGTGATGGACTATGACGATGAAAGTGCAGCTGTTTCGCAAAGCGTGTACGCTCCATCCGAAATGCACGTTGAACTCTCTAATGAGGAGGAAGCCAGACAATTGGAAGCTTTCAAAAAGCGTGAGAGGGAGGAAATTGAATTCCCAGATGAGTTGGAGCTTCATCCAGACGAAATCGCCACCAAGAGACTCGCTAGATACAGAGGTGTCAAGTCTCTGGCTAACTGCGAGTGGGACTGCGATGAATACGACGACAAAAGACCTTCTAACTGGCAAAAATACCTCCGTGTGCGCAATTACAAGGCCACTAAGTCCAAGATCGCCAAGGATTGCCGAAACGAGACAGTGGTCAAGGCCGGTGATAGATGCCGTATCTTTGTCAATGTTCCATTCTATGTTTTTGAAAGAATCCAGGATCCAACTCGTGTTCCATTTGTGCTTTACTCACTGTTGCACCACGAACATAAGCTTGCAGTCTGTAACTTTACCGTTCAAACTTGGGAGAATTACGAAAAGCCAATCAAGAGCAAAGAGTTGATGATCGTTCAGTACGGTCCAAGAAGAGTGATGATTCAGCCATTGTTCAGTCAGGCCAGCAACAATGCCAACAACACTGCCAAGTTCCAGCGGTTCTTGCACCAAGGACTGCTTTCGATTGCTACTGCCGTGGCACCAGTTTCGTTCACTAACTCGCCAGCTTTGTTTTTCAAGATGGGCGAAAACGGTTCTATCGAGTTGATGGGACAAGGTTCATTCATCAATGCTGACCACAGAAGAGTTATGGCCAAGAGAATCGTCTTGACTGGTGAGATCTTCAAGATCCACAAATCTGTCGTTACCGTCAGGTACATGTTCTTCAACTCTCATGATGTCAATCACTACAAGAACATTCCGATTTACACCAAGATGGGTAGATCTGGTATGATCAAAGAGTCGTTGGGTACGCACGGTTACTTCAAGGCCACTTTCGATGGTAAGTTGAACGCTCAAGATGTGGTGGCCATGCCTCTGTACAAGAGAGTCTGGCCGAGGGAGTCCACCGGGTATGGAGTTGTATAGTAACTGACGAACGATCGATGAGCTAAGCGAGTCCTTCGATTCATGAGTGATTAAGCTTGTACGAAATATATTAGATGATCGAATTGTGACTAGTAAAACGAACTTATGAGTGGTTTTGAATATTTTCCATAACTTGTGACTGATAGCGATTGAAATATTAATAAATAATTATTATTAATATATGAGATTCAATTATTCTAGTACTGACTCATAATGGTAACGAAACATAAGCATACATATTGAATCATAAACTTCACAATGAAACCGAATACAATCTTTTGACTATATCTCCATCTCACCTACTCCGGTCCATCTCACCCAGTTAACTCTTGCTACCATCCTTATCTTTTTAATTACATAATCATGAATTCGCAGTACAAACGAAAAAAAAAAAGAGTGGTAGCCAGCCAGCCAGTATGAGCAATGAGCTTCAGAACACTATTGACAAACACCCAATAAACCTCAAGACATGTCAACATTAGCTCATTCGAATCAGCCAGGAACCTTTACGTGCAATTCATGTCAGATTCGATTTCCAACCGCAGAGTTGCAGCGTGTTCATATG
Organism: Ogataea pini; assembly: GCA_003707665.2. NCBI lineage: Eukaryota > Fungi > Ascomycota > Pichiomycetes > Pichiales > Pichiaceae > Ogataea > Ogataea pini. The sequence continues at coordinate 75,660 of PPKL02000007.1, read as the reverse complement.
AAATCAGAATGGCATAGATATAATCTCAAGAGAAGAGTGGCCGGACTTCAACCAGTAAATGCCATGACGTTCCGGTCGAAAATCGTCACCTCTCAACGTCAGGCCGCACTTAACAGCAATCAGGATGAATACGGTTTCCATGTGCACAGAAAAGTGCAGAAAAAAGGAGAGAGACAGCTGACTAAGAAAGATCTGAAGAAACTGGCCAAGAGAGGAAGAACTGCCACCAAGACTGAAATAGAGGACCTGGTAAGGTACAGAAGCCCATCAGAGTCACGTGCATCTAGAGTGAGTCAATTCTCGCTAGGATCGGTGGACACAGAGTTGAGTTTTGCCTCAACTCTTGAGGAGGTTGAATCGGTTATCCTTGAAACTGACTCAGCTTCTGAGCTGGCGACGTCCGAAGATGAAGAAAGTGATACCACTGATTACGGTAAAGATGACGATGAAGATGAGGAGAATGATCTTGAGGAAATACCGTTGAATTATTGCTTCTATTGCGGTCTCAATAACGACGACATCGAGAACAACGTTAGCCACATGTTCACCAAACACGGTCTTTACTTACCTGAAAGAGATTATTTGGATGATACCGAAGGACTTCTACAGTTCATTGCCGAGAAAGTGTATTTGGACAACGAATGCATCAAATGCGGTTTTCTCGGAAAGAATTTGATAAGTATACGTCAGCACGTTCTCAGTAAAGGTCATTGTGTTTTGCCATACGAAACCAGAGAAGAGAGGGATTCGGTGAGAAGATTTTATGATTTCAAGCTGGATGAGGAATCGAGCGGTTCAGAGGTTGAAGAGGAGAGTTCAGAGTACACCACTGCTACCATTCGTAAAACATCAGAGCTCGAGCTTTCAAACGGACGCGTTCTTGGGAATCGAGCTCTCTCCAGAAGATATCGACAAGTGTTCCCTAGACGTGAGCGCAAGGTTTATGACGGTGAATTGACAGTTGCTGCTATTCAACCTCAAAATGAGTTGATCTTGGCAGCCAGAGAACACAATAGACAACAGCTCAAAGAAGCGGGAATCTTGGACACCAAACGTAGGACGAAAGCAATCAGTCACAAGTTGAAGAACTGCAACAACATGGAGTACTACAGACCTCAAATCAACTGAGTTTAAATAGGTATATATTATTCATAAGTATTGACATTTTCCGCGGCGCTCATGGTTTCTTGTTCAATCTTCCAGAAAATTTGGTAATGTAGTCCAGCGACTTTTTGGGAGTCGACGACAACGAGCTGGTCTCCAATGGCAGATCTGAGTCGGAATCTTTGAGATTCATCTGCGCATTGAACCGTGAAGAAACATCGTAGCTTTTATCAGAAACTCCTGATTTCTGTGCGTTGTGATTTTTGAAGCCATCGAGTCTCTTTTTTTGTAGTCTATTGAAATGGCGGAGCAGCTCCCTGTTGTTTTCCAGTCCACTTTCATCATCCTTCTGATTGATCTCTTCTTCTTCCTCTTCTTCTCCTTCTTCCTCCTCACTGTCATCTTGTTCTAATTGCAAATGAATAATCGGCGTGATTGAGTTGAGTCTATTCTGCAACGTCTTGAAAGAACTCGATTGAGGTAGAAGCATCAACAATCCGTATAAGCATTTGTAAAGATAATTGTTCTTCTTCGGATCCAATAAGTTTAGTCTCAGTTTGGCGAAAACCGGCGACTCCAACAGTTGAATCAACAAGTCCAATTGAATCAGTAAATTGAGTGAAATTTCGTAGTTGGCAAGGCCCAGAACGATCTTATAACTCAACCTATAATTCGATGTAAGAAGAGTCAAACAAAGCACAGATGGGGAATTGAGAGACCAACATTTGAACAATATCTTGAACAACTCGAAGTCCTCTCCTTTGATCAACTTTTTGCGCAATCCGGCCAACTCTGGAGCTATTATTAGATTGTTGTTCAATATTTGGATCATGATGGATAAAAACGTTAAATCGGTTTCCTCGTTGGATAAAACCTGAGAAATGGATTTATAGATTCTTTCAGCATCAAGAGACTTGCAGATAGTTCTGATGATAAAATCTGCTCTAGTATCAAGTAATTTTCTATCTTTTTTGAACAGGTTCAAGAGATCAACCATGAAAGACTGGAAGTATTTGTCGTCACTTTGGTTGGAAATTTTTGAGAGCAATTCTAAATCCTTGTTGATCACATTATCTGATGGATCATTAAGTGCTTTCAGTAACGTAACGAATGTATTATCGCAGTGCTCCAGAAACTTAATTGGATTCTTCTCGTGCAACATGATCAACCAATCAAGTGCGGCCAGTCGAGTTGATTCTTTCTCTTTCAAAAATTGCAATGTCAGCTGATTCACAATAAGAGTATAGTTTATATCATACTTGTTTGTTGAGGCCAAATCCATCAACTTCAAATTGAGATCAATTGCAATGTTCATGAGTTGCTGATTCGAATGAGAGATGGTGGTAAGTAAGACCGATAGTAGTTTTGGCATGAACAGAACAAACGAGTCTGGTGAAATGTCCATAAGCGAGGAAAGCCATTCCAGAGAAATCAGTTGGATCAATTCTTCCGGAGAATCAAGTGAAGTGATGAGAATGTCAATAATTTTCGCATAGTCTATAACAATGTCCTGACCTGGAATGTAAATTCCATGTTCCACTTCTTGCTGTTGCTGTAAAGTGTTGTTATTGTTCGTGTTGCTGTTGGAAGTATCTGTCGTATCGGATGGTTCGTTTTCCTCTTTGACTATCTTTTGAATCTCTGATATTCTTCCGATCTCATGGAGTAACAGTTTGAGGAAGTTTTCAGTCACCACTCTCACGTCTTCAAGCGAAGCACTCAAATACGTCAGCAAAGCGTCTAGAAATGATGGCAAGTAAGAGATCAGATCAAGCCCCGGTATGGAATCAAGTAGTCTTAACCACGACACAAGAAACATTCTAGTGTAAGGATTCGTAGCATACATTCTTTCTTTAAGCAGAGGAATGAATCTTGGTAAGGAAAATGCTTTTGGAAGTTGAGGCTCGTAAACTTGCAATGTCTTCCCCCTCTGGTCTAAGAATTTAGCGTTACCTGGTTCGCCAGGTTTGGCTAGAATGGACACATAAGAAGCCGCTTTTTCGCTTGTTATGTCCTTAATCAACCGATCCAAAATATCAGCGGCATTTTTCACACTCATTTCTACATCTGCGACAAGTTTGCAAAGAACGTCAAAGATTTCGTTGAAATAGATCAAAATTTCACCTTTGGAAACTTTGGCAATATTGTATAACGCCTCGCACGCAAAATATCGCACCATTGAGTCCTGATCTCCGAAGCATGCCAATACTGGATGCATGATACTTTCAAGATATTTAGGAACCTCATTTTGTCCAAGTGCAATTGCCACTGCTGCCAATCCAATGAGTCCACCGTATCTGGCATTTGGTTGATGGACAGCGTATGCGTAGTCATTGCGCAATTGTTTGATAATTGCAACAATCTTGTCACTTTCACCACTGTTCAGAGAATCTCTAACCACTCTCTCCAGCTCGAGCGCTGCAGCCTTTCGCTTATCGTAAATGCGGTCGTTCAGACCACGTTTGATAGACTTGTCTATGAAGAGGCCAATGTTAGTTCGGGATCCATAAAATTTCGATTATTATCGGAAAACATGCTTACCCATTCTCTGATTAAAGGATGGTACAAACTTGGTATGATTGATCGAGTGGTTGTAGTGACTTATTCTCCAATTGTCTTGTTGTTTTTGATATCTTTGGATTTGTTTGTTATTACTGATATACTTTACGTTTGTGTTTTTTTTTTGACGTCCAAATCGACGTTGCGCGCAGAACCAAGGATTTTGTTTGCGTCGATCGACCTGAAAATTGAGCCTGGGTTGCCTTGAGCTGGATTCCATAGATTGAATTGTCTTGAGCTGGATTAGCGCCGCCATTATTGTGAAACTAGTAGATAGTATCGATTGTCATCAAAGAGTTGCAATTAAATGCTAACAAAAACTATATATACAAGAAGTCGTCCGAACACTTCTATCTCAGATAACACCACACTGCTGATGATCATTGCTGAGTAACATGCCCATAGCTCAAAACACAGTCAACTTATTTTTGAAGTTGTTGCAAACTGTTGTCACCCTAGTTAGTAAATCATTGCCAGAAACTCTCTTGATTAAGTGTACTTACATTTCAACAATCTTAATGTTGGTATCAAGAAATCTGTTCAAACAGTCAGTCATACAAGCAGACTCGGTATTGCTCAGTTGACCGTTGTCAATGGTGGAGACACACTTCTTGAAACACTTGTCGGTGAAGCTTGTGACCGAGCTCTGAATCTTCACTTTGGATGATTCTTGTTGGATGAAGGTTGCCACCTCTTGTCTAGAGGCCTCATCGAGCTGTTGCAAAAGTCTTGGATCAATTTCACTCATTCTGAATGGTCTATTACGTTGTTTGCTTATTTGATATAGGTCCTTGATACGTTTTACACAACTACATAATGAAAAAAACCGATCATCTGAAAAAAAATGTCGGTACTAGAAAAATGTCAGACGTGTGAAGAATTTCCCTAGTTAAAACTTTGGGCGCAGACCTGAGTGATTACGTAACAACTAATGCAATACCCGGTTTCCGACACAAAAAAACGTTTTTGTCGGAATAAATTAATATTCCGGTGTAAAGATGTTCTAGGAAGAAAAACCTTATCAAATCTAAAACATACGAGGGTCATACATGAACCGAAGACTCCGGAGCTACCTAACGATATGAATATGGGTGCGAAGCACCCATATCCATAATTACCACCACACAACCTTTAGAGGGTGTGGGAATCAGAGTTATTGTATCCACTATATAGCAATACTACTCTTTCGGGACAAAATGATCGTAATGCGAATAGATTCAGACCAAACAATACGATCGTCTTTGATAATCACAAGACACGGATCACGTGATTAAGTATTACCCAATTTAGAAATATTATTTCCCTCTGACAAGTCGAACTCTAACAGTTTACTTACGTAAGCCGACCAAATCAAAAGAGAAATTACCGGACTTTAAGGCTGAATCGAAAGCTTATCTCGTATTGAGTTGTCGATACTTCCAAACAGCACATTGCTCCTACAATTGGTGCTGATACATCGGTTTTGACCATTATGATTTTACAGCTTGCTGCCTTGTGGAAGAAAAGCGGAGCTCATGATCGGGTTTATATGTTGTTTTCATTTGAATATTGTTGGTAATCATTCGACTCCATGCCTAGCCCAGAAACCGAAAACTCATCTTTTCTCATGATCGACTTGAATTAATTTACAAAGACTATACAACATCACCTGTTTACAACTAGTATCTCTGACCACCTCCTCGTCCACGGTGGTTGCCATCTCGAGACCACGACCCACCACCGTACCCAGAATTGTGATCGTTTCCTCTACTGGTCCTACTTCTGTTTCGGCTTCCTTGCTCATGACTAGCTCGGGAATCGCGAGTTTCTTGCTGCTCCACTGATGGTGAGCTTGCTGCTTTTTCCGCCAATTCAATTTGCTGGTGAAAATTGTTTTGCTTGGCCTTCTCATAGAGCATTCTCTCCACCTGATCACCATGTTTTTCCTTAGAATTCTTCTTGAACGCATAATCGAGCTTTATGGGTTTGTTCATTATCATTTTTCCGTTCATTTCGCTAATGGCACGATCACTGGATTCGAAATCTTGGAAATAAATAAAAGCGTGGTTCTTGCCTCCAGACTCTGAAACTACCACTTTTGGAGATAGTCGCATTTTGCCAAAACTCGAAAATGTTTCCGTCAATGCTTCATCATCAACTAGCTCATCCAAGTTTCCAACGAAAACGACGGGCCCCAAATCGTCGTATGGACCGCTCCCATCAGGTCCATTATTTTGTGGTGCAAGGCGTTTCAACCGTAGAGGTCTCTCGAATATCTTCAAACCGGTGAACAAGTTCAATGCATATTCGGTGTCCTTCAAGTCTTCAAATTCAACAAAACCAAAACCTTGATGTTTTCGTAATATCTTATCTTTAGGCAGTCGAAGAGACTTAACAGGTGCCACCTGCACAAATAACTCATAAAGCAGCTTTTCATCGACTTGGGGATCAAGATTACCCAAATATAGCGATGTTTCTTGATTGTTTGTGGTACCAGGATTCCCCCCGGACATGATTCAAGGTGACTGCCAATGAAAGAAGTAGAGTTTTTGAGGAACTAAACCATGTATCACCATGATTTTTTGAGTTTGGCAAAATATTTTTCAAGACTACGGGAGCCGCGTCGATCGACGCGTAACTTTTCTCACGAGATAAAAAAACGCGTATTTTTTCGAATTGCAAAAACAATTTAGATAGGAAAAACAAACTTCAAGAGAGTGAAGTGAATCAGGCCTACGATCAACAAATGAACCCCGGAGGCAGTAAGCTTGCAGGAAGAGCCGCATTTGATTTGAATTCAGGAGGGTTTGAGGAAAACGAATCTCAACTAACTTCCAGTCCACCTCCTCAAGATCCATCCCAACTATCTGAATCAGAAAATGAAGCCGAACGTGATAACACCAGTCAGCTTAACGACGGCATCACACAAGATATTGAGGTTTCAGAGGCAGAGTCTACATACACTTCAAGCCTAAAGCAACAGATTGAATTCAAAAAAAAACTCATAAATGCAGCAGAAAAACAAATACAACAGCTTGAAAGTGAGCATCCTGCAGTAGAAAGTTCACAAATACAAAGACTCGCACTACTAGAAACTTTGGGGAAACTTCCTTATCAGCCACCTCGAAATGACTTGAGTGGAATTTCACTCACCGAATGGACTATCAAAGCTCAAAATTCTGACCTTTCCGAAGCCTTATCAGCATTAACCAAAAAAGTCCAACATTCACGAGATCGTCTTGCAGAAATTCAGGAAACGAATAGAAATTTTGATAGATTGGAGGAAGAACTCAACTCAAAAATTAAAGCAGAATCAGCCAAAAAGCAAGAGTTTCTCTCATTCCAAGTAGACGAGAATCTTCTCGAATCTCAAAAGAAAAAGATCACAAAACTGTCTGAAAGATCAAAAAAACTCACTTCCTTATCAAAAAAATTGATTGTCGATTACATCTTGAAGAGCGAATTTGAAATCTTTTTTACAGAAGATGAACTTGAATTCAAAAAAACGAAGTTCTTGAAACTCTTGGAGATCTTGTTGAACAACTCAATTACATCATCCGGAAATTCTAGCTACTTGGAGATTGAGAATAAAGATGATCCTCTGATTCGTTTTCTCATTCTAAACAATATTGTTGTTGTTGACAGTCGAAATCCTAATAAAATTAAACTTCGAGATCTTTCAGCTAATATTTAAGGATTATTTTTTTTTTGTCTTTTTGAGTCTGTTCAATGTATACTATGTGTAAAGTTCCTTATCATGCCTAGAAAAAAAGGTTTAGTTCATGAAGTAAAGTCTTCGTAAAATCGAGGCACAGCTGTAGATGTAACCAACTTCCTTTTCATTGAATTCCCTGCCGCCCAAATTGAAGCACGTTATCAAACATCCTCCAGATTTGTGATAAAGATCAATCATTTCTTCTCTCCCAGTACGACTTGAGGCCTGCGATTGGGAACGATTGATTTTTTTCACTCTCACAAGTTTTGAATTTCTTCTATAGAAAGGCATTGCTATTCCGGAATGAAATCTTGCTTTTGGATCTTTGGAATCATAAAAGATACCAAAGTCAGATTTGAAAGCTCTGTAGTGAAAGTTTGGTTGGAAATTAGCCAAATTGGTATTTTCTGGATATCCTTCACCTCCCAATAACTTCATATTGATGTTTTCGTCTCCTGTAGCCAATAGTTTCTTCTTAAACTTGTATGATTCACTATCAATCTCATTTTCTTTAGGGAAAAAATCAGAATTTATTTTGAACACCTCAGTCACCCTGATATTCATGATATAGACACAGTGGAAACCTAATCTGTCGATCAATATTCTTGAAAGAGCTTTTGATGCAGAAGTGGCGTTCATACAACTCAACAGAGCTCTCCAAACGTTCAAATCAATCATGTCCCCTTGTGGCGTACTGTACTTACTGAACCGCAAGTGACTGTGCTGTTGATACCTGCTACCGGAACCATCCCTTTCATAGATGGAGCCAAGCATATCACTGCTTGTAGCTCTACCGTATTTCTTCAACATGTTCTTGCTGATATCAGGAGATTCAGGTGTTGACAACGGATCACTTTGACTGATGGCAATGATGTTTGAAGCAGTATAAGAGAGATCATTCAAATAATCCATAATTTCGCTGGCAATTTGTTGTAAAATGACAATGGTGTTCTCTTCAATTTTTTCTCTTGGGAACGGATCAAATATGGCAAACGTTCCAATAACATCTTTTGTAGCTGTTGCTAATGGAACAGAAACATAGTATTTGATTCCTGGTGGACCTTTGACCAAAGGATTATTTGCAGTTCTCCAATCTCTTGATGCATCAGTTAAAGCAAAAAAACCCGCTGATAAGATAGCATGTGCATCAATTGATACATTTCTGGCGCATTCTTTGAAACCCAAATTATGTTGATACTTGACCACTTGAAATCTGGTGTCCACTAAACTGATGGACGCCCCACTGCATTCAAACATTTTCATTGTCTTAGCCAGTAATGAGTTAAATCTGCTGCTGTTGCCCCAATGAGGTAGTTTAGAGTAAGTATCCACTGCTTTTAATCTTCTAGCCTCATTGTATGCTTCCGGTGGCTTCAAAACAGTAGTGTTTGCAAAACATGAAGGACATGGCACAGTTGATAAATTCCATTTTCCCTTACTGTAAGCTTCCAAGAAAGTTTCTCTAGTCAAAGGAACTGCAGACAGTGTCTTATTTTGCATCGAAATCAAGTAGAGACTTTCCGGCTGTCCTTGTGGTTGAGCCATCAGATGACCACTCATAGTCATACCTGAAAGCGAGCCTTTAAAGGGCTCTTTAGGCTGGTTGGGCTGGTTGATTTTGACGTTTCTTCGCGATAGGCGTTAGTTTGCGATTGAATTCATTATATTCATCTTCTCAATACTTACCGTTGAGCGGTCTGAGCGAACCGGTTGTTGTAACTCGCACTGTTGTCGTGTCCAACGCCTAGCATTGTGCTAGTGGGTAGTCACGTTAAAAAAGCAAAGACTGTTATGAGTTGATGGTAACGTTGATTTAAGTAGAATTTTAGTGTAACGAATTTTAATAATAAAAAAAAGGGGGTAAAAAAATACAAAATTATCCCTATTTTTTTAATGATTTTTTGACAACGCGCGGTAAAAAAATAAGGGTTTTTTTTTCTCGTTTAGAAAACATGGCAACAAACGACAAACAAATGACACATTATTATAGAAACATTCATCTATTACTTTGAATCCTGCATCGTCTGATCACCATCCTGATCAGGTTTTTTATCTTCTTCGTGAACAGTTTCGAGTCCTCCAGCATTGGCAGCAGCAGGCGCAGCCTCTCTTTCTTGACGAGCTCTTTCTTCTTCAAGAGACAATCTAATAGCAAGGGCCAACTCTGGATCCATGTTTGGATCGTCCAATCCAAAATCGTCACCTCCGGCGCCAGCACCGGCGTCCGTAGAACCTTCTTCGTGGATTAGCACCGAACGGTCCACTTGCTCGTATAAGAGAGTTGGCCCCGGAGGTATTGTCACAAGATGAGACGAATCATGGTTATTTGCGGCTGCCACAAACTTCTCGAGTATGGCTGTGTTGATTTGATGCTCTCCAAAATTGATAAAATCTATCGACACATTATTCTTCTTGAGTCTTTTGGCCAAACGTTCCAATGACGCCTCATCTCCTTGAACTGGCGATCCCACAAACACAATGACTCTTTGTCTTTGTGCTTTATTTTGTCTGTTTTTGAGCGCAAGGCATGCCACTTGGATTCCATTAGCCAAGTTTGAGGCTCCTCCAATTTTGCACTCGTGTAATCCGCTTAAAATTCGGCCGTAGTCTGTTGTAAGATTGCTGATGACACGAGGCGAGTCTCCTGACATTGACATGAGACCCACAGTACTCTCAGGATTGGCATTTGTCTTTCTACGGAATATCAGTTCCACTGTGTCCAATTGTGCTTGGTATCTGGATGTGAGGTAATCTCCGTTCCGCATGTACTCGGAGTTGTCAATGACAATCATAGAAGCTTCGAGCACCATTTTGAAGCGTTCAATCTTGTAATTCTAACTATATCGTGGTATAATGTATGTGATTAGTGTTGGTATATGCGGTTTGGAAATCAGTTGAACGGATTTTTTTTTGCCACTGGTCTTACACTGTAGTGCGAAACACAGAAGTTTAGTGGGTAATATAATTTTTGTTTATACTTTTTTCAAAAACGATAACAAGAGAATTGTTTTATTATCAGGAGGACTATTCATTGGAAGCATGACACGAACGAGGAAGCTGACAAAGCCGCAAAAACAGCGTCTTATAGAGAGATTCAAGAAGGAGATTGAACAGCGCGAAAATGAGTTCAAATTCAACGCAGATAAACAAGTAAGAGAGATTAATATGAAGGTGAGGAATAGACTAAACAAGACCCTCCGAAGATTTTGGGATTTCAAGATTAAAGATGTGTTGGAATTGGAGAGAGAGTTGCCTTTGGAGAGGGTGACGATGGTTAATGTTTTGAAAGAGTTGGAACGAAGCGAATGACGATCAAAGCGAGTCATTTGCTGGTAATTCACGATCATCGAAGTAAAGCAAAAGAAAAGCAGAGCCATTCATTTGGGATCATCATTTACGTTTATTATCAAATTACCACCACTCGAAAGTGACTCAAGAATCACTCCATAGTCATAAATGCATACCTATTCGCTTACATAATCAAAAAGATCGGTTGTCTCGTTCGACAGACTCCGCTCGTTGTTCGTTCATAAACATATTCTTACTGAGATTATATTAACTGCACCACTAAATATCTTCGTTCAGATCATCCCAGAATTGCTTACCTTCGAGAGTAGGTTTGATGATACCAGCACGAACAACGAAATCACCAAAGTGTTCGCCCTCATTTCTCTCCAAAGACCATTTCTGGAACAATGGAACCAAAATCTCCAACACTTGTTCCTCGGTAACGTTAGTCTTGTACAACTTGTTGAGTCTCTCTCCCTTGTAACCACCACCAAGCATGAGATTGTAAGTATCAAGAGCCTTACCAACAAGAGCGACTTCGGCAACCCAAGGTCTAGCACAACCGTTTGGACAACCGGTCATTCTCATCACGATAGAGTCGTTTCTCAATCCAAGCTTCTCCAACTCAACCTCCAACTTACTGATAAGAACAGGAAGGTATCTCTCAGCTTCAGCCATGGCAAGACCACAGGTTGGCAAAGCAACACAGGAAGAAGAGGAAAGTCTCAAACTAGAGTGATTGAGGTTATCAAGCTTGTATTCATTGAGCAACTTCTTGATGGTGTCAAGCTGTTCGTCAGGAACGTTAGAAACAAGAATATGTTGGTTACCAGTGAGACGGAATTCACCAACTTCGTGTTCTTTCATGTATTGAGCAATCTTGCTGAGACCAGTCTTTTGAGGCAATTCAGCAGTGTCCTCAATTCTTCCGTTCTCAATGAAACAAGTGTAATGGTTCAAGTTGAGTTCATCTTTAGTCCATCCAAAGTAGTCAATGTTAGAGTCAATCTTGAATGGTTTTGGTTCACCAAACTTCTTGCCCCACAATTCTTCGACCTTGCTCTTGTAAACATCAACACCCATATCGTCAATAGTGTACTTCAAACGGGCGTGTTTTCTGTTCTTTCTGTCACCGTGATCTCTTTGAACAAGCATCACCTTCTCACAAACAATATGAACATCTTCCACTGAAACAAATCCAAACATAGAACCAGTTCTTGGATATGTCTTGGTGTTGTTGTGAGTGGTACCCATACCACCACCAACGAGCATGTTGTAACCAATGATGTTGTTCTCCTCGACGATTGCAATCAAGCCAACGTCGTGAGCCCAAACATCAACATCGTTGTATGGTGGCAAAGTCAAAACAATCTTGTACTTTCTTGGCAAATACGTTGGTCCGTAAAGTGGCTCAAAGTCCTGCACAGAGTCTCCACCAACCTTGATCTTCTTCGGTCCATAACCTTCTCTCTCGACGCCAGTGAGGTCGTTCAACCAAAGCTCATGATAAGCAGTGGTAGATGGGAGCAAATGCTCGGAGATAACCTTGGAAGTCTCCACCAATTGCGAGTGCAAGTGCTGGTTAGATGGAAGAGCAGAACACATAACGTTTCTGTTGACATCACCACAAGCAGCAAGAGTATCCATCAAAGCAGAGTTGATACCTTTGATAGTAGGCTTGAGATCGAACTTAACAACACCATGCAATTGGAAAGTGGCTCTGGTGGTGATCTTGAAAGTACCATTACCAGTAGTAGAAGCAAGTTCATCAATCTTCAACCATTGGTCTGGAGTGGCAACACCACCAGGAAGTCTAACTCTGGCCATGAACGAGTATGCTGGCTCAAGACCTTCCTTCTTACGTTGCTCACGCAAATCTCTGTCGTCTTGCATGTAGATACCGTGGAACTTGGTAAGTTGTTGGTCAGAAGCTGAAATAGCACCAGTAGATGGGTCTTGCAATCCTTCCTCAATGGTTCCTCTCAAGAAGTTAGAGTTGATCTTGATATCTTCGTTGGTGATTGGAGGTGGCTCGTCAGCGTTCTCAACAGAAACACCGAGGGCTTCCCAAAGCTTTGGTTCCCAGACGTTGTAGCCAGTGTTGAATCCATCAGCATCCTGGTCATCTCCAAGACCGAGCTCGCACAAAATTGGAGCACCAAGAAGACTCAACTTCTTGTAAAGATCTTGAGCAGGCTTGTTGTAGTAATGAACATCCTCTTTTCTAGGCCAGTACTTGGAGTCACCAAGTCCAAACACCGAGAAACGCAGGTTGGCAAGATCAACAGTGGAAGATTTGATGGCTTCCCAGAATTGTTTACCGTTAGTTGGGAACTCACCTTGGCCGGAGGTGGAAGAGATGAAGACAACGTTGGTCTCCAGTTGCAGGTCTTCAAGTGACAAATCATCCATAGCCAGAACCTTGATCTTGAGACCCTTGTTGGTACCTCTTCTACCAAGCTTCTTAGCCAACGATTCGGCATTTCCACCGTCAGAGGCAAAAGCAATGGTTAATGGCTCTCCGCTCAAGTTGTCAAGTAATTTGGTGAAAGCATCTTTGGATTCTTCCAACACTTTCTTCTGAACACGGTTGTTGTAAGAACGCAAGTTGAACTCCAATTTTGGACTTCTGGCAGCCAGAAGAGTCAAACGGTTCTCTCTGTCCAAGAACTCTTGCAGTTCGTTACGAATGAACGACGAGTCAAGCTTGAAAACTTCCTCTTCGTTCTCCTGGGACGGATTGAAACGGTACAGCGGCCAGTAACCGGTGTCAACGGCCTTCTTAGTGTCTTTCAAAATCTCGAGATGGTCATCAAAGTTTGGCAAGTAAGCCAAAACAACGGCTGGACCTTGACTGAACTGAGCAGCTTCCAAAAGAGCAGTCAGAGTTTGAGTGTACGACGAGTACAAAGCAACAGAAGCAACGTACGAGTTACCGTAGTTCATAGCATACAATCCAGCATTCTTCTTGCCTTGTTTTTTGTTGAACGACGAGTCAGAGTCGATGACCAACAACTTCACACGCTTGTTGGTCTTGAGCACCTGGTGAAGTGTAGAAAGACCTTGGTCAAAACACCATTTGTCTGAGCCAATCAACCAGGTCGAATTGATAGTCAAGTACTGTTTAAGTTCGAGAATCGACTCGATCAAAGCACTGGAGTTTTCCTTTTCCAGCTCAGCCACGATTTCAGAGCCGTCCACCTCGGATGATTCCTTAGCCTTGAGCAGCCAGGCCGCCAGCTTGTCGTTCAACGATCCAGAAAGCTCACCAAGACCAGATTCGACAATACGGACAAGTTTAGCACGTTGTTCGTCCTCAAACAAGAACCGACCAAGAGCAAACTCTGGGGATGGATTCACCAAAAGATTGTTCAAAATCGACAAGTTTGGAACTGCTTGACGCAAAATTTTGATGTAAACGTCTTCAGAAAACGAGTTTGAGCGGGAAACAGCCTCTGCGAGCGAACTGAATGGAAGACCAACAGTGAGGTTTTGTTCTGGTTGTTCAGCCTCAGAGTTCTCAACAAGCTGCTCCAAAACAGTATCAACGTTTTCAGAAGAAACCTTGAGCAATTGAGCTGTGATGACCTTCTCGAAACGTGGCAAAACGTCCAAAAGGTCCAAGAAAAGAGGGTGAAAATCGAGAGTCAAGGACGATTGTTCCAAGAGTTGTATAGTCTTAACGTAAGATGGAACGAGTTTGGCAAGCTTGGTAGCATCAAAAGGTCTGTAAACCTTGATAGAAACAAGTCCAATTTTGGAATCGATCTTTGAGAGGATTTCACTAGGGTTACCGAGAACAATCAAAACTTGTTCAAATTTGGCGAACCAGGAGCTGTTAAGCAACTCAAACTCAGAATAAAGCCTACCAGCCACTTTTTGGAGAGCAGCAAAAGCTTCGTCAAGAGTGGTTCCAGCAAAATTCTCGTAAGATTCAGCAATTCTGGAGGTTTCGAGTTGTTTCACAGTCTCTGCAGAAGAAGTGTAAAAGTGAATAACTGAAGAGCTGGAAAACTTAGCCACGAGGTATGCCAAAAAAGCGAAATCTTGCGTTTCTTGAGCATTATGAGAGATCAAAATTGGAATTCCCAAATCTTTGAAAGCCAAAACGGCAGAGTAGTCATCGTTCAATATTTCTGAGTGAATCACAAACTTTTGTGAAGTATTAGAGATCTTTGGGAGTGCTTGCAACAAATCGGCCGATTTGATGTTCAACACAGAAGAAAACTCTTCGTCAATGAAATTTAACGGATCATTGCCCGAGAGAACTTCTGTGTTGGCTGCTGCCTCAACAGAAGGCTCAACAGCATAGACTTTAGCTGAAGAGACTTCGCTGAGCGACAAAGCAACATGTTTAACTAAATGGGAGATGTTAGAATATGGCTATTTTTTCATGTGAAGGCATGCCCACTTACTTGCTTGTTCCTGTGCCAAACCCATAATGCGCAGCTTTGAGTGTGATATGGTTTTCTAGGTCTGCAATGTTGGGCTAGCAACAGAAATGTATCAATTCAATGAACTAACAATATTTTTCAGATCCCATGGATGATGAATTTTTTTTTTAACAAAATATATATTTTTTTATCAGATGCTTCGCCACAAATTGTGGAGAGCCACAGTCTCGCAACTGGCTAGTGACTACCAAATTCTTAGATCAAAGTTTCGCTTAACATAGTTTGTCTTTTCATTGGCCGCGCGAAAGTGGCGGTGCAAAACTTTTAAGTTCCCCGATAATCACATCACATCACGTGAGTGGTGCTCAATGTGTCAAAACCCGTCAAACGGGGTTTGCAGTAATAAAAACTAGGATATTTTACGCATTGGTATTCAGACAGTCGTATATATTCAAACAATTGTTGGATCTCTGTTAGAGAAGGACAAAATTAAGTCGTCTTTTGGGAAAATCGTAGCGAAAACTTTGATCTCTTCACTCAATTCGGTCACGTGATGCTTAATGTTTGTGTACATGGCTGCTTTACCAAGGAGAGCCGCAAATGTCATCAAGACATAAGTTTGACCCAAACAAGCATGCGTCCCAGTGCCGAAAACAAGCCAGTTCTTCTTGGCCTCGCACGCCTTGGAACCTTCGACCCATCTCTCCGGAATAAAATCGTCTGGGTTCTCGTAAACTTCAGGATCGTGTAATGCCGGGTACAATGTTGGAATCACCATAGCTCCTTTGGGAACAGTGTAAGTGTCACTGACAGGGTAAGCCTTCTTCACAACGTATGGAACCATAAGCACTGGTGGTCTGTATCTAAGAGTTTCACGAATCACCATACTAGTGTACGTCATTTTGTCAATAAGTGCCCCACTCAATTGAACTGTTGGATCGCCGTTTCTGATAGCCAATTGTTCCTCTCTAATTTTGGTCATAACATCTGGTCTATCAGCGACAATTTGGAACAACCAACAACACAGAGAAGAAGAAGCGTCTTGAGAAGCAAACAAAAAGGTGAAAACAGCTTCTGAAATTTCCCTGTTAGAAAACTCCCTAATAGAACGAGTAGATTTCTCATCCTGAGTCTCTCTCATCGACTTCACCCAAGCATCCATAACACATCTTGGTTCACCACCAGCGTGGATGTGGTCTTTAGCCATTTGTGCACATTTTTCAAAGATTTTCATGGTCATATCAGCAGTGACTTTACCGTACCATGTCTTTGTGTATGGGATAATGATTGGGAAGTTAACGAGTTCAAGAGCAGCAGTAACTTTGTAGTAGTTATCAGCAATCTCCTTGATTTGCTCTTCAGTGATGTAGTCACCACAGAAAGTTCTCAGGGAAAGAGCACACATGATTTCCCTGAACATTGGGAAGAAAACTGATGGTTCTTCTTTGGTCATTTCAACAAAAGTCTTGAGATATTTATCAATGATTTTTTCTTGAGCTGGAATATAAGTCTCCAAAGCTGTTTTCGTGAACAGTGGGTTCAAACCCTTTCTGTAATCAACATGAGCTTTACCATCCAAAAAGACCCAGTTGGTTGGTCTCAAGATCTTGACTGCAACATCCACAACACATGGTTTGACATAACTTGGAGATTGGAAGATTTTTCTAGCCAAGTCTCTAGAAGAAGCAATAACAACAAATTTGTGGAAGATGGAAACACAAGAAAGTGGACCAGAGTCCCATTTTGACTTGTATTCTTCGAACTTCGGATCTAAACTCTCCAAAAAAGGACCAATAATTGGCCAGAATTTGTATTTTGGACCAGCGATGGAACCCTTTCTGATCTGGTACATAATTTGATCATACGCCAACACGAGGATAGTCACTGCGAGTGTGATTTGCCACCAGGCAAGCTGACTCCAGAAAGAAAGAACGTTATCCTTCAGTGCTTGCAATTCCACATTACGTAAAGCATCGGCTAACGTTGTTGCATTTGCAAACGACAAGTTGTTTGATATGAACTCCATTTGGCGAGAAACAAGGGAACAATCCAGGTCTCAATGTGAGTTCTCTATAGTTAACAGTATCAAATAAACAAAAAAAAACAAAAAATGAAAACACAGCTTTTTTCTGTTGATTTATCTGTTATGCAGAAAAGTTTAGTGGTCAAAAAAAAATCACCTTCTTTTGATGTTAAACGAGCCAAACGAGCGAGCGAGAATATTTTTTATGATGAAAAAAACTCGTAAATACAAACATACATACATACTCATACATGAATAGTCAATTTTGTTTTAGTAAATACAATTGAGGAAATATTAGATTCCATAGTCAATAAAATATCGTAACACGTAAAATAGTGCTTGAAGCCAATGACGAACGAATAGACTTATGAGTGTGTTATTCGAAAGTGCTGCCACTCGCAAACCATAGACGAGCGAGTTTTCAATTTTGTAGTCAACTCATTGCCTCGCTTGACGATACACTCTCTCAGCCTTCGCAAACAAGTCTGTTCGCTCGTCGTTCGCTCGTCGTTCATCTGAAAATCAACTCGCTATTATCAAGATAGCTATCCTTCCAAATATAGCAAATCACAAAAGTAAGGATGAAGTTCGTAAAGTACGAGTACGAGGTGATCTTCACCATCTCCAAATACAATTCCCTGACTTGATCAAACAAAACCTCATCTCTAACAAAAAATTCAATGATAAACATGAGCAAAGCCAAAATCACCGTTTGTAACAATTTCCTCTTCATGGTGGCACTCTTGAGTTGTTTATAAGTCTTTAAAGACCAGTAGCAGCACGCAATACACACCCCAACCATTTCCAAGTAAATCAAGTTGGCCAAGAAAGTTACCTTTCCTTCTAAAATAGAGAAAATTCTGTATCCATCGAGGTCGAAAACGAGGAATTCAAGAAGAAACAAGAAACTGATAAGCTTGAAGACTTGAATCTTCTTGAAGTCCTTGTAGTTGCTGAAAAACAGATAACCAGAAGAAATCATCATGGAAATGTAAATCAACCAAACAGAAAACAAGGTGTTGGCAATCATGCTCATGAGATAGAAGGAGGTCAGAGCAAACGAATTGGCCTGAATATACCCAACTCTGTTGATTTGTGTGTAGTAGACAACCGAGCCAAGAAAGTTGATTCCATTTCCAGCCAAGAACACGAGTAGTTTAATCTGGATTGCAAAGTTTTTGAACCTAATTGAGTTCATAAGCACTGCATTTGTCTTGTCGTTCTTGAACTTTTTGTATAAAATCAGTCCGTAGAAGACGAAAAGCATAGAATAAAGCAAGAACATCAAATAATCCAAACAAAGGTACTGGTAATCGGAAACAGACAAGTTTCCAAACGATTGAATCCAATCGACACTAACTGGAATTGAAGTGACACCTTCTGGAGCTTTTGTGACACGGAAAACCACACAATAAATAGTTGCCTCTTCGACATTGAAAAGGTGTTTTCCATTTTCCAAGTTCTCAGTATATAGGATGGTATGCTCAATAGGTTGGGAATGGGAATCCGAGTCAATGAGATCTTTCAGTGGAATACGATGGCTTGTTTCACTTTCTGGTGCATATTGGCATAATTGGGCTTTGATTGCACTTTCATCACAAACCTTGACACTTGGAGGAGGGTCTAACAGCACCTTCTCCAAATCCTCTCCCGAGATGATAAGAGTGTCAATTTTGGCTTCCAAGTGTTCGCCAGGAAATTTGATCTCAATTGCAGGTGTTAAATGTTGTGAAATAAGGAAAAGGTTTGACTTGTCATAGTTTGCCACGTATGCACATGTTTGAAACACTCTGTTGACTTCGAGATCGTGACTGTCACCCAGAGCCAAAACTCCATAAACACTGACTAAAAGAAGCGAGAAGACCCGCTGAATCACCTTGCTGTTAATGTACATAATCAATTGTACTTGATGGCGCACGATCTCAGGCTTGGGATGGTTTCAGTCACTCAATCTAATCAAGTTCAACTTTAAGTTGGCGTTGTAACTTTTTGGAAGAAAAAAATTCCAATTTTTGCGAAGCCCATAATATAATTTCAGGTCGGGCCGCAAGCAGTGATGGGGTGGTGCGGCACAGCCACAGGAGGGCCGAAACCAAAATCCGGCCAAAAACTTGTCGACGGGTCTATCGACGCGTAGAATGGATTATTAGGTGAAAAAAAAGTACCTCAAACTACGATGTGCTATCATCATCGAGGATGCACTAGCATCATAGAGCATTTCATTGCAACAACTTCAGTGTCAGCCACCAATTTGATCATACTCCTTGATAGACGCGATCGACTTCTAATCCGGGTAATACCTCTCCCAACGAATAGAACTAGCCGGAATTGTCATTTTGCCTCCGCCTACGCGAAATTTGCCCTATGTAGGAAAAGAAATTGTCGAGTGATCATTTTAGCAAGAAAACCTCTACACAGACAGATCTATATGTGGTCCCCAATCAACAGGAACATCCAACACGATGATGGATGAGGGTTATGTATTAATAAACGCAAGCAGCAGACGATCAGTGACAACGTGTATGATCTGACAGACTTGGAATGTGCCCTCATCTAAGCTCTCGTAAAGGACAGAAATAGCTTACTTTCTCAACAAGAAGAAAGCTCCAACAGCCACAGCCACGCTGAGAGCTGCAATCAATGGAACGCTAGAGGAAGAAGACGCAGCGGCAGCTGGAGCAGAGCTTCCAGACTTTGAAGAAGAACCTCCCTTCAACTCACCAACGAGCAAACCTTCCAAGATTTCCTTGGCATCGTCAGAGTGTCCAATGTCATCAAAGGGTTCCGTGGCATCGACACCAGCACAGTCCATGATAACTTCCTCTCCACCTGGGTGCTCATCAAGGTATTCTCCACAGTCGTACACTTTCCCGTTGTAGATTATGTAGATGTCATCTCTTGTGTTGTGTTCCGCAACTTCCTCGGCAGTGAAGACCTTAGACATTGTGTATGTGATAGTATTTTTGTATGATGTCGTAAAAAAACAAAAAATAATGAATTTTTGTAAACGAAGAAAAAGTTAAATGGAAGAATGTCTACAATCAAGTCTGAAGAAAAAGGAAAAAGTTGAGATTGATCTGTTGGAGAAAAAAAATTTCCAAAACCAGATATCGAATTGAGCTGCGCATACGAAACGCGGTATAACTGGCCTGAGAGCCGACAAAAAGGTTTGATTTTTATATAGTGTTCATGTGGATACTGGGGGTGTTTACTTGTCCAATGATGGGCTTTAGGCTATTGCAACACCAGTGGTGATTCAATAAGTAATACTTCAAAAGTTCTCAATGTGTGAAAACTGATTTTTTTTTGCGTTATCAATATCCAAACTGCGCGTACGAAAGTTTCCGTACTCCGTGAGAAAGAATGAAATTACCCTTTCAGGATAAAATTTGCAGACTTTCTGAACTTGTTCGGAATATATAGTTCAGTTGACAAAATGATTGTAGGTGAATCATCAGAGTAAAATATAGAAACCTGTGATTGTCACCGTGCTGGAATATGTTTCACGAATTTAGTTCTTGCTATCCATGATCCTCTTGCTGACATAAAACCTGACAAGTGGAATTTCTGCCATGGGAGCGTGCGGGCAGATCAGAACAATAGCTTGCAACAAAAAAATTTTTTTTTTTTTTTAGATAATTTTTTTTTCCTTATGAAAACTCATTTTAGCTCTTGATATCATTGAACTTGATTCTGTGGATCATCAACTACTCATACACATACACCATGGCTAGAAAGACCTCATCCAAAGCGAGTGTTTCGACTCCACCTTCATCCAGAATTTCCTCCAGATCCCCAATCCTCACAAGAACTAGAAGCAAGAATATCGAAGGAGACCTCAAACAGGTGCAGAAGGAAGAACCTAAGAAGAAGGCACAAAAGCAAGAAGATGAAGATGAAGACGTTGAGAAATCTGAGAATAGCGAAGTAGAGCTCCCAAGTGAGAGTTCCTCTGAGGAAGAGGAGGAGTCTGAAGATGAACATCTCGAAGGTTTTGAAGAGGAAAACTCCAATAAGGTGACGAAGAAAGAGACTGGATCTACAACGACGCTCAAACAAAACGTTCATTCGATTACCAAGCCAGCTCAACACTCTGTCTCCACCACTTCAAAGGCTCAGAAGGGTTCGAAGAGAGGTGTTGTGTATGTCGGTAGAATTCCACATGGTTTGTACGAAGACGAGTTGAACAAATATTTCAAACAATTCGGTGAGATTACTAGACTCAGATTGTCAAGAAACAAAAAGACCGGAAAGTCAAAGCACTACGCTTTCATTGAATTTCAATCGCAAGAGGTTGCCAAGATTGCAGCTGAAACCATGAACAATTATCTCATATTCAACCACCTTTTGAAGTGTTCTTTGCTTCCGCAAGAAAAGATCCACGATGAGCTTTTCCAAGGTTCTAATACCAAGTACAAGCCTGTTCCATGGAAGAGAATTTCTCAAATTAGGAATGACAAGCCAAAGTCCGCTGCGAAGTGGGAGAAAATACAAAAGAAGTACAAGCTCAAGAACAAAAAGAGACAGGCCAAGTTGTTGGAGCAGAAGATCGATTATGATTTGAGTGTTCTCTAAGTTTTTCGCTAATGTGTTTAGTATTCTATATTTTTGTTCAATTATCATATTTTTGGTACGCAATTTTTGAAAAGTTGTATGACTGAAAAAGTTGTTGTGGGGGTGTAAGGAAGCTGTTAGTGAAAAACATCTCCCCCAGATAGGTTGAGTCTGTTTTTTGGTTGGCTCTATTACTAATCATAGAATTGAAGCATCGAGGTAAACTTATCAAGTTGAAACCATGTCAATTATGGAATTCAAACACCCGATTTTTGAAAAACTGGAGAATTATTCTTTTTACTTATGTTCTACGTCTCCAAGAAGACTTGAAATTTTACAAGCTTTGGGATTCCATCCAAAGGTTCAGCCATCAAATTTCGAGGAAAACTTATCAAAAGAGGATTATTCAGTTGAGGATTATGTGCTCAACACTGCCAAGGGAAAGATCTTAGCTGTTTGGGAGAACTTTTCAAAAAAAACGGAAAATTTATTACTTCTTTCTGCAGATACAATTGTGGAAAATGAAGGAGTGATCTACGAGAAGCCAAAAAGCAAAGAAGCGAATTTTGTAGCAATCAAGCATCTGAGAGACTCAGATGAACCTATCCGTGTTATCACGGCAGCCGTTCTGTTGGTCCGTGATTCCACCACCAAAAATGAGCCAAACGGTTATAAGTTGACAACATTTACAGACATTACTACAATTGATATGGATAAATCAGTGACAGATGACTTTATCCATGCCTACACTGAGTCGGAGGAAGGTTTATCCGTTGCCGGAGGGTTCCGTATCCAAGGATTTGGTGCGCTGATGATGGAAGCTATTCATGGAGACTATTACAATGTTGTTGGTTTGCCTTACACCAAGACATTTAATCAAATTTGTAGCATTTTGGAGACAAAACTTTGAATAGAGAACGACTCTGAGTAATTTTTTTGTGTGCAAACTATATACAACAACAGAGGTAAATCAACGGTATTCTTTTAGGCCGATGGGAGTGGGGAGAGCAAGCTGATAAGATTTGGCTTGGCGGAGGTTGATTGCCAGCCAAGGTAGATGATAAATGGAAGCCATCCGTAGTGAGCGATGGTCTTGCTCGTTTCAATCACCTTTCCGATTCTTTCCTTTGATTCTTCTGAGAGGTTCAATCCGGCGGCCATGATGTGAATGTAAGGGGTGATGTACCAATGGGAAGTATACGAAACAGTTAGATAAAAGATTGTTTTTTGTCCAATTCTTTTCAGGTTTGGAAAATTTTCAGATGAAAATTGCGTCTCGCGATATCGACGCGCCGGACGATGTTTTTTCCGAGTTGGGGACGGTCGACGCTCGGTCGGGAGACGCGCGGAGGTTAGCGGGGACAGCTTATTGCCGCGTCACACCGGTGGGGTTTTACCGGACGACCAAGGCTCGGACAAGGTGAGCCCTTGTCGCGCCCTGGAGGTTTTTTTGTACTTGCGGGCTGCCACACGGTGGAGCCCACTGAGTTCGCGCCGATCGACGCAAGGAAAAGATCGTTCCGCTGAGCTGAAAAAAAATCACCACCAAATACTCTCCTTCTCCTCTCTCCACTCGTTCACACTAACATTTATTTGTACTTTATCGCTCAAACAAATTTCGCTCCCAACCTTCTCCCCATATCGTCGGATTGACTTTTGATTCATCTCATTTGCCATTAGCGTTCCAGATAAACGGTGTTTGCTTTTGAATAATATCGTGGAGTATCACCTCATTTTAAGTCAAAGATGTCTGCTATTGCCACGTTAAGATTAGCCTCTAGACCAGTGCTCAGACTGAGCGCAGTCTCCAGATTGCCTGTTTTCAACAACAGTATGGCTCTTAGATTCTACTCTTCCAAATTCCCTGAACACACTGTCATTACTATGCCTGCTTTGTCTCCAACTATGACTCAAGGTAACATGGTTAAATGGCACAAACAAGTTGGTGACAAGCTTTCTCCTGGTGAAGCTATCGCTGAGGTTGAAACCGATAAGGCTTCCATGGATTTCGAATTCCAAGAAGACGGATACATGGCCAAGATCCTCATTGGTGACGGTACCCAAGATATTCCAGTCGGAAAGCCTATTGCCGTTTACGTTGAAGAGAAAGGTGATGTCGATGCTTTTGCTGATTTCACTGCTGCCGATGCCGGTGATTCCGGTTCTGCTGCTCCAGCTGCCACTGAGGAGGCTCCAAAGGAGACTGCTCCAGCTTCTTCTGGCTCTGCTCCTGCTGCCCCTTCAAAGAAGTCCTCTTCTCCTGCCCCAGTTGGTAGAATCTTTGCTTCTCCGCTCGCAAAGTCCATTGCTCTCGAAAAGGGTATTTCTCTCAAGGAAGTGAAGGGTACTGGTCCAAACGGTAGAATCACAGCTAAGGATGTTCAAGGTTTCAAGCCTGCTGCTCCAGCTGCTTCTGTTGCCCCAGCTGCTGCTGAATTCACCGACATTCCTCTCACTAACATGAGAAAGGTGATCTCCAAGAGACTCTCCGAGTCCAAGCGTATCGCCCCAGACTACATTGTCACATCCACCATCTCAGTTTCCAAGTTGCTCAAGCTCAGACAATCGTTGAACTCTGCTGCTAACGATAAATTCAAGTTGTCTATCAACGATTTGTTGATTAAGGCCATTGCTAAGGCTTGTCAAAGAGTCCCAGAAGTTAACTCTTACTACCTCGAAGAGGAAGGAGTCGTCAGACAATTCTCTAACGTTGACGTTTCTGTTGCCGTTGCCACTCCAACCGGTTTGATCACCCCAATTGTGAAGGATGCTCACTCCAAGGGTCTTGAAACCATTTCTAAGGAGATCAAGGATCTCGGTAAGAGAGCCAAGGAGAACAAGCTTGCTCCACATGAGTTCCAAGGTGGTACCATCACTATTTCTAACCTCGGTATGAACCATGCTGTGACTTTGTTCACCTCTATCCTCAACCCACCACAATCTGCTATCTTGGCCATTGGTACTGTTGAAAAGAAGGCTGTTCCAGATAAGGCTAACCCTCACGGATTTGTCTTTGACGATGTGATCAACATCACCGGTACCTTTGACCACAGAACCGTCGACGGTGCTAAGGGTGGTGATTTCATCAAGGCTTTGAAGACTATTGTTGAGAACCCACTCGAGATGTTGTTGTAAGTAGTTTCCTGGTGATCTGAGTGACTGTTAGTATATACAAAAGTGGATTAGATATAAGTGAGCTATCACGAAACGATTAGCGAAGCGACTTGTTTCCTGGTCGCAAGTGACTGCGTCGATCGTGATTGATTGAGTAACCGCTAAAGTAGTAAGTGACTGAGTAATTGGGTAAGTTTGATGGGAGTTGATTATGTTGTGATAGTAATTTTTTTATTATCTCCTTAATTTGTTTTTCGTGATGATTTTTTTTTTTTTAAACAGAAATATCGTGAATCACCATATTTTAAGCTGTTTCCTCTTCACCATCCGCAATTCTTCAACTCCATCACCATTCTTCGTTGCTAAAATTCCATTTTCCACCACTCCACCTCCCACCATGTTTGCCACTTTTGGCCTCGATGATGACGAACTCACATATCTCATTCTAGTATCTTCGATCATTACAATCGTGTTACTGTTGGCGCTCTTCCTAGTGGTTTATCACCTCTTTTTCAGAGATTTGTTACTGGAATCATCAGAATCAGCCAACTACACGCTTCCTGAAATCCTGAAATTCAGCCCTGTAAACTACCAAAATGACCGACTACTCTCGCAACTCAGTATAGTGGACAGACTTAGATTCCAACTAGCACAAAAGTTCTATGAAACAAACCCTCCAATACTCCAGTTAAGCAACACAACTAATGATATTGATACGACCTATCTTCTCATACGTGATCGGGGAATCAGCTGTTTCTATTTCGAGAATTATCAAGACCAGCTTACAGATCTTATAAGTGCTATAAATCAAGAAGATGAAGAAGGACAAACACCCATTGAATCGACACCTTTGCTACCAATTTCGACCAAATCCACTAATTTCAGTCTTGCGGTTTTCAAGAACATTCCTTTTTATATCGAAGACCTCACTGAAATCCATTTTGCATCGTCTGAAACATGTTCCACATTGCTCAATATGCCTATTCCAACCAGAAACCGTAAGAATGATACTGTTTATTTTGAAACTAAACTATTTGATTTCAACCATACAACTACGAAAGTTGCCATCGGCCTTTGCTCGAAACCTTATCCAAACTTCCAACTCCCAGGAGCGTGTCCATTTTCAATCGCTATTCAAACAGACGGAACTCTTCGCATGAACAACAGACCGTTTCCTAATGATCCAGATCTTGCTGTTATTTTGCCTCAATTGATAGAAGGAGACGTGATTGGACTGGGTTACAAATCCAGCATTGGATCGGTCTACGTCACTCACAACGGTAAAAAGATCCTTGAAGTGATCAAGGGACTCAAAACAGATTTATATCCTTGTATCGGTTCTGAAGGTGGACCTTGTTGTGTCTCTGTCAATCTTGGACAGCTCGGATTTGTGTTCATTGAAGCAAACGTGAAGAAACTAGGATTTTGTGAAAATCAAAATGAAGGAATTATTGGTGCACCACCTTTCTATGCTCCGAAATTGATCAAAAATGACGTTCTGCTTGATCAAGGGGAACAACTCCCACCAGAATATCCTTCTGATGAGGACACGTTTTTTGGGCCAAAATCACTGGTCGAAAAGTCAACTAGACGGAAACCAATTAATGACGATACCGACGGCTCCGTTTTAGAGAGAAATCTGACTCCTGAAAGTAATCCTCCTTCGTACCATTCTGACGAGAATACCGATGAGAAAGAGATTCCTTCAAAAACTATCTCGTCTACAATGACGATGGACAGTGCAGAACACGAGGGTAGGATTCACAGTACGGAGTCACAAAATGTTCCAGTAGCCAGCACAAGTTCAAGGAATACGAAATCTCGCAAGGGTAAAAAGAAAAAGAAGGGCAAGAAGAAGGGTAACACTGTTTTTCGCTGACTTGAACCTGCGCTACGTTTCTAATGATTATGTCTTCAGTTAATTCGCCGCTAATAACCATGAGTAACAACAGATTGTAATGACTCGCTCAAGTCGTGACACATCTCTGCACCACCGAATTATTTTTCACCTCAACACCATTTTTTTTTTCACACTCGACGATTTAGAGATATCAAACATCATCACCTCCATTCTCTCCTTTTCGTTCCGATCCCACCGCCTTTAATTCAATTGACCTCTACCCCATGACAAAATACAGCAAAATTGACAGCTATATAGAGCAATCGCTAGATCTCCTTAGATCTAATCCAGAAGGCTCTACCGTCTCTATCACATACACCAAAAGTCATAAAAACGGAAAACAACATCTTGTTGCGGTCAACTTCAAAACATACAATCCAAAACAAGGAATATGTCTCAAATATACAACATCAAAACTCAAGGAATTTTCTAGGTTGATGAACTCCCTCGGGCCCAAAGGTTGTTCTATGACTAAAACAACTGACAATGAAGTGAAAAAAACAGTTCAAGTTCAAGGTCTTACATCAGTTATGTCAAACGTTCAATTCACTCAGGACCTTCAGGAAGAGTCCACAACAGCAGTTAACGCCATCGGAACCCCCGCACCAGAAATCAAAGATTCTGAAGTCACTGCAGAGCCTGTCAAAGTCACAACTGACAGCAAGAAGAGCAAAAAGAGCAAAAAGAAGGGTAAAAAGCGTTGAATGAACGAGCACGGGTGTCTTAGTTATTGATTAGTTTATCAACTTTCAACTCATACAATGAACGAGTAAAGCGTGTCACTAATGACAAAGCGAGAATTATTTGAATGAAGTGATATTTTCGCGTAGTATACAGATTCTGTATAAAGTACCGTTTCTACCAAGGAACATTTGATGGCCCCGACGTGGCGGCCAAATCGAAAAGATCCGTAGACCGATTACGACGATAAATTGAAGTATCATCGAGTTCCTCGTGAGCTGATTTTGTCATGTCCGCACCAGAAAATCTTACTTTTCTCGACTCTGAGCTTTCAGTATTGATTTTCATTGTTGGAGAACAAACAACACAAGCATGTGGATTCGATTTCAATGTTTCCTCAATATGAACTTCTCCAGAACAGCTGTTTGTTTCACTTGAATTTGGTCTTTTTTGTTCAACTCGAATGATTCCATCTCCAACAGTGATCACGGTCACCACGTCAGATTCTAATTCCAATTTCGTTTGTTGTCCTTTTTGTTGTTCAAGAGATTGTTTTTCAGCGTCAAGCTTGGTTAGTTGTTCCTCAGTGCTCAATCTAAGATCTTTGATCTTCTCCTCTGTCTCGATTATGCGCTCGTCGATCGACTTCTTGGCCGGTTTCTCCTCTGTAGGCGTTGAAATCTCTGTAGGTCTCTTGTACTTATTCAATTCCTCTTTCAAAGACATTGTCTCAGAATAATACTTGTCAAACTTCTGTTTTATCAATTCAGAAGTAGAAACGACTTTGTCATTCTCATCTTTCAGTTCGTCGACCCGGTATCTAAGATCCTCATTGTCAGTCTTCAAAATGTCCATCTGGTTTTTCAAACGACTGTTTTCTCTTTGGATTTCATTGTAAGCTTTGCTGATTCTCTTAACTAACGAAGTTAGTTTATCCCCTTGTACGCTACGATCACCTGACAAACTGATAGTTTTGTACGTTTGCTCAAAAAGTGACTCGCTCAGATCTTCCTCTTGCAAGTAAGACTTGCGTGATGGTTTCTTGATGTAATCTTGCATATCTGATTCAAAAATATCATTAACCAATTTCTCAGAATCTTTCATTCCAAGTGAAGAATGATCAGACTTCTTGACTGGACTCAAATTATAACTTTGCGATTGATATGATCTCCCAATCTCAATAGAATCGTCATCGTAATCTTGATATCTGTGTGTTTTTCTTGGTGAAGAGAAATAACGATGGTATTTTTCAGGTATATGTTGTCTCAAGATTGGCTCATAATCTCCATAATCTCTCCAGAAATCTTGACTGTTGAGCACTTTTCCGCGCATATTACCATGAGGAAGTGGCTCTCCATCCAGTAGAGCTTGATAATTCTCTTGGTAATGTTTGAGAGGTAACGTGTCCAGCATTGCGTGAAGCGCGTCGACTTATCGAGAAACAACCTATTGGAAAACAACGACAAGTGTTGCTGCAAGAATTATTGAATAGCAACAATACCAATCAAAATGATGGTTGGAATAAGAAGACGCGGGATGTTCAAAGAGATCAATTGGTGTGAATGGTGCAAAAATAATAATGTGTTTTGAAGTTGTAAACAAAAATACTGCAAGAAAAATTAGGGCGTGTCGAGGTGGTGTAGAGATGTCCAAAAGACACCTTGATTTCCATCGCTCTGTGCTACCAACCTCAATGCAACTGCGATGACTCGAAAGATGCCACTGTCTATTGTTTTTGATTGATCTGAGTCTGAACTCTTTCTTAACTTTAGTATTTGCAGGGCAGAGTGGGGTGCGTGATTTTAAAAAACCAGTCATATTAATTTCGAGATTCGAGAGTCTGGTTAGATAGATATTACCTGTAGCAGGAAAATTCTAACTTTGGTGGATTAATTCCATCATTGATGATAGACGAAGAACATGACAAGTCTCACTTATCATTCACTAGATTTTACGGGATATAGGCTAAAAGGTATCAATTGCAATATAAACGAATGATTTACATCAATCTAGTCGTGTGAAAGGAAAAATGAATGGAAGTCAGCGCGGCAACGAGTGAGGTGTTTACAAAAGACCGAGCAAGACGAAACCGGCTCCCAGAGCACCTGCACCGCTGGCCATCAAACCGGCTGCAGCACCTTCGGATTCGGAAATCATAGCAACGGGTGGAAGGGAAGACGCAGAAGGGGAGGAAGAGGCAGTTGTAGCCTGAGAGAGAGTGGCTGGAACATTGAAGTCGTCAGAGGTGGCAGCAGAAGAAGCGGAAGTAGTTTTAGTAGCCTTAGTAGCCTCAGGGGAGGATGTTCCAGTGGAAGGGGCCTTAGTAGTATTAGCGGAGGAAGCCTTAGCGGAGGAGGAAGTCGACTTCTTGCTAGAGCCGGAGCTGGAAAGACCAGATCCAACAGAAGAACAAACACTCTCAAATGCAGAATAAGCAGTATCGGAATCACCGTTTGGACAAGTAGAATCCAAACAAGACTTGATCGAGTCAGCCTCGTTCTCACAAACACAAGCGATTTGGTTCAAAGTGGAACATTCAGAAGAGGAAGAAACAACCTTTGAAGCACAAGCCAAAAGACAGGCTGGTGGAGTGGCAGCAGCTGGAGCCACAAAGGAAGAGACAATAATGGCCAGTGGAAGAACAGCGAAAGATCTCATCTTGTGTAACGAATGTGGAAATGACGTTTGGTTAATCAAGTGAAAATAAACAAAACTGATTTAAGAAGAGGGTTTTACAACAAATAGACAAAAACGAGCTTTTCAAAACTGCTTTTTCATTTCTATTATTAAAAACTCCTCGAACAGATTTGTTGATGTTTTGATTTTAAGTTGCTCTATTGTCTCTCAAGAATTTCTTATTGTTAAAAAGAGTTGCAATTCTATTTTTATTCACGTTTGGGACAATTACCCGAGTGGAGCAGGTGGGCTTGGCTGGATCTGGCTGGATTTAGCCTGGGCCTGATTCAGCCGGATATCCCCGTAGAAAGAAGACCGGGTAACTACTGTAGCAGTTGTGTACGGGTGTACTGAGTGCGGGTAACCATAAAGTACGTACTCAAACACAAATTAATAATTATGTTATGCACTGATATTGAGACACCTGATCTCAACTAGTTCAGTGGTTGCTACACATTGCCACTTCTACCAATGCCACCTCTTGCATCCAATCGGATTCTCAAAGAATTACAAAAATTCCAGCCTACCGAAACCTTGAATCTTGTTCAGCCAACTGATGATATCACACTTCTCTACATAGATATCCGTATCACAGATAATCTCATCTACCCCAAGTCAGAAATTTATCGCCTACGATTCATCATTGACCAGGACTATCCATTCAAACAACCACAGGTTCAGTTCATCTCGTACGATCCACATTCGCGCACAAACTTCAAGATCCCTGTTCATCCCCACGTTTACTCCAACGGACACATTTGTCTCAATATCCTTTACGATGGCTGGACCCCTGCCAACACGATCCAATCTGTAGGATTATCCATTCAAAGCATGCTGAGTGGGAATACTGAAAACGCACCCCCGGAGGGCGATCGCGCTTATTGTTCCAGAGCTCCAGCAAATCCTCTTGATTCAAAATGGATTTTTGATGATGATACAGTTTAGTAAGTAAGAGGCTAAAAAATGTGTATTTATAACGAACGACGAACGACGAACGACAAACGACGAAGCTAGTCATGCGAATCCTGAGTGGGTGAGTCTTGATCATTGGGATGATGTGATTGTATGCGTAAGCATATCAGTTGATGGTGAAGCTTTCGAAATTCATCGTCGTCGCTTACACAATGATGACGTAATTAATCAACAGTTTATCTTTTCCGAGAGCCCTGGATCGAAACACCTAAGTAGACTTGCGAAGGCGAAAAAAAAGCGGAGAAGGCTAGCTATATTTTATTTTCAATCTTTTGTTGTTCTTATGAGGTTGTTCGGAAAGGGTCTCTTGAGAAGCAGAACCCCGACATATCCGAAGTGTAAGTCATCATCCGAACAACTATCACAACCAATTATTAACAACTCGGCAGTGTCCAGACATAATTGTTTCCTGCATACAATGTCCTCATTAAACGACACCTACAAGGTCATTTCGGACTCAATAGAGAAACCTGACATTGATGATCGTTCATATCGATTGATTGAACTTCCCAATAAGCTACAAGTTCTGCTCATTTCTGACATTTCTACTGATAAATCTGCTGCTGCTTTAGACGTTAACGTTGGATCATTCCATGATCCACGTCCACTTCCTGGTTTAGCCCATTTCTGTGAGCATCTGTTGTTCATGGGAACCAAGAAATATCCTTCGGAGAACGATTACAGTTCTTATTTGTCCAAAAATTCAGGCTCAAGTAATGCTTTCACTGCTTCTGAGCATACAAACTACTTTTTTGAAGTGGCTAATGATGCAATGGAAGGAGCATTAGACAGGTTTTCACAGTTTTTCATTTCTCCATTGTTTGATCCAGCATGTAAAGATCGTGAAATCAAAGCTGTTGACTCGGAGAATAAGAAAAATCTTCAAAGTGACCTCTGGAGACTGTACCAGTTATCCAAGTCACAAACCAACCCAAATCATCCTTTTAATGGATTTTCAACAGGTAACAAAGTTACTTTGGGAGATGAACCACTCAAGCAAGGTTTAGACGTGAGAGAAGAGCTTCTTAAGTTCCATGAAAAAAACTATTCAGCAAACATCATGAAGTTGGTCATTTTATCCAATGAATCATTAGACACACTTACCACATGGGCGGTTGACATGTTTTCTCCAGTTGAGAACAAAAATTTGACTCCTTCGTTTTTCTTAGAATCTCCATTTGAAGATGTCGATTACACAGGCCAAATCATCAAGGTCAAGCCAATCATGGACTCTAGATCGTTGCGAATCACTTTCCCTGTTCCAGATACCACTCCGTTTTGGGAGTCTCGCCCCGACAAGTACTTATCTCATCTGATTGGCCATGAATCTGAAGGCTCTCTTCTATTCAATTTCAAGAAACTCGGCTGGGCCAACAATCTCAGTTCTGGTTGTGATAAAATCTCTCCCGGATTTTCTTCGTTCCTTATAAACGTCGATCTCACTCCAGAAGGGTTGAAAAACTATCAAGAGGTTCTGAAACATATTTTTGTTTACATCAAAATGTTAGATGTTGAGGGTCCCCAGGAATGGATCTACAACGAATTACGGGAACAGGCAATCACTGGATTCAAGTTCAAACAGAAAAGCGGCGCAAGCACTACAGCTTACAGAATTGCAGGCAGATTGCATGAATTGAAGTACTATGACACCTCAGCTATTGACCCATTGAATTCTGCATCTGAGGTTCCTGGATTCTCCACTATTCCTCCAGAAAAACTCTTCAGTGCTTCGATTCCGGCCAAATACGACCCAGCAACGATAAAGAAACTTCTCTCGTATTTGAAGCCTACGAATCTTCGTGCCATGCTAATTTCAAAAGAAGTTTTTGAAGAGAAGGTAGACAGCAACATTCTCACTGAGAAATGGTATGGAACCGAATACATTTTGAACGAATTGGACGAGCCTTTGATGCTTGAGCTCAATAAAGCATTCAATGGAACCAGCAAGGTTAAAAGTTCGTACTCTTTGCCGGACAAGAATAAATTCATTGCTACCGATTTTTCGTTGGTGGAGAAACCTAAAGATGAGAGAGATAAAGTTGTTTATCCAAAATTGGTGAGTAGCAGCAAAACGTCGAAAATCTGGTTCAAGATAAACACAAAACTAGGTGGTCCAAGATCGACAGTGACTCTCAAGTTCAATCTTCCTGGATCGACTTCCACTCCCCTGAACTCTTTGTTGCTTTCTTTATTTATTGAGTTGCTTGATGATGAGCTCAATAGTGTTTCGTATTTGGCGTACATTGCTGGATTGTCTCACCATTTTGACATTGCCAGGGGCGGAATGAGCTTGACAGTTAGCGGTTACAGTCACAAACAGGACAATTTGATTGATAGTTTAGCCGAAACACTTTCGAAGTTCACTGAAGATGATAAAATGTGGGATGAAACTAGAGAAAAGAGATTTGAAGTCATCAAGGAAAAGACTTTGAGAAGTTTGAAGAATTTCGGATACTCGGTTCCATACAATCAAGTTGGACCTATGATTTCTGCTCTTTTGAATGAGGACTCGTGGTTAATTGATGATCAGATTGCTTGCTACAATGCTGTGACATTCAGGGCTTTAAAGAGTTTTGTTGCCAATTTGTTTAACATTTGTTTCATCGAGATGTTGGTTGTTGGAAATTTCAACAAACAGCAAGCCTTCAGAGTGAATGAATTGATTGAGTCTAAGCTTACTCATGCTGTTCCATTTACCCAGTCCCAGTTCACGAGAGGCAGAACTCTCGATCTGCCGAATGGTAAACAGTATCACTTTGTCAGGCAAAATGACGACCCTGAAAACGTTAATTCTTGTATTGAACTATTCACCCAATTAGGTCATCTTACCAATGAGAAGGAGAGGGTGATTGCGGAACTGATTGCACAGATTTTGCATGAGCCGTTCTTTGATCGACTCAGAACGAAGGAACAGCTGGGTTATGTTGTATTTTCTGGTTTGAGACAGACTAGAACAACTTTTGGATTGCGGTTGTTAGTTCAAAGTGAGAGACCTACTCCATACCTGGTGGAGAGAATTGAAAAGTTCATAGTTAAAATGGGTCACAACATCTCCAAGATGTCTTTGGAGGAGTTCAAGAAACAAGTCGGTGCAGTTGTTTCTAAAAAACTACAGAAAGCCAAGAATTTGAATGAGGAGAAATCGAGATTCTGGAACAGAATTGCTACCGGGTTCTATGACTTTGATAGAAGAGAAGTGGACATTGAGATTCTGAATGGATTGAAGTTGGAAGAGTTGATCGAGTATTATAATGAGAAGGTGTTAGATTCCTCTGCCAATGGAAAACTTGCCGTTCATTTACAAAGTCAAGTGACCCCACAGATCCCGCTCAAGTCTGATTTGACTGCTAGTATCTCGAACTTCTTGTATGATTTCACTGAGTTTGATGATGTTGAGTTCAGTTTGAGTGATTTAGAGACTTTGATCGAAGGCAAGATTGGTGATGGTAACGAAGTTACGAAAGAGTTGTTGGTTTCTATTTTGGAGGACAAGGAGTTTGTTGAGTTGGTTCCTAATTTCAAACGAGAGGAAGAGTTAATTTCGCAACTTATGTCGAGACCTGATTATTTGGAGATTGCAGTTGGTGAGAATGGTGAGGTTATTGAGAGTTGTGGAGATTGGAAGTCACAGATTCCATTGACTGCTGCTCCTTATGCTGAGATTTCAGGAGACTATTTAGACGAGGAGTTGATCGAATCGAAGCTTTAAAACAGCTTATCTCACTCGATGTTTGCTTAGTGCGAGTGGTCAGGACATGAGTGAATAATAGTTCGATTGACTTCAGCTTTAGACGAATGTTAGAGTCTTTTAAATCCTATTGAGAGAGCCAAATGAACGGTATAACCAGCCCTTTAATTTCTTCTGGACGTTCATTCGTACGTAAAGCAACAACCAACTACTTGCGCTTGTTGTCCTCGCACGACTCGCTTCAATCATTTTTTTCGCGATAAGAGATATGCAGGAAAACTTTTTGACACAAATGATTTTGGTAAAGTGTAATTTTTGGTTATGAAGTAGACTACAACGACTAAACGCAACAAACTTCGTGGCCCTTTCATTAAAAATATGAACACTTAAAACTGGTGATTAATATCGAAAAAGAGATATCTGATAAATTGAGCTGTCTAAAATATTTTGAACACTTATAAACCCGGCGTCAAAAGTGGTTACCCCACAAGCTGATAAAGATGAATAACGTTACAACTGACGATGAAAGACAACCGCTGGTGAGCCAATGTATTGGACCAAACAATTATTTGTCGGTGGCGACGGATACGAGTGAAAACAGGGCAGTTTCTCATGGAGTGCGATCCCTTATACCTAAATGTACACATTTTGTGGCGTTAATTCTTGTATTTTCAATGCTCAACTTAGTTCATTTGCTGAGTTCAACACAAGAACTTTACATGAAGGCACTTTCAGTGAGACTGGAGAGATTGACAGTTGAAAAAATGACCGATTCTGGTGTTGTATTTGAAGCATCTGCAATATCGACAATGGACATTGGGAGAATTGATACAGTATATCATCGATGGTGGTTAAAAACTTTGGGTTTACTTGATAAGATTTTTGTGATCCCAGAAGAAGAATTTCCAGTGTTTGTTTCAATTGATAGTGGTGAAAATACTCATGTTTTTGACATGGAAATTAGTGACGGGTTTGGAGTTGGATTGAAAAATGAGTGGGTAGGGAGAATCAGGATAGAAGGGAGGACAGTACTGAGATCGGATGCTATAGCTGCTATTTTAGGTGAAATATCAAGAAGAGAGGATGATTTGATGGTATTGGGGGTACATACTACAGTTTCTTGCAAGTTAAGAAGAAACAGCCTCTCATTTGGTCGGAAGATTAACTATACAAACTTCTTCACCATGAATACGAGTGAAGTTCTTGGGAGAATCACTGAAAACATGGAATTAAGAGATTTTTCTGTGAAAAACTCGCTTGACGGTTCTGAGTTCCATGGACATACAAATATTCTTGCTCCTGAGGGGATTATCGACGTTTCTGTTGGTGAACTGAACTGGGAAATTAGTTTGCTTGGTTGTTATGAGGAGGTGATCTTTGGAGAGTTTACGACTGGACCGTTTGTTTCGAAAGCATGGGAGCAGACTGAGGCTTCTGTGAGTTTTATGGTTCCCAGAGTGAGTGAAGAATTGTCTGCTGAATGCGAGGAAGAGATTTCTCCAATCAGCAGAATAGTTTCTCGATTATTGGCCAATGAGGAGGTTCCAGTGGTTTTATCGGGGTCATCCAACGAACAGGCGCCGGAATGGCTATCAAGACTTCTTGATCAGTTGCATCTACAGCTCAACTTGGCACTTCCTTCGGTACAACTTACACCGGTTGACGAACCAATCTATAACGAGACAATCAGCAGTTTTGGAGTGGCTATCAAAGATGGAGATGCTATTATTGACAGCGATCTGGAATTTTCCGTACAGTTACCGAGTGAGATATCTGTTATTCACGGAATGAATATTCAAGATGTCAATGGGGTTGTGAGTTTGCTGGATCATGATCAGTGTGTGTGTAAATTGGTGATGGAATCGAGGCAAAAGACTCATTTTGACTCGGAATCGTTAAGAATGGCGGTTTTCTCAAAAGGAATAAGACTCGAAATCATTGATGCACAACGACTGGCAAATGTTTTGCAAATGATTATTGAGCACCCAAGCTATTTGGAGACAGCGATAGATTTGAATATGGAAGTGAATTCCCCATTTTTGAACACCACATTGAATTCATTATCACGAAATTTCAATGTGACTATTCCATCCATTCCATTTGATGATGTTTTGGGTCAAACTGATGTGAGATTACATGATGCTGTGTTGTTGGGCTCGAATTCAAAAAAACTGGAGTTGATTTTTGATTTAGAAGTTCGAAATCCGTCCAATTTAAGCTTGAAAAATGAAATAGACAGCGTGAAAATGGACATGGCCTTCAATGGATCGTTTATTGGGGAAATTGAGTTGCAAAGGTTTACACTTCCTGCTCTTGGTGAAGCGAATATGACGGTAATTTTGAAGCTGGATGCACAAACAGATTCGGCCAAGTCGAAGTTGGAGGAGTTTCTTGGGACTTATGTATCAGGGAGAAGTCCGCAAGTTGTTCTGAAGGGAAATAAAGAATGTGTTGGAAAGACGGAGTTGTCAAAAGTTCTTGAAAGAGTGGAACTGGCAGTTCAAGTCCCAGAAATAGGAGCGGATAAGGAGAAAAAAGAGTTTGAAAATCAAGGAAAGAGCGTTTTTCTGTTGGATTCAACGATGCATATTATGTCATCTGAAGTTGAGTTGACTGTTTTCAATCCAATTTCCAATTCTGCTATTGTGGTGAACTTGATCGAAGCAAAAGCTTCCTTTGAAAAGACGACCCTTGGGTATATCAGCAAGGAACAGACGATTGTGGTTCCTCCAGGGATTTACAAAACACCTCGAATTCCTGTTAGGTATGCTACCAGTGGGGTTGGTGCTGATATTTTGCGCAAGGCGATCAATGGGAAGTTAAAAGTTGATACCACGGCGATGATGAGAGTGGGATTTGGAGACTTTGAGGTGGAATTGTTGTATACGGGGAGTGGGACGGAGACGAAAATAAGGTTATGAATGCCAGTTGAACGAGTGACTTGTTTTGGTCATCATTTGCTCGTAATATTATGCGTTTTGTATATGGATATGTCATGGGATTTAGTTTTAATCAGTCATATGTTAATTTTATTGGGAAAAAGAGGGGATTTGAGTACGGATTTTTTTATATTGAGCGAACATACTCGAAAAGTTGACTGGGCCGAGAATCACAACCTTCTTCAATAACCAGTACTCATTGAATTTTTCACCAACTTTACTCGTTGACAGAATCAACTGCTGTCATTATCAGGGGACAATCAAGATATACTAGTTTGAAAGGCCATATATCCGGAGTGTCTTGGAGTTCTCTTATACGCGACCGGGATAATGGAGGCTCACTCACCATGGCCTAATTCATAGGAGAATTGTGTACTGAGCACTCGCTGCTCGTTTCGCTCGTAGCTTTTCGGGTGTGGGGAATTCGCGGCTTCAAAATAAAATTAAAATGTGGAGAAAGCGAGAAAAAAACAATTCATTCAACTTGGAAGGCAAAACAACCACAACATCTTCATTTCAAAAAGCCGTAATCTACGCCAGACTATACTCTTTATTCCCACCATGTCTTTGCAAAATGACATTGCAGAAATAGAAGAGCCGAAAATTCCGGGTAACTATTCGGCTCGGAAACAAACGCGTTGGATGGCTGCTGTTGATGATTCGCCCTCTGACAGCGAGTCGCTGACCACTAAATTTCTGAATCGATCTCGTTCTTCACTGAACGCCCTTGCTGATCACGAGAATGATGCTCCCCGCGTTCAAGACGTTGACGAGATTCACAAATCTGTCCCCAAATCTCACGTTTCACCAGCTCAACTTTATTCTACCGACTCTGGAAAGCTTTACCATGCCGGATCGATATGCCTTGTTCTGGTTGGACAACCGGCACGCGGTAAAACAAATCTTTCCATCAGTTTGTGCCGTTATCTTCGTTGGCTCGGTGTGCGTGCGAACCTGTTCCATTTAGGTGATTACCGCCGTGAAAAGACGAAGAACGTTCCACATGATTTCTTTGACCCGAAACCCGAGACGCAAGAAGGATCGAAAGTCCGCGAAGACCTTATTAACCTCGTTATAGACGATATGATGGCTTTTTTCAAACAAGATATGGGCCAGATTGCGATTTACGATGCAGTTAATGGACTCAGCTCGCAGCGTGTGCAGTTAGCAGAGACACTCAACAAACAGAAAGTCAAGGTGATATTCATTGAAAGTTTGGTTGATGATGTAGAATTGCTTGCTAGAAATATTGCCGACGCTGCCAAGTCACCCGACTATCTCAATTGGGACGAAAAAGAGGCTATAGATGACTATAAAAAACGAATTGAACTTGTGAGCCATTCGTACGAAGAAATGGATGAGGAAGAACTCACCTACATCAAATTTATCAACTTTGGGGAAAAGCTGATTGTCAACAAGTCGAAACACGATTTTCTAACCACCAAAGTGATATTCTATCTCATGAATTCCAAGATCAAATCTGGTTCCATTTTCTTTGCTAGGTGTTCAAATAACAAGCTCAGTTTCAAAAGCGATCCACCTATTGACGAGAAGGGTGTCGATTACGCCAAAAGACTCACTCAAACGTTGACACGACATTTTAAAGACTCAGGTAAAGGTGAAATTCCCTCCAACTTGATTGTTTGGACATCTGTTCGGTTGCGAACTGCACAGTTAGCTCAGGAGTTCAAAGATATGGGATTGACAGTCATGCACCGCCCTGAACTCACTCAGTTAAATCCAGGTGATGCTGAAGGACTCACTGATGAAGAATTGAAAGCAAAGTTTCCTGAAGATTACAAACAACACTTTGCAGATCCATATCATCACAGATACCCACGTGCTGAATGTTACCATGATCTGGCCTTGAAACTAGAGCCTTTGATTATGGAAATCGAGCGTATCACAAACGATGTGTTAGTGATAGCTGATGAGACTATCATTCGCGTTT
Organism: Ogataea pini; assembly: GCA_003707665.2. Lineage (NCBI taxonomy): Eukaryota > Fungi > Ascomycota > Pichiomycetes > Pichiales > Pichiaceae > Ogataea > Ogataea pini. Next base: position 36,123 of record PPKL02000007.1, on the reverse strand, counting down.
TCTATGGTTATCTAATGGCATCGTCTTGCATTGATATTCCATCGCTCAGTGTTCCACAGTCGGAGATTATCAAAATTACTTATAATGCCTATATGAACAAGGCCGCGCGGATTCCAATCACAGAGATGAAATAGTACTCAGAAATGATAACTGAAGATTCCCCTCGATTCATGAGCAAGTGACAAGCAAGTCGGGTCATCCAGCAGCTCTCCCAACCAGCAGGAGCAGTTACGAGCATTGAATATTTTCATGTAGATTAAGGTAAAAATACAAAAGAAAAAGATAGGCTTAAATGGCCACTTGGTTCTCAAGCACTGAGGACTTGCGTCGTTTGTCTATGGTTCGTGTATGTTTCGTGTATGGTTCGTGTATGGCTCGTCTATCGTCCGTTCTTCGCTCGTTACGTGCGACTATCAGCCCCTCTAGTCGCCAGCAAATCTGCCATTGTGTTGCCTGGATCCCCTGAATGTCCCCTGACATGGGTCAAATCCAATTCTCCCCAACCCTTCGCTGCGTAAAATTTGTTCACTTGGTTGAGAGTGTCAGTTGCAGAGGTAATGAGATCTTTATTTTCCACTGGTTTTCCTGCTGACGTGACCCACCCATTTTTAGCCCAAGTTTTGTTCCATTTTGTCAAAGAATCGATCGAATACTTTGAATCGGTCACAATCTCGTACTTGGTATCCAATTTGCTGTTTTTAGCCTCGCTCAATATCACTTCAACTGCCTTTTTGATAGCTGTGAGTTCTGCTCTTTGATTTGTTTGTTTTGGACCTTCGAGTGGTGCAGAGATGTTTCGAGAATCATTCGCTCCAAAATAGACACCATAACCAGCGGAGGCATTTTTTTGAGATTGGTTGTTTCTAGATGCCCCATCGGTGTAGATTCTTGATGTTTCAGGAGCCTTCGAAGAAACGGATGAGGGCGAGAAAGAAGACGAGGCGGAGGGAGAGTATGAAGGTGAGTACGAAGGTGTGTATGATGCTGTCGAGTACGAAGAGTTGCCTTTCGCTGGACTTCCATGCGAGCTTCTGAATGCTGAAGACGCAGATCTTGTTGTGGCCCCACCCACAAAGGCTTGGGCTTCGTGGAGCGATTCAAATCGTTTGAACTTGGCGTTCGAGTATCCGGTCACGTTTTCAGAACAGGAGTTCCAGTCTTTGTAAATTCCCGCCTGTCTTCCTTTCTGAACCGCATAATAACCACCCTTTTTACGACCTGCCATCACTGCTGGTTGTATACGCATATACCAGTGACACGATAATTAGTAGCAACCTAACGGATTCTTCAAGCTTTGCGAAAGAGTTAAAATTAATTTTGCGGAGGCAAATCAAGACCATGTTCCGGTGTACAAATTAAATCTCCGTGCAAGGATGTTTTTGCGCCTGGGGAGAAAGTGAAATGAAGTTACTTCATCACCCTGATGGCTACAGAAGAGTTTGAAGCACATTGGAAACTATATCAATAACTCACGGAGCCACTCATCTCACTCTCTTGAGTATCATCAGAGTGTCACCTGCATTAACAATATCACCTTCACTCACAATATTTTCCAAAACCTCATATTTCTGTCCGTCACGGGCTTTCTTATCCTTCAACTTGACTGGAATCTCCATCTTCATAGCCTCTAAAATCACTAAAACATCTTCAATTGTCACCAAATCTCCCTTGACAAAACTAATTTTGAAAACATTCGAAGGCATGTGTGACTGGACTGGCAAACAATCCGGATCATCGAGGAAATTACCAGCATTTGATTTGGAAGCAGCTGAGTCTTTTTTCTCCTGAATCCATAACTTGAAATCCTTCTCCTCTTCTTCAGTCACCTCTGCAAATGCTCGGCGCTTCCGCTCTTGTAACTCCGTCAGTTCAGGATCAATTGAGTCCAAAAACCTCTTGTATCGGGAAAAATCAAACTCTCCCATTTCCGGATTGATAACCAGCTTCTTTGTCAACACTGAGTTGTTGATACGTTCAAGTTCCTTTTCATCAACTTCGTAGAAGATAACTTGGTCAAAAGTGCGTAGAGGCCATGGATTATCATGGATCCGCGCAAAAGTGTCCCAGTACCAGTTTGGAAGACTAACTCCCCAAATCATGTACCCTCCCGGAGACTCAACTGGATAGATGGACTGCAAAACCGAGCCCGAAGAAAGGGTTCCAGCAGGTGTAGACGTACGTGTAGGGTTGTACTTGGACGTACACAGCCTCAGACGTGGATCAGTGTGTGCAAGTAGCACATTGGCACACAAAAATGAAACGGCAACCACCACTTCTGGCTGTTCGATAAAGCATTTCTTGAAGTCTTCCATGCTTTCCAAGCAATTGGCCCTCATCAGGTAATCTGTGTTCTTTGGCAAGTAAGATGCATGTGACCTTTGAGAATGCATATACCGTTCCAAACAGTGGTCCAGTGCTGAGTGATCAAAACATAATGGCAACCGATACACTTTAGATGGCAACTTTAGCTCTTCAACAGGCGGAATATCCGCCTCTAAAGAAATAACTTTCTCCAATAACTCGGAGCGGCACATCCGCAATGGATCAAATTTGACAGCCATAGCACCACTAGTGCACTCCACAGATTCAAACTCGTCCGCACAAAGTGTTTTTTCAATTGAGATTTGCAGCATTTGCTGCCTTCCGTTGTTCAACAAATCGAACTTCTCAATACCAAAATCAATCACCATCATCCGCTCTCCTGCTTGGCGGATTGTCAGTTCTGGTAGCACTCCACCTTTTTTCCTTTGATAGAGCGGTGTTCCTATCACGTTCTTCACCTGTTCGTACTTATCCAAAGAATCGGAAAACGCCAAGTCTGTAGAAACAGGACGTTTGGATACCTCTGCAATGAACGTTTCACGCTGATGCATCAAAGCAATTGCATCATCGTAGCTTACAAGCTCAAAGTGAAGCTTGCTGTTGATGCCTGCTTGTCCAAATTTCCAGAAATCCACCTCCAGCGGCACTGCAACACAAGTAAAACCAGACATTGTAGCTCCATCCACTCCAAACAGAATCATCGTAGCACCCACCGTGCTCAAACCGCACGTTGGATAAGGATATTCCAAAATGTTACTAGGATGCCCTCCACCATCTCCACCATTTGGCCTACTGAAAATCATCTCAGGCCCATCGAGACGCATTGCTCCTCTGTTAGAGTTAAAGTTCACAGAATATTCCACAGTAAGAAGTTGATTCATACCAGCATCAGAGATAATTTCAGCTGTGTCATGCGGACCTCCTGTCACACGAATCACGTTTCGGTCTTGTGAATAATTTGGAATCAACGACTCCGGTAATGAGTATCCCGTCTTGTATGTCGAAACATCTACATCCAGTGAAGAAATTTCTAGACAGTCTCCCAGAAACAAAATTCTACCTTGGTGACCTCCTAAACTCAAACTTGGAATGCAACTCTTGGAGCCAAGATACTCTGCCACACCAGGAAAACCACCTTTGAACGAAAGATAACACTTGCAGCCTTGTCCTGTCGGCTCATCCACTTCGAGTATGCTTCCAGCAGGAATGAACAACTCTGTGTAGAATGGCACCTTTTCTCCATCCAAAGAAGCTTCAAATGGAGCTCCGGCCAGAGCCACAATTGCAGCTTTGTGGAACTTGATTGTGGGTCCCCTGATATTGATTTCCAGGGCTTCACAGTTTTTATCATTTCCTACAATAATGTTTGCAATTTGCAATGCAAGAGGATCGGCTGGTCCACCTTGCGGCACACCCGCACCCACTGTTCTTCTACCGGGAAGATCTTGAATTGTTGTATAAGCACCTGCCTGCTCAAATTCAATCAAATGGGGCTTAAATTCGAGTTCTCCCAAAAAGCTTGTGAGTGTTTCTCCTTCTGAAAACTCAGAAGACTCGAGAACACTGATACAATACTCAATATTATTGACAGGGCCTTGGATCTTGAGATCTTTTAGCGCCCGAATCATATTTTTGGCCGTTCTTTGAGGAGACCAAACCATCACTTTTGCCAAGAGGGGATCAAAATAAGGAGAAACTTTGCAACCAGTTTCAATCCAGTGATCAATTCTCAGTTTGAATGGCTCGGAATCTGGGTAACTAGGAAAAGAAACGTTGTGCAAGATGCCCGGGCATGGAGCAAAATCTTTGATCGGGTTCTCAGCATACACTCTGACCTCAATTGCATGACCTTGCGGAACTTCCACCCCATCCGCATAAATGAGGTTTTTGGTCAAAATCTCGACGGGTATTCCGCTTCCAATGGTTTCGTACTCGGACTGCAAGAGCATTAAGTAGACAAGATCAACTCCATAAACGAGCTCAGTGATACCATGTTCCACTTGCAGTCTTGTATTCACCTCCAAAAAGTAGTAACTACCGGTGGAATCATCGACCAAAAATTCAACAGTACCCGCAGACTTATATTTGATAGTGGTAGCAAGTCTTTTTGCTGCAGCCGTTAGTTTCTTTCTCAGAGCATATTTGGCACCCTTTCCTTCCACAAACGGACTTGGAGCCTCTTCAATGACTTTCTGGTGACGACGTTGAATAGAACACTCACGTTCTCCAAAAGTAACCACGTCTCCAAGTCCGTTTCCCACCATCTGAACTTCGATATGACGACCTTTTTCGATATATTTTTCAACAAAAACCCCATCGTTAGAGAACAGTGAAGTTCCCCGCGATGTAACCTCGGCAAAATTTTCTCTCACTTCAGCTTCGTTGCGACAAACTTTGAGGCCCATTCCACCTCCACCGGCAGTTGCTTTGAGAATTACAGGGTAGCCAATTGTGGAACAAGCCGCAATAATTGTATCGGTGTTTCGAATGAGTCCGGTTCCGGGGACGACAGGAACGTCACACTCTGTGGCAATCTCACGAGCCAGATGCTTGAGTCCGAATCGACGAACCGACTCAGAAGAAGGTCCAGCAAAGAGGATACCGCATTCAGCAAGCTTAGCTGCAAATTCTGAATTTTCAGAGAGAAATCCATAACCTGGAATCACAACATCGGCCTTGTGTTCAATCGCTATCTCGACAATCTCGTCGATGTTGGTATATGCAGCTGCTCCTGTGCCAGACAAAAGATACGCCTCATCGCTGCTACTAACGTGCAATGATTCAAGGTCTTCTTTTGAATAGATGCCTATTGATGTGAGACCATACTTTTCACACGTTTGGATGATTCGGACTGCAATTTCACCCCTGTTCGCGATAAGAACTCGCCTAATATTTTTAAAGTCGGTCGTCTGGCTCATGATTTTTGGTATTTTGCACGAAATCAAAATTCTATAGTGTGAACAGTGACAAAGGGGGAGAATCGCTTAGATTTATGTGATAAGAAGAAGTTTTTGGTTAGCGGAATGCAATCCGATTTGGTGTTCCCAAAGAAGACAATCTCCCTACTTTCAGGATCGAGGGGTGGGGCTATAGCGGTTAGGTTGCATTATCTAGCAAATTTCCCAAAATGGAACGGACCACCTTTTCCGCAAAAAGATCTGCTGGTCCCCTCCAATCACCGGGAAGTTAGTCTTGAAACAACGCTATCGCAAACTCTGGTGCCGTTACTTGCTTCTCGATTAGGAAAGATAGGTCGCTTTTTGGGTTAACAATAATAATCATAAACCCTTCATATCAGGATCTGCATGGGGTGCCAAAAAAAACACACTAATCCGATTTCAAAGAGATTACGGTGCTGAGGGGATATTAAGGCAAGCATATATATTAGCTGGATTAGCACTGCAGTCAGAAGTGTTGGCAGTAGCAGCGACCACTTCTTTGAAACACAATCATACCACCAATTTTTACAATGAAATTTGATAGCTCCTCGGGCTCCTTCATTGTCTTCCCACAGAGCGTCGGCTATGGAATCGTCGTCGGTGTCGGTGCAGCATTTGCACTTGGCATGGTGACGCTCTCGTGGTTGCTATCTAAGTACATGAACGAAGTGCAAGACTCAGAGATGCTTTCGACCGCCAAACGGTCCATCAAAACAGGTCTTATTGCAAGTGCCGTCGTCTCGAGTTGGACGATCGGTGCAACACTGCTTCTTTCTTGCACTACCACGTACGAGCTTGGAATCTCTGCTGCTTGGTGGTACGGAGCGGGAGCATGTGTTCAGATTATCATCTTTGCTGTGCTGGCCATCGAACTTAAGCGAAAAGCTCCCAATGCTCACACTTTCCAGGAAACACTCAAAGTTCGTTATGGTCCTGTTGGACACCTCACTATGTGTTTTTACTCTTTTATTCAACAACTTTTCTACACTGCCAACCTTCTCGTGAACGGGTCATCTGTGTTCTCTCACATCACTGGAATGAACAGGGAAGCTGCGGATGTTTTGCTACCACTTTTTGTTGTTATCTACACACTTATGGGAGGAATCAAAGCTACTTTTCTCACCGACTGGACTCACGTTGTTATCATTTACGTTCTCATGCTCACTTTCTTATTCAAAGTTTACACCACTTCTCCAATGATTGGATCGCCAGGAGCGATGTGGGATCTACTTGTGTCTGCTGGAGAGCAATATCCGGTTTCTGGAAACAAGGATGGTTCTTTGCTTACCTTCACTTCGGTTAACGGAGGTTTATACGGTCTAATTTTGTTTGGAGCAGGTTGGGCAGCTGCTGTTGATTCTCAGCTGTTCCAAAAGGCCATCGCTGCTAATCCAGCAGCCGCTCTCACCGGATATACGCTTGGTGGTTTGTGCTGGTTTACCCTTCCATTTGCTCTTGCTACCACAATGGGTCTTGCTTGCCGGGCTCTTGAGATCACCGAATACTTCCCTCTTTACCCAGAAAGAATCAACTCGGAACAACTTTCGAACGGGCTGGTTCTTCCGATCACAGCTTACACTCTGATGGGGAAAGGTGGCGCAGGCGCAATTCTGTTGATGGTGTTCATGGCGTGCACTGCTGCTTTTTCGTCTGAGGTGGTGGCAGTTTCCTCTCTGTGGACTTACGATATCTACAAGACTTATGTGAATCCAAAAGCTGACGGAAAACGGCTCGTTGTGATGACCCATGCCGGAGTTGTTGGTTTCAGTGTGCTCGCTATTGTTCTTGCTATTGGTCTCGGTCGCGCAAACTTTGACGTCTCGTTCCTTACTACTTGTACCGGAATTGTCGTGAACGTTTGTATTTTACCGATTATTTGCACTTTGTTTTGGAAGCGTATGTCGTGCTTTGCGTTTGTCGCATCGACCACCCTGTCGACGTGTATTTCGCTCGCAGTTTGGATCGGTTATGCATACTCGCAAGCCCATATCGTCACCATTGCAAGTTTGTCCACTTACACTGCTCTTGCTGCAGGAAACACTGTTGCAATTGGTGTTCCTGGTTTGCTGATACCGATCTTTGTTTGGATACGTCCGGCAGACTTTGACTGGGAGCTTTGGAAAACAGAGCTCAAACAGGCTGATGACGCTGCATTTGATGAAGACCACGGACTCACTAATGTTATGAGCGGTGAAGAGGCTACTGAGTTTGTTCTACAACAGGAAGCCCTCGAAGATGTTCGCACTATCCGCCGGAGAAACATTGGAATGGTTTTGACAACGATTTTCGTTCTCTTCTTCCTGATTCTCTTCCCAATTCCACTTTACGGAACACATTACGTCTTCAGCAAGGATTTCTTCCGGGGCTACATAGTCGTTACATTCTTATGGGTGTTTTTCTCAGTTGGAGTGGTGACCGTCTATCCGGTTGTCGAGAGTTTGGGATCTATCAAAATGTTGTTCAAACGGATCATGGGACACTCCAAGGAGACACTTAATTCTGTAATTGACGCTGTCGAATCACCCGAACCAAAGTCTAAGGATGATTTCGCGGTGACCGAGGTGAAACGAGACTAAGTTCCGCAAGACCGCAAATGATAATTAATCCAATATTATTCGCAGCTGAACAGAGTCCCAGCAAAAAACGTAGAATCTCAAAGTATTGGTAATCTCACTAAAGAGGCTTTAGATTGTGAAAACTACCATGTTTTTAGTATTGTCACATAGAAGGTATTGGATTTGAAAATTAGCTTTTAGAGTTGATTGGACCCAGAGAAGACCAGCAATACACCCCCTCTCTTATCATAGACCGAGTAGCCAAAAACGGAAAGTAACGAATGAACCAAATAGTCAGCTGCGCCTGTGGCAACGAAGATAAATACAACTTGGTCCTATTGTTGGTTATCATAAAGCTATGCTTCTCCCCCACAGTTTCTTCGTTTTTACTTGCGATACAATACCGCTAACCGTTTCCTTGAGAAACCACTTACCTGTTTCCTTCCATAACCGCTAAGAAGTATCTAAATGCTCTCACGCTATCGGTTCCACCATACAATGCTAACAAATAGAGTGACTCGGAGCGCACATGGGGTGCGAAACTTAATCTTCTTATCAGAAAACCTCTTAAATCCGGAAAGAAAATTTCGTTGTCAATCTGCTCCTCTCCAAGATCCTGACCAAATGCGTTTATATATAAAAAATTCGCATTACCAGTCAGGACTTCCAGTATATTTCCATATATGTAGCAAAATCTTCAACATGGCTATCATTCCCGAGAAATTGGCCGGAAAGGCCACCCTGAACTCCAAGTACATGGAGAAGTTTGAAATTGTGTGTGACATGGGTGAAGGGTTCGGAAAATGGAAGATGGGACCCGATGAAGAAATCATGCCACTCATTGATGTGGCCAACATTGCGTGTGGATTTCATGCTGGTGACTACAATATCATGAATCGGATGGTGAAGTTGGCTAAAAAATATAATGTCAAGGTTGGGTCTCATCCTGGTTTACCAGATATGCTTGGCTTTGGAAGAAGAAAATGGGACATACCACCCGAGGATATTTATAACCTTGTGATGTACCAGACTGGTGCACTCAAAGCCTTTTTGGACGCTGAAGGTTTGCCTCTCAATCACATCAAACCGCACGGTGAGCTGTATTTTTATGTCGAGAGAGACGAAGCTGTGATGAGAGCCGTTTTGGCTGCTGCCAAAGTATTCAACGTGCCAGTTATCGGGGCTAAAAATGCTCGTTATGAGCGAATTGCAAAAGAAGAAGGAGTTGATTTGATTCAAGAGCTTTACACCGATATCGATTGGAACCTGGAGGGTCATCTTGTGCCTGTGGCACAATCAAGGCCAAAGAACCCACAGATCATCTACGATGACGTTTTGAACGCTGGCTTGACTGATGAGATCACCACCAACACTGGAGAAACCATCAAACTAAACTTTGGTGAGGATCCTTTCATGCTCTGTTTGCACTCTGATATGCCCACTGCATTAGGCAATATCGAGAACGCCAGAAAGGCAATTGATTTGCTCAACTCCAAACGTAACTTTCCAATAAAGAAGAACTATGTTTAGTGGTGCAGAGGTGTATATGGAAAGATACCAAAAAAAAAACATTTCACCGATAAGCCACAAATTGCGATTTTTTAGGAGATGTCATGAGCATTTGGACAATCGCAGTTTTACAGCACATAGTGGTATCCAATGTGGAAAAAGTGGGGTGTTTTTTCTTGATGCCACAGCTACTAGCAATTAGTAAGCTCAATTGGTGATCTATAAAGGCCAAACAATTTGACGGTGTTTCACGTAATCATAAAGTAGTTGTAGCAAAATAAGTATAGTTTTTGCAAAATGAGCACCCAAACAGCTACCATTAAATTGCAAGGAGACCTACCATTGTCAGACGAGATTGAAAAACTCATCAAATCTTCTAAAGATATTGTCATTGGTGGAGCCAACAAAGGCGGAAATGTTTATGGTGCTGACCCTGAAGGCTTGAAGTACCTTCCTGAAAGCACTCGTCTACGTTTCGCAGAGTTTGGTGTTGATATCTCCAAAGGATATCCTGCCAGACCAGACAAATCCAAAGTTCCTGTTTATCTTGACGAAGCTTTTGCTATCAGAAACGATGATTTCCCTTATATTGAGCGTGGAAAGAATGCCGACTCAAAAAAAAGCGCTCTTTTCGGTGCTGCCAAGGAGGTGATTCATCTTACCAAGCACATTGGTACCGAAATTGTTGGTTTGCAACTTCAAGACCTTACCAATCAACAGCGCGATGAGCTTGCTCTATTGGTTGCTGAAAGAGTTGTTGTTTTCTTCAGAGATCAGAAGCTTGCTCCGCAAAAACAACTTGAACTCGGTGCTTATTGGGGCCGTGTCGAGAAACACCCACAAACCTGGCAGGTTACAGGACATCCGGGAATCACTACTATCTGGGTTGATTTCCACAGACAAACTCAAGGTTTGAACTTGACTTACAAAAACAACAATCTCGGTAATTGGGATGCTCTCAAATTCCCAATCAGAGCAAACCAGGTGTGGCACACTGATCTTGTTCATGAAAAACAGCCTGCTGGTCTTACTCATTTGCACCTGGATGCTATTCCAGAGTCTGGTGGAGACACCATTTGGGCGTCAGGTTACGCTGCTTACGACAAGTTGTCAGAGGAATTCAAGAAGTTCCTCGATGGAAAAGAAGCCGTTTATGTTTCTGCTCACAGCTACCTTGATCGAAACGATCCATTTGGTGGACCAAAAAAAATTGAACGTGTTCACCCACTCGTGAGAACACACCCTGCCACCGGCTGGAAGTTCCTTTTTGTCAATCGTGCTATGACTAAACGCATCATCGGTCTTTCCCCGGTAGAATCTGACTTGATTTTGAACTATCTGTTTGAAATTTACGAGAAGAACGCTGACATTCAGGTCCGATTCAAATGGGGACCTGCCAAACCAGGATACGGGACCTCTGCTATTTGGGACAACAGAGCTTCACAACACAGGGCCGTTTGGGACCATGAGGGAGAAGACGCACGTCATGGAACTAGGGTGACCTCGCTTGCCGAAAAGCCATACTTCGACCCCGAGAGCAAATCTCAGAGAGAAGTTCTTGGGCTTTCTTTGGATGAAACTGAATATTTCTAAGTCAATAAGAATGAATTAAAGAATTATACTGGTTGAATTCGTAGTTTATCACTGATTTCTCGCTCTGGAATGCAAAGCAACCGTCGAGCCAAATCCAAACACCAAAATTAGACCGCACATTAAACCAGCTGCGCCTGCATAGTTGAGATTTTCAAACATCTTTGGGAAGTAAAATGGTCCCACAAAACCCATTATCTGTCTGCAGAAATTGAGGAATATACCAATATCCGGGGCAAAAACAGGGTTGCTATCGATTGCAAAAGATGTCATAACTGTAGCCACAATGTTGTTTCCAGCAGCAGCGACACCACATCCGATTGTTGGTTTGATGTCGTATTTTCCCGGCTTGGCTTTAAAGAGATACACCCCCCAGACAATTAGTCCCACTATCACACTTAAATATCCGTAGTAACTAATCCATAGTCTGTCGTAGATCACACGCTTTCCTTGCCGATGTTGAGTGCAACGTTTCATCCATCTATCGGAAAGCGATCCCGAGAGAATCTCGCCAATGATCCCGCCAACCAGGAAACTAATATTTTGCAATCCCTGTTGTTGTGCGTCCAAGGAGTACAAAATATGAAGGACCTGAGGCAACTCGACGGTGGTAGCAACATTTGCGTACGCAAAGGTAATTGACGCGGCAAGAACTGCCATTGAAACATTCAGTTGCTTTGCTTGAAGGAATGGACGGAAAAAGATCTTCCATCCACCAAGCTTCTTTTTCTTTAGATTTGTAATGAAAATACGGGCACTTGTGACAATCGGAATTCTCGATGATCTATTATCTTTGGAATCGTAAACCGTTTCGCCTGCAAGACACCACAGAACTCCTAGGCCAAAGTTCATAAACGCAAACGTGAAATACACCCATTTTAGACCAGCATGTTTTGCAACAAATCCAGTAATGAATGCACCTCCTGGAGTACCCAAAATTAGTGTCATGGACCACCAGCCATGTTTTTGTCCTCTTTCATGCGAAAATGACACGTCTGCCACCATTGATGAGCCCGCTGCCGCACCCGTGGAAATGAAAGCTGAAACCAAAACACGCATTGCCATTTGCTGGCCGTAAGTGTTGCAAAACCCTCCGCCAATATTGAGAACGCTCGCACAAATACAAGAGATGACCAAAATCAAGTTTCTCCCAAAAGTGTTCATGATCGGAACCCAAAGTACAGGGAACACTCCGAGTGTGGCGATTTGTGCTGAGGTCAAATACGACGTGGTACTTTCTTTGACTCCATATTTTTCAGCCATTGGAGTGAAGATAGAATTCATTCCTGAAGCCATAAAAGTTCCACTGAAACCTTGGAATGCCACGAGAGCAATAACGTAGTTTTTTTTCCAGTTTGGCCAATTCAAAGGATCATTTGGATCTGCCGACGGAAGGGGATCTAAAAGTGTGGTCCCATGTCGTTGAATGAGAAACTTGTGATGTTCATCTGACAAGACAGTTGGTTTGTCAGATATCAACTGCTCTTGAGCTCTTTCGATGTATTCGGAGTCCGGTTTTTCCTGTGAAATTTCAGTGTCCAATATTGCCATTCCGGAGTTGTAGAAGTTGTGTATCTCATACTGGCAATGAAAACTGTTCAAAGTCTAGGGGTCCTTTGACATATATATATTATGCAAAAGTTATACGTCCGAGTGTACCCCACCACGTTACCCCGGACGGCGAAAGGCAGTGCGTGCATTAGCGACTGGGACACTTCGGCTGAATTTTTTTCCCCCTAAAAACGCGGGGAAATAAAAGATTTGACGTGACGGCCAACAAGAATTGAAAAAAAATGAGGGGCAATCATGTTCTGCAAAAATCAGGATTGCAAAACGGTAAAAGTAGAAGGAACGAGAGGGGATGAGAGATGATTGCATTGATTTGAAGAATCTGTATATATCTGAAACTGTGAGGAATTAAACATAGTTCAAGTAATTGAATGACACTGCGTTATCGGGATATAAGTTTGAAGTGGCGAACATGCCAAGTTACTCAAAAAGTTTGGTTTCGGTAATCGTCGTTGCATTACTAAAAATACTTTTTTAAAAACGGGGCTATTCAGATTTTTTAATGAAGTCTCTCAGGAAAATAAATAATCACGGAATTGTATAACAAAAAGAGGGTAACCTAAAAAAAGGCCCATTCGGAGTTTCCTGATTTATAGATTATTTCTTGTTCAATAAGCATGCCTTCAAGGCTTCACAAATATTGCTTGAATGAGTTGAATGGTAACAGATACTTAAAAAAAGTAGAAAAGCAGCTGAATTCGCTGATGAATCATTGAAGAAATCTCGCACAAGAGAGAGATGAACGGCTTGTTTCGCAAGTGACCGGATCGTTAGACAGCTAATTTTGGCTTCGAAAATCTATCCCGATCATCCACCTTCGAGGTATCCTTCACCACCACACAATCCTGAGGCTTCAAGATCCTATCGAAAAACTCTGAGATCTTCTTCGCTCCCGAAGCTCCAACTTCAGTCACCAGCGAAACGTACCCATCAGGCCGAATAACAACATAACAACCCTTTTGTGGATCAACTCCAAACTTTTCATAAGCTCTGCATGGTCCATCATGGTAAGTTTCCACCTCACCTCCATAAATTTTCCAGTAGTCTCTGCGACGGTGATTGTCAACAGGCCACAAAAAGTCCGGAAAGTCGGACAATTCCGTATCTTCGTAAGGCGAAGCATGCAGGGTTAAAACTTCAATAACCGAATCCACAGCTGCGTTGACAGGAGTGTATTTGGAAACAGTTTTTGAAATTGTTTCCACCATCTCCTTCTGCGCAGAAGCAAGAGCCGAATTGTGAACAATATCACCAGAAAAGTTAACGATACGCCATCTTCCATCACTAGGCATACGTTCAGCAAATTGGTAAGGTCTTCTATCTGCCTGATTGGTCACCAATGTCGAATCAAACCTCTTTCCGACAGGAATGTTGGAAGCATATTCAGTAATAAAAAGCCCTTCTCCATCATCCTTGACCTCCAAAATAGACTTCCCGTAATCAACAGAAGTTCCAGAAGTGAACTCATTACCTTTCTCAAATGCTTTAACAAACAAATCAATGTCCACTCCATCTTGAGCCTTGGACTTGTCCTCAGAAACAATCTTGGGCTTTCCACTAAACAAGCGTGAGTAGTTTCGATCCAAATTGATCAGCTCGTCAGCAACACCACGCCGTTCCTCCTCATAAGTATCAAGAATCTCACGAGAACTCAAACCTTTCAAAACGTGAGCAATTTTCCAACCAAGATTATATGTATCCATCATCGAAACGTTCATGCCCTGACCAGCTTTCGGAGAGTGTGTGTGACATGCATCACCAGCAATGAAAACACGGTTGTGTTTTTGGAATTTAGGAGTCAGTCTTTGACCAATTTGGTAGCCAGTAAACCAGTCAACGTCGGTAACATCAAAATCATACGGTTTGAAAATTGCCTTTGCGTTCTCAACAATCAATTCAGGAGTAATTTTTGACCGATCAGGTCTCGAATCATCTGATTCCATGCGTGGAACCTCTTTCAATTGAATGTACAACCGAACTAAGTCCTTTTCACGTGGAATCACCATAATCGAACCATTATCCTTCGAATGAATTGCCGCACGGGAGCGGATATCTGGCCAATTGGTAATTGGAACACTATCAAGAACACCCCAAATGTAATCTGTAGTCTCACCTTCCATTTCCACGCCAATCTGCTTACGAACCCAAGAGTGAGCTCCATCGCATCCAATCACATATTTGGCATGAATCAACTCACACGAGTCTTCGGCACCAAAATCACCAATTGCCGCGTATGTTCGTTCCTGATCTCCTTCAAACTGGCGGAACAGACCGTTTGTGATTCCCGTTCCAAACTGTTCGGGAGTTGCCAAATCATCATCGTCCTTCATGTGCTTACATAATACACTAACGGGGTAAGCTTCTGGATCTTCAACTTTTGACTCGTCAATCGAGAGATGCAAGGGAAGAACAGGACGCTCCACCTTCACAGTTCCCTGACTCCATTTGTCGATACTGTCTAAAAGGAAGCCTTCGATCACTCCTTGATGCAGAACCAATTGTCTGAAACGCGAAATCCCTGGAGTTGTGTCAGGAATTCTAGCATGTCTCTTAATATTCCCATCTTCATCAGGATGCCAAAACACCATTTGGTCAAATATATTTCCCTTTTTTTGTGCTCTGTCTGCGAATCCAAAGCTTTGAAACACTTCCAGTGTGCGAGATTGTAAACCATCGGCCTGACCAGTGAAAAGCTTGGCCGAACGTTTATCAATGATACGGAAGTTCACGCCTGTGCGTGCAAACCAGCACGCAGCCATTAGCCCAGACGGGCCGGCGCCGATGATGAGGACATCAACATTGGATTGCTTGAAAGAATTCGTCATTTTTTTTTTTTATTGCTTGTCTACAGAGCTTTCCTTCAAGTCCTATTCAAAGTGTGGACCAAAACCCAGAAATAATATAGATATATATATATATGAAGTGGAGAAGTTCGACACACATTTCCGAAGTGAGGGGTAAACTAGGAGTCTACACATCTGCGGGGGGTTCTTACACTGAACCGAATATTTTTTGTCGATCAGTCATCGCGCAGAGCTCCGAAATGTGGGGTTCCAGAAATAAAAGATCGGATTCCTGCGCACTTCTGCAGCTCAACTAAAACGAAAAGTCTATTGTTCCCCGGATTTTGCAACGTCTACCAGCAGGAATAGTGACTTTTGTGACTTCGTGTAGTCGGAAGTGTGCCAAAGAACATTCGAAGTGTTATCGACTTCGGTGCACAACTGTTCATCACTATCTAATTTGCTCAGTCCCCGTTAATGCACCGCGCTTGAACGGCCATCAGCTTCAGAGATAATTTTTTTCCAATCAGACATCAAAATGGCAATAAACTCGGAAATAGCCAAAAAACAAACCCCGACTGCCAGTCCAATCCACAAACCTTTGACTCCCAATCCACGCGTGAACCCGAGATAAAGCGCAATCGGAACCGCAATAATGTAGTAAGCCACCAGATTGAGTCGACTCCCAACAGCTTGACGTGCTTGTGCTCGCAAAACACCGGCGCCAACTATGTTGGGTGAGTCCCAAATCTGATTCAAGGCCAGAATCGACATAACCACCCTTGCAGTTTCAACAACCGTTGGATCACTGGTAAAAACACCAATGATGGAGTTTTTGCAGAGGAAAAGCCCTGAAGAAATAAGAACACTCAAAGCCAAACTCAAAAAGTAACAAG
This sequence comes from Ogataea pini, assembly GCA_003707665.2. Classification (NCBI taxonomy): domain Eukaryota; kingdom Fungi; phylum Ascomycota; class Pichiomycetes; order Pichiales; family Pichiaceae; genus Ogataea; species Ogataea pini. Next base: position 19,960 of record PPKL02000007.1, on the reverse strand, counting down.
CTTTTGTTGCTGTAACAGCATCTGCTTGTTTACCGGCACCAATAAGTCCTGCTATTCTCGTTGCACCAGCAACGGAGGCCGAGAAAGGAATCTGGAAGCACAAGGTAGCCAAAGTGGAGGCGATGGATTGAGCAGCCAAAGCTTCTGTTCCAAATCTGGCTGAAGAAAGTGTCAAAATTTCAAATGCAATGAACTCAGACAAGAGCATTGCAGTTCCATTTAATGCCAACGGAACCATGGCTCCCCAATTATTGAAGCTCTGTTTTAGCTCCAGTCCAAACCAGCACTCACGTCCCTTGACAAAACCTGCGTAGCAAAACAATAGCATAGCTGAGAGCCAGTAACTAAGAGTTGATCCAAGTGGGGCACCCAAGAACCCAATGCCAATGTGTTCGTTCCACACTAGAACATGATTCAACAGAACATTGATTGGGGCCACAATGAATAGCACGTATTGACCAGCACTAAAGATGTTTTGGGCCTGCAAAAATCTCTTAGCAGTTTCAAAAAAAATGAACGCAGGTGTAGAAAATGCCATAACCCGAAGATACCCTTGGGCCAGCAGTCCAAGTTCTGGGTCACTAACTATATGTTTGAAAAAAAAGTTCGAGTTCCACCACAGCAAAACTAATGGAATATTGACTATACTGATCATGGCAAGACATTTTTGAAAATACAAACCAACCAGCTCGTATTTTTTTGATCCATAAGCTTCAGAGCACAACGTTTCAAGACAGGTGGACATTCCTGTGAAAATTGAGGCAGTGATATTGAACGTCATGGTAGCAAGAGAAACGGCAGCTAGTTCTCTTGAACCAATGCGACCAACAGTGAAAATAGAAACCAATGGTAACGAATATTGCAAGAAGAAAGTCACGGCAAGGGGAGCAGAAGATTTAAGGATGACGGATAATTCTTTGGCTAATGTTGCATCGTTTTCGATAGTTTCTACACTGCTTGAGACACTGCTTTCATGCTGAACTTCTGTTATAGCTCCATAGTTCTCGAATGACTTAGCGGCTCGGGTAATGCTTCCTGGTGAAGACATAATTGTGATGCCTTCCAAAAAACGAATTATTTCATGGATTCACTTCAAAGAGCTAGAACAACCTTATAAACAAAAGTTCTTTTCCAACTAGAAGGTTGTTGTTACTTCTGCTAAATTCCAGAATGTAACCTGAAAGGTAACTTTCTGATCGTGCTTCCAAAATTGCGCAGGTTGCAAGTCAAAGCTGAAAATTTGCGCGGGAATTGCGCTTCAGCATAATGATGCCTAATTGCGCGGGAATCCAACGTACACCGCCCTTCTCCATGCTCAGCTGTGCTGAAGAACGCACTAGAGTTCGTGTCATACTCGTATGCATTGTATTGAAATCTTATTGTTCTCAAATATCCCGAGGTATGTATTGATCTCTTATCACTAAACAAATAAAAATTATATAAAAAAATAACCATTCGAGCCAAGATTAGCATGTTTAAACCTTCGATTTATTCGTTATGTCGATGGTGACACCATCAAATTCTCCTTCCATCTCAACACTTTCAATCATAGATGAGTCATATGGCTTCATTTTCAACTTTTCCAGTTCTTCAGCCGAGAACACGTCAAAGTAGTCAACTTCATCTTGCATACCCGCATTTTTGAATGGAAATGCCAGACATAAAAGATAATATAAAATCAAAGGACACACAAATGAAAAGATGGTACTGTTTTGGAAATAGTGAATTAGCCCTAAAGGGATGGAAATACTGCTATTGACAGTGGCAGCCAACCCGGGTAATCCTGGAACGGTAGCAGCAAAGAAACACAAGTATGATCTCCAATTGAAACCATAATCAAAGTAGTAATCCTTGTCTCTTCCAATGGAATAAAGGTGGGAAACTCTGATTCTTTGCTTTCTCACCAAGTAAAAGTCAGAAATCATGATGCCCATAATTGGTGACATCACAACACCAAACGAAGCCATCACGTTGTTGAAAGTAGAAGCACTGTTGTAGAAATTCCATGGCTGACAGGCCCAAGAAACCAAAGCGGTGATTGCAGCACCTCTGAAAATGTTGATATAGCGAGGGCAGATTCCTGCCAAGTCCATGCCACCAGCCATTCCGTTGGCTAGAACATTGAATGTGAGCTGCGAGGATGCGAAAGCCAACCCACAGAAAAAGGAAGCACATCTCCTGCGGGCGGTGTAGCTGTCAGTCATCCATTGTAGGCACACGTCGGTTGGAAGCCACATTGCTGTTCCATAGTTCTCCAAAGTATTGGAAGCAGTGACCATTCCCATACATGGAACCATAGTACCGGTGATGAAAATCGAAAGAATTATTCCCCACATCATCGGTTTGGTTTTCTTGGCGAAACGTGAGTAGTCACTCATGTTGGTACAATTTGGAGAAACTGCACCATAAAAAATGGTGATGGCTTGCAACCAACCCCATCCAATCTCCGATGTCTTGATCGAAACCGACTCGTACCACATAGAACCGGGCCCGCCAGTCAATGTGTAACACTTGTGAAGTTCGTATCCAAACACCCCCAACATTGCCACCATTGTAATTGCACAAGAACCGTTGACAAGTGGACCCATTTTTTCAGGCTTCAAGATCAAAAAGAAAAATTGAATCATAGAAAATAGGAAAAACCCAATAAAGTCTCTTTTGGTCATATTAAGACTAAGAGGGAACGTGTTCGACATATTCAAATAACTCTCGCTCCACGATGAGATCATAACCACAACTCCCAAAGCTCCCAACCATGACTGTGAAGCATAATAAACAATAGAAAGCAAAATCCGGATCAAAATACCCAAATAGGAGCCAAACACTCCGAAAACCATTCTTTGAGAGACTGTGTAGCCGATCTTGTACTTTGATCCTGGTGTCGAGTTCAAACAAGTGTACACCACAATCAGAATATTGCCTATAGTCACTGCACCCATGGTGTGCTGAATATTGAGACCAAGCGCAAGCAACGACGAACCAATAGAGTATGTGAAGATCGAAACATTTGGCACAGCCCAGTAACCAAAGTACGACCAGAATCCCCAAAGCCGCCGACTTGGAGGCATAGGCTCGAGATCAGGGTTCTTGAGCACAGAAAGAGTCCTATCACCATGTGGGACTTCCAACCACCTTAACTTCTCAGTAACACCGCCTTTCATTGTGTTGAATAAAGGCCTGAAAAATGGGTGATTTCAAAAGAGATACACTCGTCCATGATTGTACCGAAGAAATCTAGGGCTTTTTATGACTCTGGGCGATCGGACAAAGAGATCAATGCGTCTTCAAATTTTGTCAAACCAGATGCAACTGATAACAGAGATTGATCACTCAAATGCCGCTCAAATTTTTTTTATCGTAATGACATTTCAAAAAATGCTCCGAAATAAAAAAAAATAATTGCTTTATCGATTATCAAGTGCGCATGATAATCCGGGATGCGTGATGAGCCGATAAATCGGTAAAGTATGATAACGTTGGTTGCAGATAAGTCACTTCAAATGCGCGGGAATTCTCTGCCAGGTTTAGACCCTTATTGTATTGGAAGACTTTGGGGGCAGTGCGAGACTCTGCTCGTCCATTCGCCCTCACCGATAGTGAAGTTCAAAAGAGAACTTTGGTGATGAAGGATTTGAGGGCGATTCTGTGCTGCTCAATACTCAGAATATTTGGAATTCATGTCAGTCATTTTGAGCCCTTTGAGAACCCCAGAGCCCGCTCAGTGGTTACCCAGGTAACCCGAGCCCATAATGCTATTTGAGTAAAGTTCTTTCCTATTGTAATCTATTATGCTAAATTGGGCTGATGGCATATCTGTTTTAGGCTGTTGTACGTGATGAGAAGCCCGTATTTAGAAAGGTGCGCGAAAACAATAATTCCGGCGGAATTTCCAGGAACCAAGTTCTCGAAAAAAATTTAGATTATAACTTCGCTCAATCGAGAGTTCATGCTGCAAAGAGCTTCACTGTCACTCTCGGGAAGCCAATTGGCATGACCTCGGAACAGACAGGGAGTCAGGTTTTCGTCGAAAACAATAAAAGAAGCGCAATTTATCTGCAAGCGACAGTGCTTCGTTTATTTCGGAAAGCCAAAGTAGAAAGCAGCTCCCAACCAGAATTGGGGTTATACGGTTTCGATGGCAACCATTGAATTCGGTTGAAATTTCCCGCGCAATTCTCCAGGGAATCTATGGAGCGATTGGTAGCCTGACTATGGAATCTGACATCAGACCTTCTCTTCAGAATTTCAAGTTTCAACAGAATTGTGCTATTTAAACCAGGTGAAGGGTCAACTTTGAGACCGATATGTCATCAATTCACAAATAGCTGTAACACATAAACAAATTACAAAAAAAATGAAATTATCGGCTGTTGTTGCGTGCGCTATACTATCGGCATTGAGTGCGCAAGCCTCCCCAGTTCACGGATCGAGCTTGTTTCAGCTTGCATTCGAGCTCAAAGAGCAAGAGGAAGCTGGAGAGATTGGAATCAATGAAGCTCATACTCATGACCATGAGGTCAACAAATCTTTCCTGGACCACTTGTTGGGTTCCCTCCTGACTCAAACAAATCAAGTTGATGTTGCTGCTCTCGAGCAGAAGAAAGAGCCTCTGCCACTCCCAGATGCTTTGCACCCATTCACCTTACAGGACGAGTATTCGGTTCCAGACCCCGATGACTTGAGAGACATCAATGGTTCTTCAGTGCTTTACAGAGGTGGTGAATTCGGAGGTATTGACACCTTTGCACACTTGCCATACGCCAACTGTTACAACCCTGAAGTTTTCGAAACCGAGGAGTTTGACATTGCCGTTGTTGGTGCTCCATTCGATGCTGGTACTTCTTACAGACCAGGAACCAGATTCGGTCCTAGCGGTATCAGACTTGGTGCAAGACGTTTGGCTCCAGCTTACTCTGTTTACAGAGAGAAGTTCAACCCTTACAAAAACTGGGCCAAGATTGTCGACTGCGGTGATCCTCCAGTGACACCTCTTGACAACAGAATTGCTTTGGATCAAATTTACAGAGCGGAAAGAGCTATCCGGAAGCATAAGACTACTTCCTCCAATCCAAACAAGAACCCAAAAGTGTTCACATTGGGTGGTGATCACACCATTACCTTGCCTGCTGTGAAGGCTGCTTTCGAGAATTACGGAAAAATCACCGTCATTCATTTCGATTCTCACTTGGACACTTGGAATCCATATTACTTCGGAGGTAACGTTACCGAGTATCAGTCACTGAATCACGGTACATACCTTCACTATGCACACGAAAAAGGTTATCTTGCCAACAACTGTATCCACGCTGCCATTAGAGGACCATACCCAGGTCCTAAAGATGTCGAGCACGATAACGAGTGTGGATTTGACAGAATTCTTGCAAGAGACATTGACACTATTGGACCAGAAGGAATCATCAAGAGAATCAAGGAGAGAATTGGCAATACTAACGATCCTGTTTATATCACTGTTGATGTTGACTCGATGGACCCAGCATTTACCCCTGCTACAGGTACTGCAGAGCCAGGTGGATGGACATCCAGAGAGTTGCTTACTGTCCTTGACGGTCTTGAAGGTTTGAACGTCATTGGAGGTGATGTTGTTGAGGTTTCTCCACCATACGACAACACTGCTGAGACTACCTCGCTTGTGGCTGCCCAAGTTGCTGACTCTATTATTTCGTTGATGATCATCAAAGACGAGAAGTTAGAATAAGAAAATTTCTTACGGAGTTTCATCCCAAAGCAGGAATTTTTGTGATAATTGTTTGCGGCCTGCCGGTGTTTCTTTTTCAGGACTTGCACCACAATTCAAGGGTCCTGCAAGATTTTATATTTTTATTCTAACAGTTTTTCTATAATTTTTTCTTTCAGCCACAGTTTTGAAAACAATAAGCTATGGTGCAATCTTGCTATTCCCGTACTCATACTCAGGCTGTATAACTGTATATCACAATTGGTGATTATTGTTCAAGTGATGCACAGATGAGCGTTCATCATGTAAACTCAAAAGAACTTTTTATTCAAATAAGGATTGAAACCCGACTGTATTTCCCAGCGGATTTTTTTTTTCTCCTGGAGATTTCGACGCCAAAATGACAACTACAGTGCTAGATCCCTTGAGAAGACTCAAGTGGGGGTTTCTTCCGACAGAAAGGGTTGTACCAGAGCCGGCAACATCAGACAGTTCAGTTGAAGAGCAGAAGATTAGCCCTGAAAACACTGTTCAAACAATCGAAGCCGAATACAGGGATGAGAGCAATAGAAAATGGTGGAAGTTCTTTGATGAGTACGAATATCGTCAAAATAAGAAACAAAGGAGTCAACACAAATGGTATCATTGGTTTAACGAAAAAGACACCCCAGAAGAGCGCAAACTGATTTTGAAACTGGATGTTCTTCTTTGTTTCTACTCGCTTATGGCGTATTGGGTCAAATACCTCGATCAAACCAACTTGAACAACGCTTATGTGAGCGGAATGAAAGAATCTCTTGGTATGAAAGGTAACGATCTCGTTCATACTCAGGCAGTTTTCACAGTTGGTACCATTGTTTTCCAGATACCCTTCATGTACATCTTGTACAAAGTCCCACTCAACTATGTTCTGCCTGCCTTGGACATTTGTTGGAGTCTTTTCACAATTGGTGCATACAAGGCCACCAATGTTTCACACTTGCAAGCCATGAGATTTTTTATCGGTGTGTTTGAAGCTCCATCTTACTTAGCTTACCAGTACTTGTTTGGAAGTTGGTACAAAGTTGATGAGATTGTTCGTCGCTCCACTGTTTACTACATTGGTCAATACTTGGGTGTTTTAACTTCTGGATTATTGCAAGGGTCAATTTATGACTCTCTCAATATGAAAAACGGACTTGAAGGTTGGAGATGGATGTTCATTATTGATGCGATAATCTCCATTGCTGTTGCAATAATTGGCTTCTACTCGATTCCAGGAACTCCAGACAAATGCTATTCCATTTTCCTTACTGATGAAGAAATTGCTTTGGCGAAAAAAAGACTCCAAGACAACAAGACTTCGTATGCTGTGCCACTTGAGAGATCCTTTTTCGACAAGAAAATTTGGAAGAAAATTGCAACGTCATGGCATATCTACGTGTTGACCTTATGGAATATTTTTTGCTGGAACAACAATAACGGAACATCGGGGGCTTATCTTTTGTGGTTGAAGTCTTTGAAAAAATACAGCATTGGAAAAGTCAACCAACTGGCTGCCGCAACCCCGGCTGTGGGTATTTTCTGGCTTTTGTTGACTGGATGCTACGCCGATTTGTTCCACTCTCGTTGGCAGGCGATTATGCTATCACAGATACTGAATATCACTGGAAACATCATTTTGGCAATTTGGGATGTCCCCGAAGGTGCCAAATGGTTTGCGTTCATGTTGCAATACACCGGTTGGGCTATGGCGCCAGTTCTGTATTCATGGATGAACGACATTTGTCGCCAAGATCCTCAATATAGAGCAGTGATTTTGGTGACAATGAATATCATGGCACAAACTTCAACTGCTTGGATTTCTGTTCTAGTGTGGAAAACAGTTGAAGCTCCGCGTTACCTGAAGGGTTTCACCTTCACGGCATGTAGTGCCTTCTCTTTGATACTTTGGACCTTTGTCGTTCTGTACTTTTACAAGCGACAAGAAAAACAGTTTGCTGTGAAGACTGGACTCATTGTTTTGGAAAAGACTTCGTCATGAACGTCAAATTGCATCTTCCCAATGAATTAGCTTAAATAATGATGATGATTCAGTTTACTGTGCAGAATCTGAAGATTTCGCATTGATGAATCTTTAAGATTCCCGATAAGAAATGATCCATTGATTGAAGCTTTGAACTTTTCAACGTACTTCGTAGGAGAGAAGTAAACCACTCGTCACCGAAACGACACCCTCTGTTAGCTCCCCTCAACTTTCAGCCCCGGGGCATGTTAGTAATTGAAAGTTGATCAATGTACGCTTTCTCTGTGTTATTTCAACTCTGAGTTCAAAAGCCTTTGTCATCGGACAACAAAGCCGAAATCTCAGAACATCTACCGTGATATGAAGTGAGCTTTCGAACCACATTGCCAAACCTGTTCACTCAGTATGCCTCTGTAGTGCCTTTCGAACACTAAACCAAACATTCCAATAATGACCGATGTTCCCAAGCTAGCTATGAACCATTGATGCAGCCTGTTTGAACGTCATAAGGCACTATGTATATAATGACAATATCGCATACGTCGATCCTCACTTACTTGTGGGGTTCACGCATAGGAATCAATTGAATTCTGCTCAGCATCATCTTCAAACGATACTCTTAGAGATCAATTAGTGTCATATCAGCTAGTTAGGCAGGTCAATTGATGAATGTGCGGAGGTACACTCCCGCACCCGAGTTCTCGAGAACATTTCCGTGTGGAGCTTTGAAAAATAATTTCCCCGGATTTCGTGTGGCCACGCCTTTTCGATGCAAAGGACCCTGAAACTTTGTATTCAAAAAAGCCATTCATTCCTTGTGAGGTGAGTTGTACAAATACAAAAAATACAAGAAATAAGACTTCTATCATGACTACAGCAGGGTTTTTTGCAAGTCGAAGAATGTGAGGAGCAATAAATCTTCTATTTCAAAGAATATGAGGAGGAAGAAGGTTTCGATATTGATTACATCCCTGAAGAGAAAGAAAAGCTTCTCTTCAAGGTTGACTATTTTTTGCTCAACACATTCTTTTTCATGTTTCTCCTGTCTTATATGGACTGCACAAATATTGGTAATGTTGAAATGGCAGGTTTGATGGAAGATCTTAACATGGAGTCTACCATGTATTCTAACGCGCTGATCGTATTGTTCTTCTTCTACATCGTGGATGAGGTTCCTAAAATTTGATATTAACCAAAGTGGGTGCTGTTCGTTTTGTTGCAACAATCATGCTCTTTTGGGGAATGCTTAGTTGCTGTTTTAGTGCAGTTCACACTTATGGACAGCTGATAGCTTTGATAGTTTTGGTTGGACTCGTTGAACCCAGAATCGCTCCTTCGATCTTACTGATTATGTCATCTTGTTACAAAAAGAAGAAACAATCACGCAGGTTTGCCACATACAATTCCCAGCAATCTTGAGTAGCGCTTTGGGAGGAATCTTTGCTCTTTTGATCACCGATCATCTCCATAATGTCAGAGGAATAGTTGGTTGGAGATGGCTTTTTAACATCAAAGGTGCTGGTACAATGGGTATTGCACTTATAGCTTACTTCACAATACTTCCATTCCCACAAGACATGAAACCAAGAAGGGGTTTCAGTCAAAAGGTAATTGACATTGCTTTGGCAAGACTGAAACGTGACAAAGTGGATAATTTTTCTCGCCATGAAGAGCCATATATTTGAACCTTGCAAGCTTCAGAGTTATACTTTTGATTCTTGGATATAAGGTGATCGTGGGATCTTCGACTTTTTCCTACTTTTACCCGAAACTTGTCCAAAGTTTGGGATATTCTGGATCAATGGTTCAGTACATGACAATCCCGATTTATGTGACTTCGTTTGTCGTTTGTTTTGAATCCCGTGGTTGCCTTTCTCTACGACAAGTACGGAAACATGCGTGGATACTACCTCTCTGGGTTGTTGTTCTTAGCAGGTGTGGTTTCGCTTGTTGTCTGTGATATATACGGCTTCAAAGCTCGTTACGCCATGCCTTTTTTGATGGCTTCTGCATTGTGGTCAGCAAACGCGTTGGCTTTTTTCTACAGCTCAATTTTCTTGTCGATCAGAGACTCTAGAACGAGAGGTGTCGGTCTCGCCATCATCAACGGACTTGGACACTTGGCCCAAATCTATGGATCATATCTTTTTCCCGCTGACGATAAACCCAAGTACATCAAGAGATTTTTTCGTGATTACTGGAATGTGCTTCCTTGAATTTTTCATGTATCCTGCTCTGGCAAAAAACTCGATCATCAGGAGAGGTTATGAATAACATTTATCCGACACCGCTAACCCAATCATCTGGAAGAAAACTTATTCACAGTACATAAGAAGTCTAACTTTCAGTACATTTGTAAAAGTATTAAGCGTTTTGCCACGAGTGGCTAATCAGGGGCCAGACCTGGTCATATTGAGGAAAACGCAACCCCAAATTCAGAGTCTTATCTAGCTGTCCATTTGTGCTTTTTAAAGTTTAAGTTGTCTCGAAAAGACTCCACAATTTTCAAACTGTGGCTTTCTATTGTTCTTGTGCGATTTTTTTTTCATCATATAATACCCTGGTGGTGCGTCCGTGGAGAAAAAACCGTTTTTTTTTTTCAGTATGTTTATCTAAATTCTGAAAAAGGAGCGAAGACAATAGATATGCCTTTTAGATCGTATCATTATCAAACCGATGGAATTGAAATCACCCAGTTTGACGTGCCTGGTGCTAGAATTGTGCATGGGTTTGGTTATCCTCTTGGTCTAGAAGTGAAAGTCACATCTTTGGATGCCGATGTTGAATTATTTTTGAAAGATCTTTCGAAAAAGGGAATATTCACAGATCTCCTAAATAGACATGGAGCAGTGCTTTTGAGAGGTTTGGGAGACCCTTCAGTAGATGGATTTGCCAAATACGTCAATGCAATTGAAAAAAGCAGAGGAAAGGTGCCATTTCAACAAATAGGATTGGCTGGCAAAAGGCACGTCAGAGGAGAAAACGTATTCACAGCCAACGAAGGACCACCAACAACCAGATTTTACCAGCACAATGAATATGCCAGATTCAATCACTTTCCGACCAACATCCATTTCTTCTGTCACAAAGCCGCGAAGGTGGGAGGGGGGAGTCCAATCGCTCATTCCGGGGAGCTTTATGATAGATTATTTGAGGAAATACCGGAATTCATCCATGAAGTGGCCGAAAAGAAGTTAGTGGGAGTGCAATCCTATCCTTCCAGAACTTTGAAGTCCAACGCTGCAAAGGGGAATGAATTTTATTGGGAAGACCCGGATTCTTTCGGACACCTGATCACGGAATCTGACTCTTTGGAAGTCAAGAAAGAGAAGGCTGAAAAAATGGTGAAGAAACTTACAGAGGAGTTTGAATGGAACGCAGACGGTTCGCTCACTGTCACGCAAAATCTTGTTGGTCTAAGACAACATCCTGTGACTGGAAAACCAGTGTTCTTCAATGGAATAATTGGAAGATTTGGAACTTGCGTTGACAAAAAAGCCACTGAACCTCCTTACCGGGGAACTGATGGGGGTACGTATCTTCCGACAACCTACAATAATAGGGAACAAATACCCAAACGCTATTTGGAGACAGCCTTGAGAATTTCGAGAGAGTGCGAGTTTGTTCACAAATGGCAAGAAGGCGATCTTCTGCTAGTTGATAACCAGAGTGTGAGCCATGGTAGAGAACCGTGGTCAGAAGGAGAAAGAGTCGTACTAGTCAGTATGTGGGATGATGACGAAACATCAAAGAAACCTTTCAGGGAGTTTATCCCTTCGAAATGATTCTTCTTTTGACCAGGTTAGCATTGTACCTTTTCTTTGGTGGAGATTGCGAAAATAATTTTTTTTTTCTAGTTTTGTTCTCAGAATATTGAACAAACCGCAAAGTTTCGTGAAGTTGCTAGTTGTTGATGACAAGCAGAATGAATTTCAATTTGCGAAATAAATGTATCTACAAAGCCCCCTACCATCTATACCATCAGTACTCGGAAAGTATTGAATTAGTAAGCAAACCTTGGATCATCTTGGAACTTTGCCATATTGAGATTCCACGCGCCTTACATGCAGTATTGGTGTGAGCGCGACATTTTTTTTTCTTCCGTTTTATTGTTTTTCAACAGCTGCTCGGAGTCTAATTAATCCAACTTTTGTCGGCATGATTCTTTATACTCACTGACTGTGACTTTTTGTGAGCTTAATGGTTGACCTAGAGTCTATGCTACAAGGTCCTTTACAGGTTATCATCCTTAGAATAATTACTTCAAAACATAGACTCCTCGAGGTACCTGCATTGGATAATAATTTAGATCGAACATTCCCGAACTAACTTTTTGTTGATCCGAAGTCTATTGTCATGGCGCATTACGAACAATAGGAACAAAATTTTAGATCGAAAATTCTTCGGAAAAACCAAATGACAGCACAGACGGATGCGCGGTATCAGTGAAACTGTATAAAAAGGCTCACAGCTCTCACCATTCCTTGATGTCTTGTTGAGCTACTATTCAGTTCAACACGATAATCCACACAATGTCCGTCACGAAATTTGAAGCCATTGGTGTCCATGATTACGAGAAGTATCCTGAGGTCAAGAAGTTCGCTTACGAGCCTCAGGCCTTGAGACCTCAAGATGTTGACATCCAAATCGAAGCTTGTGGTATCTGTGGATCTGACATCCACGCCGCCTCTGGTGATTGGGGTAAGCCATACCTTCCAGTTGCCGTTGGTCACGAGATAGTTGGTAAAATCGTTGCCGTTGGTGCTGATGTCAAGAACTTCAAGGTTGGCGACAGAGTTGGTGTTGGGGCTCAAGCAGACTCTTGTGGTGAATGTTTGAGATGTAACCGCCATTTTGAGAATAACTGTGTCAAGCAGGTTGGTACTTACTTTGGAACCTATCCAGAGACAGGATTCAATTCTCAGGGTGGTTACGCCTCGCACGTTCGTCTGAGCAACAAGTTTGTGATCAAAATTCCAGATGGGTTGGCCAGCGAGCACGCGGCTCCACTTTTGTGTGGTGGTATCACTGGTTTCAAGCCTCTTCTTGATGCAGGTGTCAAGAAGGGTACCAAGGTTGGTGTCGTTGGTATCGGTGGTATTGGTCACATGACCATCCTTTTCGCCAAGGCTTTGGGAGCCGAGGTTACTGCCATTTCCAGAACTGATAGTAAAAAAGAAGTTGCTGCGAAGTTGGGCGCTGACCACTACATTGCCACCGCTGAGCCAGGCTTTGAGATCAAGTATGCTGATACTCTTGAGGTTATTGTCAACACTGGTTCCAACATTTCTTCTGCTGGTCTCAATCCTTTGATTAAGCTTTTACAACCACAGGGAATTCTTACTATCATCACTGCTCCTCCTGCTGATGTCAAGCTCGAGATTGCCCCACCGACACTTATACTGAACAACATCAGAATTGGAGGTTCCATGATCGGTGCACCACATGAGATTGAGTACATGTTGCAGGTTGCAACTGAAAATAACATTGTCCCATGGATCGAGACTATTCCAATCAGCGAGGCCAACGTCACTGGTGCTTGGAAGAGAATGGATAGTGGTGATGTCAGATTCAGATTTGTTTTGACTGACTTCGACAAGTGCTTTGGCAGTGCTTGAATGAACCACTACACCGTTAGTGCATCTCCTCCCCTCATTTGCAAATTCACAAGGAGCGGTTTGAAGATTGTTGGCGAACACTTATAACTTGATGCCACTTTGGCCAAACAAGGATGATGAATTTATAGAGGCTTCGAAAGCAAGTGATTTTTTTCAACACAAATTTATGAACACAAACACGGTATTTTATAGATTCGAATAAACTTTATTCCATGAACTGGGTCAAAACATATTGTAGATAGCTATTCTGCACCAGGAATCTTATGGATCGATAACAACAGATTCTCAAAGGTCAACTTATTTAATGAGCAATTTTGCCAATTTCGTGATCGACTCGACTCGGTGGTGCCGAGATTTTTTTGTTTTTTGGAGAAGGGCTTCGCTTGGAGAGTACATTGAGCAGGAAACCTGCATGACTAACGGTGATAGAGTAAGCGAGCTTTTCAATTTTTGAAAATATCCATTATTGTTTGTTCGGGGACAGACTTATTCAGGTGATTTCCGGAAAAATCTGCCTGTTTTCATATAGCAAAAACTATATGTGAAAACTAGATTACTGCGAAGTTGCATGCAGCGGGGTAGATTGTGCTATCGTAACTCCTTCCAAAATGGGAAAATTCGAAGCCTCGATAGCACCGCGAATTTTTTTTTGCTTTTAAAATTTTCGCCGTTTTTTATGGGGTAATTTTTCACTTTTTACAGGCAAGATTCAATCAATCTTTTCGAAAAGATCCAAACAGAATCGAGCAAGCACAAAATGGGATCGTCTGACCACGCATTTGTTGAAGACGTAAGAAACGAATCTATCAGGATTGGTATTCGTGATGGTGTCACGATGGAGTTGGACATTGTTGAACGGAAGGACGCCAAGATCTCGGTGTTTGACTCATCCGTCCTCATCGGTGATGGTGTTTGGGAAGGATTACGTTCAATCAACGGAAACATCCAATATGCTAAGGAGCACTTAGACAGATTATATGAGGCTTCATATGCTTTCTGGATTGAGATTGGAATTTCCAAGTGTGAACTCTTGAATATGATTTACCAGACTGTGGATGCGAACGAAGGTATGAAGGAGAGTGAAGACGTTCATATTCGTCTCATCGTCACCCGTGGGCTCAAGAGAACCCCATACCAATCCAAGTCCGTCAACATAGGTAAAGCTCTCATCATCATCATTCCAGAATACAAAAAGGTGCAACCTTCTCAGGGGCTCACTCTTATTACTACTCATGTGAGAAGAGGTAATCCTGACACAAAGGACGAGATGTGGAATCACCTTTCCAAAGCTACAGATGTGTTGGCAAGTATTTCTGCAGACGTTGCTGGTGCCGATGCTGCTTTGATGCTGGATCATTCGGGATTTGTGAAAACATGCAATGCAACAAACTTTTTCATTGTCCGGAGAGGAGAGCTTTGGGCACCAACAAAGGACAACCAGATGCAAGGAATTACCAGACAAAAAGTTCTTGATGTTGCCAGAGCACACGGTCTTGTGGTGAAAGAGTTAAACTTCTCCCTTACAGATGTCTACAACGCAGACGAAGCATTCTGTACCGGAACTTTTGCCTCGCAAATTTTTGTTAAGGTGGTTGACGGCCGTCAGATCGGAGACGGTAAAATGGGTCCAATGACTACTCTCATTTCGCAACTGTACAAAAAGGACGTCTTGCAGGATGTCTCCAGATCCAGAGCTGAGACCTTGGAATCCCTTGAGAATTGAATCTGGCGTTCATTATGCTCTTTCCTCAAATAATATAGTCTTCATATATTTATCGTCTTTATTTATGAATAGATCATAAACGTATTAGATCAAAAATATACCATGAGAGGCGATAATTACTACGAAATTATCCGACAAGCCCAGCAGAAAGATCTTGAGCTGTTCCCAAGGAGGCAACCTTGTTACCAATGAGAATACCTTACTTCAGACATGAAATTTGAGCTTTTCAGTTTCTCCGGAATTTGTTAGTGATTATGTTGGCGAAAAGTATCATCAGTGCCTGATGCCTGATGCCTGTGTAAGGATGCTGTATATATTCCCAGTGGTAATAGTGCGAATCGCTGAGATAACATCAACCATAGTTAAGTCAAATTGTGTGCTTATCATCATCCGTCCAAAATGATACTCAATTAAAGTTTTCACTTTGGATGGTTCATCACTCGTGTTTATTATATTCATGATTGAATCATCATAAAAATGTAAGAACGGCTAATCCGACCAATAATTGCTAGATCTAAGTATGTCTCTCAGCACCATAATGGAGGCATTATCAGATTTGAAGTGTCAAGTGGAAGCGCCGGATAATGACTATCTAGTATTAACTGGCTGGCGTATATTTGATTACAAAGCCCTCTTCACCAGGGGGTCTTTACCCAAAGAAAAGAATTACTCAGAAATCTGGTGAGTGATCTACAATTGTATCATCTTATCTGTTTCCCGTAAAAGGGAATTTGTTAGCCATATCGCGCATCAAATACAAACTAAACTTTTCAACAACTAGGAACCACCTTCCCCTTCTCCATTGCCAAAAACTTGACTGCTTGCTCAGCCATACTATCCAAAACCACCGTTTGATCAAAATAAGTTACGAGTTTGTCAAGATAGACATCTCGATACTCAGTCAAATTCATCAAACTACCCAACATAATCAAAATGCTGTTAGGTTTGGTCAAAAGTGGTTGCATTATCTCCACTAAGGAACCTGTTTCGTGATGAATTATTTCGACTGCCTGGGAGTTTGGATCGGTGGAAAAAGCCAATGTTGTGACCGTTGTCGCAAGCTTTACTATTGGGAGTTTGGGTTGTACTTCAGTGAACAGAATTTTTGTAAGTTAACTAACCACCTTCTTTCCCCAGAAACTGTAGCAATCTGTTTTCAAGACGGGTGAATTGAGGTGTATCGTCCCAGTCTCACAGTAAATCTTGCAATGCTCTTCGGCCAATATCAAACGCACTGCCCTGGTATTCTACCAATGATCTGCAGCCACCAGCTCTACTAATTTGCATAATACTTCCATAAGAAAGTTTCGAAAATGACATACCGACAGAGCCAGTTCCTACAATAATGGACACTGCTGCAATTCCAATTTCTGAAAGCCCCAAACACCAGGCCAGAAGTTCGTCGCCACTAGCTAGTTGCACAAACCCATCTGAAAATGATGACTAGAAAAGCTTTTCCAGTCGTATACAAGATTTTCATCCGTGTTTGCGCAGTGAGTTCCAGCAAGCGGAATCCAAGCTTTTGTGAACCTGATTTTTTTTCCACAGAAATGTGAATCGGTGGCCCAGGTAGTAGCCAAACGTATATTGAAGATTATCTCTTCCAATGGAACACATACGAAATTCGTTGCGCCCTATTGCAATCTGCTATGGCTGCTCTACAACTGGTTCTTCCCCCATTGATTGTCAGAAAGAATTCTTCATCCGTAATTTTTTCAGGTGGCCGGGGAATATATTCAGGAAACATCCCACCTTTTCCAATTGTGTCTCAGGGTAGTTTGACAGGGGCGCTGGTTAAGACAGTGCCATATACAATGACCACCGTGAGTTACAGTATATGTGCTGTACTGGAAAATGAGTTTAATTCAGGTAACACTCGACTGAATGCAGGTGCCAGCGCCAAACTTATTCTTAAAATGATTAGCATTTGCCGTATGATAACTTACAAATTCCTGATGGTTGATTTTAAAGTTCCAAGCAACAATTTGGAGGCTTGAAGTCGCTCAATCGTCAAGGAGGTATACAAACACAATAATCAGTTTCCTGAAACGGATCATAAGATCGATTCATTGATCCTCAAATGTGGTAGAGTTAAGCTGGCGTTTGCGGTGGCTGGATCAGGTCTGAGAAATCGCAACTTCCAACACCCCCACACGAGAGTACTGTTTCCAGAAGCAGTAATACCAATGACTGCATCCTAAGGATTCAGCAAAAGTTTTCGAACCTCATATTCTACGTTTGCTTCGAAATCATCACCACTTGGATCACCTGAACTGAGCTGAATAAAAATTTCTACTCAAACAAAAAATGTCCGTGGTAATTACATCGAGTTCATTGATGTCACTGTTGCCTGATCCAGCATAAATCAGACGACCTACCAGTTCGAATGATGACACAAATTCGTCGATAAAATTTGAAACTTGCGGTATGACTGCCGCAATAGCAGAACAAGCTTGTTCTTCTTTTGCAAAGAATTCTCCTCATAAGCTGATTGTGTCGAAGTCTTAAATACTAATTATTCGCATATACTCAAGACTAAGGAGAAGTAAAGTTATGCTGTTTGCCACGATCTTCATTTCAATGAACATACAACGACATCGCGATGTCGGTCGAGTGGATGAGGACTGTTGTAGCAAATCCAACCGTGGCTACTCATGAAAATACTGCCAGGGCTGCTTTAATAATAATTGGTGTTTTCTATTCTACAAATAAATTGATTCAAGATAAACACTTCTTATAGGTGGCTGAACGTATGCTCTGTATAGCGCATCTTTGCTCAATTAGAGCCGAACAGAAAACGGTGCCTTTGTCATTGCAGCAGGGACCCTACTTGGTCTTGAAACTGAATTTTTCTGGATTACACAGGGAACTGTAATGGGTTCTTTCACCAACGGCGAGATAAGAGATCGTGCAATAGGGTTTTTTTTGGTTCGTATTCAATCTGGGCGCTACGGTTAGATCCTTGACCAGTCCTGGAGGTGATTACGGTTTGAAAGTCGGTACTGTCACAAACTCAACCTACGTAGCTTACATGGTTATCATGCTCTTTGATTGGGAGCTATCAATTTTTGTGCGTTCTCCAGACTCTTTCAATTTGATATAAAAAGGTCATCGCGAAAAGCTGGTGTCAAAACTTATCTGGACCAGCATCGAGTCAACTTCTTACCCATGTTTCAAGATATTGGCAGACTGGACATTTGTTTGCTTGTATCCTATGTTTTTCAATGTAAAAATCCTTTATTCTTACCAACAAAACGTCGTCAATAGGAGCACTTTCGATCTGAGAAGTCATTCATTGAATAGTGCGTTACACTGGATTGCACAGATGGTGAGAGTGTTCGCTATTGGATTTGTTTCAAATCTCTCGCTGTTTGGGACCAGAAGAATTTGTGCACTCATTGGCTGGACAGAATTTTTTGTTCTTGTCCTTGCTATATTGGTAGGTGGTTATGCGTTTCAACTGTGGTACGACAAACAAATTGGGACAGCAAAAATCAACCACCAGGATGGAAGCCGGTAACTGGGTCTAATGTATTTGAACTTTTTCTACGGTCTTTGGGACTCACTTGGTGAAGATACTGTCATTGGATCATTTAATAATACTCGCAATCCCTGGCGGTCAATGTGCTTGTTGTTGGTGCGTACTCCTCCCTCAAGCCTGCCAGTGGATCAAAGGCTTGAAGAATGAATGCAGAAGGCGGCGTCAGTGCTATGAATCAGTTAGCACTAATTCGACGGTAGACCATAGGCAGCCTAACTGTGGCTCTCCCAAATGTATCAGTTCTCGAAGAAGAGGAGAAGGAGATGATGGTATGATTGAGCCACAATGTCGTAATAATAATTTACGCGGATATAGGGACAAAAACCGCCATACACTTTCAAATTTTCTACAGGCGAGTAAAGTATACTAAGTTCCCATGAGCTGTATAGTTTGTCGAAACCGATTGGATACGAATCCGATAATCCGGTCATCCCACTAGCCACAGACCAGACTTCCGTGCATACATTGCGTGCATTGCATGAACCAAAATGGGAACCAAAATGGGAACCAAAAGGGGTACCAAAGGGGGGGATGTGCTAGGTTGCAAATATATTTAAGAACCCCAAAATCCAGCTGTTCAACCCCATCCATGCTTCAACCTTTTTGAGCTCCAATAATGTTAGACTTTATCAGCTTGCCTTACCCACCAACCACAGACTTTTCCGACCAACTTAAGGAAACTCTGAGAAGCCATATCTATCTGCGTGCAGATAGAGAGGGTGCTTCGGAGATTGATTATTCGAGGGACCATAATACCCAAGAATTTTCCGAGCAGATCGAAAACCTCGATTCATATTGTGCAACTGCAAGAATGGAGGAGTACTCGATTGCACTGCACAAGGATACTGGGTTTCTTGTTCACGTCCATTCTTTCAAAGAGGTGATCAAGAATCAATCCTTCGGATTGACTACCCATACCTCAGAAGTTTTGCGCAAAATCGTCTGCCAGGCTCATCAGTACCAAGAGCTCTCTTCAGACAAGGTAGCCGAACTTGTCAAGCTTTTGCACGATGAGTGTGGGACATTGGCGGTAAATATGGACATTCCGATGAGAAACCAAAGACGTGGACGTACGCCATTTGACGCTCCTATCCATGCGGTCCGGACTCATGACTTTGGCAACTCTCTTAGAAGCGAAAGAGTCTACTATCCGCATCAGCGTGGTCACTTCTTTCCTCTCAACATGCCTGATCCTTTGCTTCCTCTTTTCAAAGGAAAGGCTTGTGAACTGTGCCACCTGGTGGCTTATGATTCCAGATATCGGCGCAGCCATTCCGACTCTGTGCGCAAAGATGTCTTGTACCATGAACTGACCCCAGAATACGCACTACTTGGAGTCGCAGCGTGGTCGTGAAGATACTGGAAGAGGCTATGATCG